>SJYQ01095461.1:0-82800 GCA_006410935.1 Redunca redunca
GCCACGTCAGTGAAGAAAGTGGACTTTGCCAAAATGTGGTGGGACTTCTGCTTCCGCTGAGTAGTGGTCTGGCCTGGGCCTGCTGTGGAGCCTCCCGAGGGCCATGACCTGCCCCAGGTCAAAGTAGACCAAAGGCCCAGGTCCCAACTTCTTCCAACCAGGAGACACCTGCTTTCCCGAGTTCCTCCCCACCTTTTCCTAGGATGCGCACAGCAAGCCAGAGGACAAGCTGCAGAAGTGCGCCTGTGCTCTGGGAAGGGGACCTAGGAGTGACCAAGAAACTTTGATCCAACGTCATGCCTGGGACCTGCTTTTAGAAGGAGCGACTTAACGACACCACAGCATCAACTGGAGACCCCGGGCCTGTGGAGCCTCGGCTCCTCGGTGGGCACAGGGAAGCCTGTGAGTTGGCCAGACCTTGAGATTTCCCGCAGACCATGCTGTGAGATTGGGGTGACTGAGAATAAAGAAAAGTGACCTTCTGAGAGACTGTCCTTCCTTTGCAGCCTGTCTGTGGTTTTAGAGGTCAGAGGCTAGGGAAGGGTCTAGGCTGGCAACTGACCAGCACTCCTTAGTCCTTGCATCGTATGGTGGTTTGGGGCAAAGGACTCTGAAGCCAGACAGCCTCTCGTTCCAATCCCAGCTCTGCTGCGTGCCAGCAGTGGGACCTTGGCTTGGGGCTCAGCCTTTCTGACCCTCACTTTCCTCATCTGTATAATCCTACCCTCATGGAATTGATGAGAGGACTTAATAAGATAATGTGTATAAAATGCCCACCCTACTGCCTCTCACCCTGGAGGAGGGCATGGCAACCCACTCTAGTGTTCTTGCCTGGAGAGTCCTCTGGACAGAGGAGCCTAGTGGGCTATAGTCCGTGGAGTTGCAAAGAGTTGGACCTGACTAAGGCGGCTAATACTTTCACTGCCTCTCACATAGTAAATGTCAAATAAAATGGAAGTTAAAACTAGATATGTATTCATACCAGTAAGCTTTTCTAACATTTACTGAAACAGACCGTGTCATTTTGGGAAAAACAAAATCGTGGACCACAAGCAGATGTGCACTTTATGTAAGTGACAGGCACACAGCCAGCAGGGTTGGACCCTGCCCTGGAACCCAGGCCCCTTGCTTCCTGGTGTCGTCCTCATGAGCTTTGCTGTGCCTGAGATGGGGCCTCAGTGTCTGTGCCCGCCTCCGCAGCAGCATACTCCAGAGATAACAAGCTCTGCCCCAGGAGTCCTCCGCTACCCTGCCTTTGACCCACTGCTGTCGGGTGGCTGCGTGGGGAGGAGCTTGTTTGACTGGAGCTGAAGTTGGGGCTGGCTTCTGGCCCTCTTGCCTTCCAGGCTAGTGTGAGTGGCTACCCCCCTGCATGCCTTCAGACCACTGAAGGGTAGAAATGCCTTGGAAGGGCCCCAAGTTGGACCATAAAGAAGGCTGAGCACCAAAAAATTGATGCTTTCAAAATGTGATGTTGGAGAAGGCTCTTGAGCGTCCCTTGGACTGCGAGGAGATCAAACCAGTCAATCCTAAAGGAAATCAACTGTGAATATTCATTGAAAGGACTGATACTGAAGCTGAAGCTCCAATACTTTGACTGCCTGACTCGAAGAGCCAACTCATTGGAAAAGACCCTGATGGTGGGAAAGACTGCGGGTAGGAGGAGAAGGGGATGACAGAGGATGAAATGGTTGGATGGCACCACTGACTCAAAGGACACAAATTTGAGCAAGCTTCGGGAGACTCGGAGATGGCAGACAGGGAAGCCTGGTTGAGCGAGTGAACAACAGGAGGCCTGCTGGTGGTAACCAAGGCTGCCTCCAGCAGCCTCCAAGAGCCTTTATCTCTGTAGCACTTGACCAAGTGATCCTTTGGGATAAAATTGCCTTAGGGCACTAAAGAAAAGAACCAACTTCTTTTGCTGGGTTGGGGATCGGGCATGGAGAGGCTCTGGATAACTGAAATCCAGAGGTAGTCCCAAAGCTCTGTTTAAGTGGATTCCGACTTCCTTCTATCTACATCACCCTTCCCTTCCCTCAGCAATCTTCTAATGAATGGCGAGACTTCGTTTTTAAAAAGATCTTTTTGTCCGTGCTGCATACAGCATGTGGAATCTTAGTTTGCCAACCAGGGATGGAACCCATGCCCCCTGCATTGGAAGCTTGGAGTCTTAAGCACTGGACCACGAAGGATGTTCCCTGAGACTTCCAGTTTTAGCAGAAAATGCTGTAGACTGCTTGCTGTGTGCAAGGCTCTGTGCTGAGCACTTTAGGGAGGACAGTTGCTCAGGAAACCTGCTACAAGATGCCTGTTTTAAAATGTCGCAGGAGTAGAGAAGTTTGTACTGACTGCTCAGAGCAGGAGTCTTGTTGACTAGAAGGAAAGAGATGTCCCAGGGACGTGGACCAGCTGGGAGTTCTCCACTCCATCGTGGCAGTCCTGCATTCTGAAGGAATGAGGATCTGGATGAATGGGCAGGGGCTGGAGAGCCCACCTGTTCCCTGAGCCACGCTGGAGCAGAGGAGAGGGCAGTTAGGGCCCTGGCTGCATTTACCCCATCTGCCAGCGGGGTGCTGATGTGGGAGTGACAACCACCGCCTTCCCCAGGAAAAAGCTCTTGAAGTTGTCATCATCTTGGGTAGGCATGTTTCTCAGAGAAGGTGCTAGCTACGCTGATGATTTTTATAGAATTCTGGAAGCTTGGCAGAATCGAACATTTGGTCTGAAATTGTCGCTGTTGTTTGGAGTCTCTCTAGGCTGCCATGGCTGCTGCTGGGCAAGAGGCGGAAGGCTCTGAGGCCGTGCCTCTGCTCTGGACCAACTCTAGCTCATCCTCCACTGCTGATGTGTCCCCCTGCCACCTCCCCCTGACCTCCAGGCAGTATCTTCTTGGCCCTCTGTGATCTGGCCCCTGTCTACTTCCTAGCTCCGCCCCTACCACACACCAGCCCTGCGGGGCTCCCTGTCTCCTTGCCAGACTGGACAACCTTGGCTGAGCCTGTTACTTCTTGCCTTTGCATATGCTTCTCCACTTTTACTGGAAGACCATTCTTCTCCTGGCTGCTTCCCACACATCTCCAGATTTACCTGGATGCCACTGCCTTTGGAAAGACTTGCCTGGCCAACTCAGGCAGGATCAGGCGGTCCTAGCCCAGGTTCCCCTTGTGCCCCGTCTTATTTATTATACTATCGAATTGTAGTAGTCAGTCTGTGTCTCCCTAAAACTGGGATCTCCTGGAAGGCAGGAGTTGTCCTGTTCCTCACAAAACCTGGCAAGTCATTCCAAGCTTTTTGTACAGACAGAATTTGTAAAAGTTGTGTGTTGGGGGCTGGAGGGGGATGAAGCGGGGGCTGTCTTGCTCCTTTGGCACCCAACCTAGGAGCCATAAAAGCAAAGACTGATAAATCTGACTACAGAAAAACAGTTCCACCTAGCAATAGCCCAAAGGCAAGGTTCCCAGGCGGCACAGTGTAAGGAACCCGCCTGCCAATGCAGGAGACACGAGAGACTGGGTTCAGTCCCTAGGTTGGGAAAATCTACAAAGAGGTTATATTAATTTACACTCCTACCAGCGAAGTATGAGGGTGCCATTTCCTCACCTTCACCAACCTAGGAAGTTGAAAACCCTCATTTCAGTTAGAAATCCCCTCCCTTTCCAGAACCACGGGTGTGGCTGAGGCCTTCACCATAGCCTGGCTTCCCTGACTTAGCCTCTGGCTTCCTCCCCGACTCTAGCTTCTCAAGTCTCCAGTCTGTCCTGCATGTTGCACGCAGCAGATCTTTATCACACTCCATGCTCACCATGAGGCTGCCCTGCTGTACAGCTCCTGACCCCGTAGCATGCAGAGTCCAGGACCCTACCCAAGTACCCACATCAGCACATGGCAACGTGTCTCCACCCTCTGCATCTGTTCTCACTACACTGGCCCTCCAGGGAGCACCAGCCTTAGTGCCACTCCCTCCAAAGGCATCGCCTGGCTTCTTCTCAATTCTGAAAACTCTCATTTCAGTGTGACATTTTGTCTGAACAAGTCTATTATGGAAGCACTGCATATGGTAGTAAAGGACTGGAAACACTCTCACTGTCTAACAACTAAAGTTTGGTTAATGTGGTCCAGTGGTTAAGAACCTGCCTTACAATGCAGGGGACGTGGTTATTGATCCCTGGTCAGGGAACTGAGATCCCACCAGAGTGCTACAACTACTGAGCCCACGTGCCACAAGAGTCCGGGTACCGCAAGATACCTGCGTGAGGCAGCAAGGATCCTGCGTGCTGCAACTAAGACCTGACAGCCAAATAAACAAATATTTTTTAAAAGGTTGGTTGGTTAAATAAATCAGGGTCATCCTTGCACTGGAGCATCACACAGCCACCGTGAGGAAGCTCTCTAGGTTTGACCTGGGAAGATGTCTGAGATACATTATTAAACAAAACGCAAGATGGAGAACAATATATATTGCTCGTTAGCTTGTGTATTAAAAAAAAAAAGAAAATGAGGATCTATTTGATAGAATACCTATTGAAAAACAAGAATTCAGTCCATTGTTTGCCTCTCAGCAGGGGAGCTGGGTAGTTGAGAAACAAAGGTAGGCAGCTGACTTCATTTTAAGTTTTGAGCCAGATGAATATATTATCCACCACGAAAGCCATAAACACATATACTTTTTAAAGGGTTCCCTCTGCCCTTTATCCAGAAGTTCTTAAAAATGACTTGGCAGGGAATTGATGCAAAAGACTTGGCAGGGGTATCTGGAGATTTCCATCAAGGCCTTTGGAGTAGAAATGGTCTGTTTTTCTTGTCATGAGCTAATAATAGAGGAAGATGACTTCTGAGTATCCCTGAGTGCTCCTTATAAGTTTTTGAGGTCCCTGATCTCAAGGAGCTAACGGTCTTATGGGAAGAAGACTCAAGGCTTTAAAACAGGTAAAACAATCAAGTGATGGAGAAAATAAAAAGTGAAACTGTGACATAGACTCTAAGTGCTGTGATTCAGAACTGAGAAGCAGCCAGGCGATGCCTTTTGGAGGGAGTGGCGCTCAGGCTGGTGCGCCCTGGAGGGCCAGCATAGTGAGAACAGAGGCAGAGGGTGGAGACACGCCACCACGTGCTGATGCAGGTACCTGGGTGGGGTCCTGGATTCTGCATGCTGGGGTTCAGGAGCTGTACAGCAGGGCAGCCTCATGGTGAGCATGGAGTGTGATAAAGATGTGCTGCATGGAACATGCAGGACAGACTGGAGACTTGAGAAGCTGGAGTTGGGGAGGAAGCCAGAGGCTAAGTCAGGGAAGCCAGGCTGAGCTGAAGGCCTCAGCCACACCCATGGTTCTGGAAAGGGAGGGGATGCAAAAGTGTTTTTTCCTTCATGATGTGAAGGAAAATCAGCAAGACTGAAGTGTTAGGCTTCCCTTGTAGCTCAGTTGGTAAAGAATCTGCCTGCAATGCAGGAGACCTGGGTTCAATTTCTGGGTCAGGAAGATCCCCTGGAGAAGGAAATGGCGACCCATTCCAGTATTCTTGCCTGGAGAATCCCATGGACTGAGAAACCTGGTAGGCTATAGGCCATGGGGTCGCAAGAGTTGGACACGTCTGAGCAACTCAACCACCACCACAGAAAGTGTTAAAACCACAGTCCTTGTGGCAAATAGGGGGAAGGAGAACTTAATGACAATTGTGCGCGTGGTGGTGCAAGACTTATTAACGGTTCCCAGTCCCACCCACTAAAAAGAATTTTGCTCTGGGACTTTCCTAGTGACCCAGTGGTTAAGAGTCCTCCTTCCAACACAGGGGATGCTGGTTCGATCCCTGATGGAGGAACCAATGTCTCACACGCCGCAGGGCAACTAAGCCTGTGCACCTCAATGAGAGAACCCACACACCACAACCACTGAGCCCTGAGCCCGCACGCTCTAGAGCCCCTGCTCTGCAACAGGAAAAGCCAGCACATCACAACTAGAGAAAGCCTGCTCGCCACAACGAAGACCCAGCCCCAGACCGGCTTATCACAGTGTTTTCGCTCAGGATTGTTCAGCCTGCCCTCATGGTTCCTGAGCATTTTGTGGTGTAGAATTTGGGAAAAAATGGATTGAGATATAGAACTGAGGAGATGCAAGGAAAGGGGAAGGAATCTTACGTTTTGGGTTGGTCCCAGAGTCTCCTTTATTGTGACAAATTCTGGTAACAGGTGAAAGGAGAAAAAAGCGTGGAGCAGAGACTTGGGGAACTTCATCCTGAAGAGCTGAGAGGTGTTGAGTGGAGGGAGGGCCGCAGAGCCATGCAGGCTGGCCAGAAGTTGGGCTACAGTTTGGGAATTGACTTTTAGAGTTTCCGAAATGCTAAGAGGTGCAAGGAGGTGGGGGTGGGGAGTAAAAGGATTTTTGAGGAAGGTAGCTGAGGATTGTGAGTTTGACAAACTTTAATGTTCTTCAAGAAACTCAAGTAAAGATTGGGTGTTTATTTATATTGAAGTATAGTTGGTTTACAATATTGGTTTCAGGGATACAACACAGTCAGTATTTTTATAGATTATACTCCATTTAAAGTTATTATGTAAAATGACTATATTCTCTGTGCTGTACAATATATCCTTGTGGCTTATTTATTTTATACATCGTGGTTCCCTGATAGCTCAGTTGGTAAAGAATCCACCTGCAGTGCAGGAGACCCCAGTTCGATTCCTGGATCGGGGAAGATCCGCTGGAGAAGGGATAGGCTACCCACTCCAGTATTCTTGGGCTTCCCTTGTGACTCAGCTGGTAAAGAATCTGCCTCCAATGAGGGAGGCCTGGGTTTGATCCGTGGGTTGGGAAGATCCCCTGGAGAAGGGAAAGCCTACCCACTCCCGTATTCTGGCCTGGAGAATTCCATGGACTGTATAGTTCATGGGGTCTCAAAGAGTTGGACACAACTTAGCGACTTATAGTTTTGAAACAGGAGGGAAGGGGGCGGGGCACAACCTTTAAAAGAATAACATAGCTCAAGGATATGACATAAACTAATTAGAACCAAATAGGTCCAAGGTGATGGAAGCTCAGCTTCCACTAGACCTTGAGCCTCAGTATAAGCTCATTGTAACACATCAGCATGCTACGTGACACAGCTACAGGGGCCATGACAGTTTTAAGGCCAACCACAAAGGTCAAAAGTAGGCAGTGGCCCAATTCCTGGAAGATCCTACCCCTTCCCCCAAATAGCGCAAATATTCCTCCCACTCATTAGCCTATAAAATTACCCACCCCTGTAAAAACTGACAACGCTATATCCTGGTGCTCCTCTCGCCTTCTGAGATGGCTCACACTCTGTGGAGTGTGTTTCTCTCTAAATACTTCTTACCTATCACTCACTTTGTCTCTCACTGAATCCTTTCTGTGATGAGACATCATGAACTTGAACTTCATTAAGTCCTGAGACCAGGAGCGATCTCAGTTAAAAGACCACGAATCCAAGTCCCAATCTGAGTTACAGTTTCAGTTTGCACCTCCTCTTCCCCTATCCCTATCTTTTCCCTCCCCACTTTCCTCTCCCCACTGGAAATCACTAGAATACTAGGTCTTTTAAATTTCTTTGCCAGTGTGTGCTTCTCTGGTGTTTTGGCATTGCAGGATTGAGCCATACGAAGCCATAGATTATATCTGGGTGATGTGTATGCGTTTTGTGGTCCTTATACTGCTGAGAGTTTCATTGAACTCTAAACACAAAGCCTCATAATAGAATCAACTAGTATATTTAATTCCTTTTTATAGATGGGAAAGTGAAGGTCACCCAGCCAGTTTCTCTTTCTGCCCTGAAGCCACTTGCAAATAGACTGCTGCTGCTGCAGAACAGAACTTCCATCCTCGTTAGCATTTACCTCCCTGGGACCTGTGGAAACACCTCCTCCGCCACACACCACCACCACCACCAGATACCTTTTTTCAGTCCCAATTTAGCAGCTGCTTCTGAACATTTCCCATCCTGTAGCTTCCCTCATACATACACTGTGGTTTCTTGGGCAGCACGAAAATCCAAAATGTCACGCAACTGCCTCTGAACAAAGAGCCCTAGAGTCAGCTCCCAGTGACTGACAGCTTGTTTACACCAAGAGCTTCCTGGTAGAACCAAATATTCCATAATATTCGAGGCAGGCTTGGTGCTGCCTGGGGCAAGGCAAGGGGAAGGAGCAGGCCAGGAAGAGCTGCTAGCTGTCTAATAGCAAAAGAATGCCAGCAGTATCACAGTAGGTGGCTGTGAGGGCAAGGCCCAGATGGGAGATGAGAACTTCCGGGCCTTTGGAGGACAGCTGCTAATCCAGGTGTGATCTAGGAGCATGTCAGTTACTTGCTGTAACAGGCTGGCCTCATGGCAGCTTTATCTGCTACAATGACATGGTTACTGTTTGCCTGCTGGCCCAGATAGCAGGTCACTGGGACTGGAGGCCCCGCAGACTCCTTTTGGTGCCTCTGGATTCCTGGAAAAGGGTGGGGGAGAGTTCAAAGGTGCCTTCTGTTTGTGTGGGCAAGGTAGATGAGGGCTGAAGGGTTCCCGGCTATAGCGATTGGCTTGGAAGCCACCCACAGAAACACGTGGATGCACGCAGGAAGGAGAGGCTGGAATGCTCCTTAGGGCCTGCAGGGAGCTTGGGGGTGGAGGTGAAGATTATTTCTTATTTTGGGGAGAGATCAGGGCTTGGGGGCTCATATGTCACTGGGAGCTTCTGAAATCCACTCTCTTTGGTTGCGGAGAAGTTGCGCTCTGGAGCCCCACAGTGGGGGGAGGAGAGGAAGCTGGCATGATGGGAACCAGGGAGGGAAGGCCATGGAAGGGTGCTCATGTTTATCTAGCACCTGACCTGTGCCAGATACGTGCTTTGCTTCAGTTCAGTTCAGTTCAGTCACTCAGTCGTGTCCGACTCTTTGCGACCCCATGAATCACAGCACGCCAGGCCTCCCTGTCCATCACCAACTCCCAGAGTTCACTCAGACTCATGTCCATCGAGTCAGTGATGCCATCCAGCCATCTCATCCTCTGTCATCCCCTTTTCCTCCTGCCCCCAATCCCTTCCAGCATCAGTCTTTTCCAGTGAGTCAACTCTTCGCATGAGGTGGCCAAAGGACTGGAGTTTCAGCTTCAGCATCATTCCTTCCAAAGAAATCCCAGGGCTGATCTCCTTCATAATGGACTGGTTGGATCTCCTTGCAGCCCAAGGGTCTCTCAAGAGTCTTCTCCAACACCATAGTTCAAAAGCATCAATTCTTCAGTGCTTAGCTTTCTTCACAGTCCAACTCTCACACCTATGCATGACCACTGGAAAAACCATAGCCTTGACTAGATGGACCTTTGTTGGCAAAGTAATGTCTCTGCTTTTGAATATACTATCTAGGTTGGTCATAACTTTCCTTCCAAGGAGTAAGTGTCTTTTAATTTCATGGCTACAATCACCATCTGCAGTGATTTTGGAGCCCAAAAAAATAAAGTCTGACACTGTTTCCACTGTTTCCCCATCTATTTGCCATGAAGTGATGGGACCACATGCCATGATCTTCATTTTCTGAATGTTGAGCTTTAAGTCAACTTTTTCACTCTCCTCTTTCACTTTAATCAAGAGGCTTTTTAGTTCCTCTTCACTTTCTGCCATAAGGGTGGTGTCATCTGCATATCTGAGGTTATTGATATTTCTCCCGTCAATCTTGATTCCAGCTTGTGCTTCTTCCAGCCCAGCGTTTTTCATGATGTACTCTGCAGAGAAGTTAAATAAGCAGGGTGACAATATACAGCCTCGACGTACTCCTTTTCCTATTTGGAACCAGTCTGTTGTTCCATGTCCAGTTCTAACTGTTGCTTCCTGACCTGCATACAGATTTCTCAAGAGGCAGGTCAGGTGGTCTGGTATTCCCATCTCTTTCAGAATTTTCCACAGTTTATTGTGATCCACACAGTCAAAGGCTTTGGCATAGTCAATAAAGCAGAAATAGATGTTTTTCTGGAACTCTCTTGCTTTTTCCATGATCCAGCGGATGTTGGCAATTTGATCTCTGGTTCCTCTGCCTTTTCTAAAACCAGCTTGAACATCTGGAAGTTCACGGTTCACATATTGCTATAAAGCCTGGCTTGGAGAATTTTGAGCATTACTTTACTAGCATGTGAGATGAGTGCAATTGTGTGGTAGTTTGAGCTCTCTTTGCTTACCATATCTCATTTCATCCTCTAAGCAGCCTTCAAGATAGGTATTGCTATCCCCATTAAAAATAATAGTAATAACCTGAAGCTCAGAGAGAGGGAAATAAAAATCCTCCCAACTGCATACCAAGCCATGGCCTCTTAGAAGGGAAAGGAGAAAGTGTTATGAAGCTGCTCAGATAGCCTGGACCTGAGCTGGGAATGTAGAGAGGCGCAAGTAGGCTGACCATGAATCTTGTTGTTGAAGGCGGGCTCTTCTGAGAGTGAAAATGGGCAGTAAATATGCCGGGACAATAGGCATCACGTGGGACTGTCCTGGGAAAACCAGGATGCGTGGCCTCCCTACCACAGAGCACCTGAAGGAAGTATTGTTCAGAAGCCATGCCCTGTGAAGTCACAGCTACCTTTTATGATGTAATCCTCATAGGAATCCCTAAGGGAGAGTGTATTATCCCATTTGACAGATGAACAGACTGAGGCTCAAAAGCATCACTTCACTTTCTCAAGGTCCCACAGCTTTTAAGTGGGGAAGATCTGGCTGGCTACAAGTCCTGGTTCTTGCTGTGAGTCACGCTGCCTCCTAGGCTCAGGGCTTTGGAGGAAGACCAGAGAAAGAGACCAACTAGAGAAGCAGAAGTAAAGGGCTTGGATCTCGGGAGAGTGACAGACCACGTGACAGCCTCTGTGTGGCCTCTTCCAGGACGTCCCTTGAGCAGTGGCTGGGGACAGTGGGGTGCTGGGGCAGGGTGGAGGCCCCAGAGGCTTCTGCAGCCTGCTCTGATCTTCCTGTACTTCCAGGGGCCAGGGGCCAAAGCCGGAATTTCTAGGGAAAAAAAATCATTGTGTTGCCACATGTCTATGACTGGTGAACAGGAACACTGAGAAACTGAATGGTAGGTATCCTGGAGTCAGGACTGTCCCCTCTGGTCTATCGACCCCTTTTCCTTCCAGCTCAGTCCCTCTGGGGCTCCTGGAGAGACCTGGGAGGTTTGGGATACAGGAATACTCTAGGTCAGGGGCAGAAAGCCTGCAAGGTCACACACATGTGGAGGGTCTGTGAGCCTTGGGGTTAGTTCCTGCTCTGTTTTCCAGTCAGCCTGACATTCCAGGAATGGATCAGCAGCCATAACATAGACAATGGAGTGCCCGGTCCAAACTTCAGATGACTTTGCAGGCTCTTTAACTCATTGCATCACAGGTGGATGGGCAGGGAATTGGACACTGGTCATCCCGCCAGTCAGAACACACCACCTGTGTGCTCTCAGACCTGGGCTGGCAGGGCTGATAAGGGAAGAGAAGTCCCTGCCCTAAGGGATGACTAGTCAGCCTGGGGTACTTCCCTCAAGTACAGTAGCCTGTGGCCTCTGCAAGTTAATGTTGCATAATCAAGGGCTGATCATGTTTCTTCATTCATAAATCTCTTTAAAAAATTAACTTCATTTTTTAGAGCGGTTTTAAGTTTACAGGGAAAGTGAGTGGAAAGTGCAGAGAGTTTCGATATACCTTCCTCTCCTACATGCACAACCTCCGCATATTCATTCATTTCTCAAATTCTGTGTTCCACACACTTTCCTGGACCAAAGGCCCAGCCCTATCATCAGGAACAGGGAGGGAGGAAGGGATGGAGGTAAGTAGGCCTAGGGTGCCAAGGGAGCGCAGCAGAACAGTCCACCCAGCCTGCAGGGGAGGTCTGAGGAGTGAGGAAGGACCTCAGAGGAAGTTCCTAAAGTGTTAGCCTCTCAGTTGTGTCTGACTCTGCAACACCATCGACTGTGTAACCTACCAGGCTTCTCTGTCCATGGGACTGTCCAGGCAAGAATGCTGGAGTGGGTTGCCATGCCCTCCTCCAGGGGATCTTCTCAAACCCAGGAATTGAACCTGCATTGCAGGCAGATTCTTTACTATCCGAACCACCTGGGAAACCCAGAGGAGATTCCACCTGGGCTGAATTCTAAGTGTGTGGGCATTAGCAAAGAGTAGGGATGGCAGGATCGGGGTGCAGTGTGTACAAAGGCCTGGGGCCAGAAGGTGCACTTGACCCAGATTCCGTAAAGCCCAAAGCTAACTGGTTTAGTCTGAGGAGGAAGGGTCCAAGTAGGCCAGAGTCAGTGGGAGGGGCTTACCAGTGTGGCTGGGGCCAGCACTGGCCTTGAAATAGAAATCTCGGGTACTGGATTATGCAATTTGTGGCTTTAAATGTGTCCTGAAGATGCTTCAGGGGCTTTCACTGTTACCTCAAGTACCAGCCCCTTGAGAACAGGATGGGTTTTTCTGGTGGCCCGGGGCTAACCCCTGCTTCGCTTCTGCCCAGATACAGCCTTGACCAATAGTCTCATATCTCACAAGGAAGCAGAGAAAGCCCACCTGGCAAAAGTCAGGGGCCTGGAAGGACTTCTCGGATCATGTCAGGCTTTCTCCATTTATTCATCCCTGGTGGTAGTTCCAAGGGAAGAGGGGTACTGGGGAAAGAAAGCCTTTCCTAATAGAGCAGGCTGACCAAGGCACAGGGAGAGCAAGGACTTGGACCCCTGTCTGCAGCACTCAAGAGGCAGCGCCTGAGCCCCCTGGGAGGGGCAGCCACCAGGGCCAGATCAGGGGAGGCTGCCCCGTGCAGCCGAGCCTCAGAGCCTTGCTCACTTGGTTAGAAAGCACAGACAGTAAAGTATGCCCTTTCCCTGTGGCTCTGAAAGATGAATGAGGATGAAGGGGCTCTGAGGTCATCAGGGAGCAAAGATAGTCCTGGAGTAGACCAGACCGGAGAATTCCCAAGGGAACCCTGCAGTAAGAGCCAAACCTCTTCCCCGTCGCCACGGCTCTGCCTGCAGGCAAGGAGCCCCTTCGTTATGAGAACCTGCCCGTTAGAGGTCTTGGGCCGTGAACACGCCCCTCTCACAAGCTTCCAGGTAAGGAGACTCACCTGTGCTGAGCCCTGTGTGCCGGGCCCTTTGCACACGTGACTTGCACTTTATCGGTCATCCTGTGAGGTGCGCACTGCTACCATCCCCGGCTTAGTGGTGAGTAAACTGAAGCTGGGGGAGGTGAAGTGACTTACCAAGGGCACACACTGGTGGTAGTGAGTAGAAGGGAATAAGGTGAGCAGAGGCCCAACGGGACAGGGCCTGGGGCCAACAGCAGTTGGCTTTGGGAACCCAAGGCACATGCCTGTGAAATGAGAACTTTCTCCCTTATGAGCTGAAGTGAACATACAAGGCACTTCGCTTCCCCCAAAGTTTGGGCTGAATTAATAGTGGCATGGCATGCAGGTCAAAGGAGGAGATTGTTCCTCCTTGCTGAGACTGTACCCGAAGGGCTAAGATCCTTTCAGGGCCCCCACTGCCTAACAGCCATAGACGAGCCAGCGTGCTGTGCCAGCCTGGAGGGACAGGGAGGGGCAGCCAGGGCAGACCCGTATAGCCTAGACCTCTGAGGAATCTCCCGGAGGCAGAGTTCAACCCCATAGAGGGAAAAACATCCTGGAACTTAGGAATTATGAAAATGGAGTGAAAAATGGGAGGTAGAGAGCCTCTTACGCTGGGAGCAGATGCTGGAGGATCAGAGATGCGGAGAGGGCTTCTGCCTAGCCTGACCGGTGGTCTAGATTCAGCCCTCACATTGACGGATCACTTCGTGTCCAACTTTCCACACCACACAAGTCCCGAAAACACAGGGTTTTAGGCCACACAGATGATGAGGCTGACCCTGCCTAGCCTGGGCTGGGCTCTAGGTTTCTTCTGCGGTTCTGCTCAGGCTGCTTCGGGGAAACCAGGCATTGGAAATAGTGCAGGTCTTGGACCTGTGAACTGGCCGCTGCTGGACTATCTGAGGTCACCTTTTTCAGAAAGCTGAATATATTCTTAGCCCTGGACCTCTCAGCTTCCCATCATGGAGTCCCCACTCAGTCAGAACCTAGGAGAAGCCAGCAAACCGCTGCCCTCCATCCCCATCACCTGTGTGGACACCAGGACTTCCCGGAGCACCCTGATCTCCCTAAAGAGACGGCTGCCCTGGTTCTCACACCTCACAATGCTCACCCTTGATCCCCTCTGTCTCTGACATTCTGTAGTCCCCACACTTTGCCCTTTCTCTTGACCAGGGCTCCAGCCCACGTCCACTGCAGCTTCCTGCTGCCACCCACCAGCCTCCAGACCTGGCCCTGTTAATGGCTCTCTCACCTGTCTTCTACTCTGCACTTGGCTTGTCTAGTCTCTGCTGAGTTTGAGGGGCTAAGGCCAGTCACAATTTTTTAAATTGAATTAGAGCATATAATATGCGACCCAGATCAAGCGAACAGGTCCATCCTTTTAAAATGGCTCGATCCCCTAGACTCCCACAGCTTTATTATTGGACCCTTGGCAGCTGTTGCCTTTTATTCCAGCTAGCTGCAGGAGGGGGAAGCATGCTGGGAGCTGTTGGTTTTTCTCCCTGCCTGACCTAGCACAGTGTGAGGCCCATTGGAGGTGCCCCTTGAGGCCCATTAGAGGAAGGGGTGTTGAGTTTCCCAGGTGCGTCTTAGTGTATGCACTCAGTTGCCCCCTCAGAAATGCGGGAGAGGTGACAGGTGAACGATGGGGTCACGGGAGTGCAAGAAAAGCCCTGAGCACTGAATGTGCTGGTTCTGCTCAGGTGACCGGCCGCCCCAGTGTGATGTGTGTAGGCCTGGAGGCACACATTCCCAGCAGAAGGTCCAGGTGTGTAGAACTCCCTGTATGGAATGCCCTTTCTAGGGGGCACTGGCTACAGCATGGGGCTGGCCAAGCTCTCATCCTGGGCCCTGGGACTTCAGGCTTGAGCACCCACCATGGCAGGATCAGATAGCTGAAGGAAGAGGGCCAGGCCCAGCTCCGGGGAGCCTTTGAAGTCAGATGCCTGGTGCAGAATGTTCTGAGGGAGGCGAGAACACACAGATTCTCGGGTGGAGGCCAAGATCCCCGCTGCTGGCCTAAGGGAGTCTATCCCTGTCTCCTCCTGCTTCAAGGCCTTGGGAGACAGCGCCCTCCAGGAAATAGAGCCATGGCCTGGGCTTGAGCAGCAAAATGGGCGCTGCAGGAAGGAGTTGGAGGGAAGTGGGAGGCACAGTACTGTGGGGATGGGGTGTGGTGCATGAAGTTCAATAGCTGTCCTGAAAAACCGTGTCTCCAGTCTATTGGAAGACCTGAAGACTCACTCCCTCTTTGCTCTCAGCAGAAAGGAACCTCTTCTCTGAGGTCCAGATGCCGGTTGTCACTGAGGGTCTTCCTCTTGGGTGGGTTCTGAGTCCCTCAAATCATCCTATTCCTGTCTTCTCTATCTTTTTGATTGTAGTAAATATTTAGGGGTCTCACCCAAGGCTTGGGGACACTGGGTGAATCTGATTTTACTCGTATCTGTTAACTCAAGGCTCAGAATCTGATTTTACATCATATCTGTTAACTCCCAGGTCCATCTGATACCAAAATTTGCTTTAAGGCAGCATGTTGGCAATGTCTTATTATGCGGATGGGCTGTCCCTCCATGGTTAGTAGAGGCATGATCACAAGCATATGCTGTTAATAGGGAAGGAGAGAGAAGGAAGAGAAGTGCATACCAATGGTCAGTGTAGATGATATGGATTGAGGTGTCTTAGATCAGCCTCTGAATGGGGGAGGCTGGGATGTGAACATTTCCTGAGGACCTGTGGTGTGCCAAGCACTTGTGTATGATCAGCAGGTATATCATTATTTTTATTTTACTAAAAAGGAAGATGATGCATGGAGGATTTACCCAATCGGAGTAAATGTGGAGATGGGTTTTGAGCCAGGTGTGGCCACCTCCATGGTTGGCCCTGTTTCTTCTCCATGGAAAGTGATCTCCAGTTGCTATGAGTATGCTTTCAGGATGGGATGTCAGCCGCCAAATAGAGAGCTAGTTTTCAGACATTTGAGGAAAGTCTTTAACATGTAAGAGAGGCCAAAGCAACAGAAAAGGGGAATGTCTCAGATTTGATTTGGTGACACCAATGTACAGAGAGGCTGAGGTTTTGCTAACAGTAAGAAGAGTTAGAGCCCTGCTTTCTCTCTCCCCTCCTAGGTCACTGGGAAAGAAGCTCTACTCTAGGCAGCTGCAGCCAAGAACACAGGGTTCTCTCTATCCCCAGTGCCCAGCTGAGAGGTACAGGATCTCCCTGGGAGTGGCAGGCCACCAGCATGTCTCAGCTGCCTCATCTCTGTGTTGAGGTGTATTCCAGGTAAGAGTAGCTGAGAAGCCTGGGGCCTTTTTCCTCAACCCATTTCCAACTCATGGTGGAATGTCTACCCTAGTCGTGGAAGCCAGAGGATACTGAGGCCCTCACTCTCTCACTTATAGAGTGGAGGTTGCATTCTAGGAGAGGCTAGTTTAGAAGACCAACCCAGCATCCTTATAAAGCAGGGATATCACTCCAAGACACCAGCTTCAGAGCAGTGGTACAGATGTTTTGTACAAACAGAGGAAGTCCATAAAAACTCTGATGATTTCCTCAAGGGAACTGGCTTTATTTGCACAGAGTGGGGGGAAATTCAAGCATGTCGGTGCTCTCAAAACAATGGAGATATTGGTGGTAAGCAATTAAGTCTGGTAGTGCTTTGAGAAAAGCTAGCTAAAAATTAGACCAACTAGAAGTTTGTAGAGAGAAGCAAAGAGCTAATTGAGAAAAACCCTCCTGAGATCAGAACAAACTTCAGAGACTAGCCTCAAACACTACTCCAGTCACCAAAAACTTGGCCTCTCTACACACTGATGCCAAATCCAATCCGGGAGACAATTTTGAAGTAGAAAAGGATAACTTTATTACTTTACCAGGCAAAGGAGGACACACCAAGCTTCTGCCTTGAAAAACTGTGTCCCAACCTGAGAGGATGTGAGGAAGGGTTTTATAATAGTGATTCAAAAGTGGGATTTCTGGCAAGATTAGGGTGAGTGTAGGGCCTGTACTCCTTTAATCCCATCTCAAGTGGTCAGGTCTAATCTTGAAGAGCTTCTGTGGTCCCTTTAATCTGGCTTCAGGTGGTTTCTTGGCTTCTCCTCCCTTGATTAGCAACTGTACAAATTTGCCCTTTGGAACTCAGAGAAGGTCATGAAGGCTGGAGTCTTGCCTACAAGAAACGAGGGATGGAAAGTCCTCCTTGCCTGGGAGCCCCACAGGGCCTTACTCTGTTTCACTCCTGCAAAGGGACTTCATTTCTTTGGATCAGACTGTAGAAGCTTCCAGAAAGTGACACCAGATCTTATACAAAGAGTCAGGAATCAGGTCGGCATCAGATCTCTTAATAGCAATATTCGAAGCCAGAAGTCCCCAAAGCAATGCCTTAACGATGCTGAAGGAAAATTATTTTCAACTGAGAATTATATACCCATCCAAGGTATCAGTACAGTGTGAGAAGAGAAGGTAGATATTTTCAGATAGACAAGGTTTGAAAAACTTTATCTCACATGCAAACTTCCTCAGGAAGCTACTGGAGGATGTGCTCCAGCTCACAGAAGGGCATAAACCAAGAAAGAAGAAATAAGGACCCACTACTGAGAATATGGAGGCAAGAAGAATGGAATTTTCTCCAAGTGGGAAAGGGTCCTAAGCAATCCAGAGAGGATGTCTGTGGACATCCTCCCTACCATTTCCCTCCCTACCTCGCCCAACTTCCACACTGGCCTTTGTAAATAAATGGTGTGGTCTTTGTTGTGAAGAAAAAGAAGATGAAATAGAATGCAGGAAAAGCAGAGATCACTAAGGGAAGAAGCACAGGATGACAGCTGTGGGCCTGACCTAGCCGCTGCTAGTTCAGATGGAGGCAGGAGAGCCAGGGGCTCCAGGGGGGGTGTCTCAGAGTTAAAAAAAAAAAGGCAAATTAAAAAACGAGTCAACAATTCTGAAGAAGAAAAGTTTACAAAGCAAGGAAGAGTATTTATAAAGAAAGGAAAAGAAAGGTATGAAGAAAGGAAAAGACAGCATATTACTTGGCTTAGCAGTGAGCACTATTTACTGATTGGAAATGTGACCAAGAAATGTGGTGTTATGATATCAAAAGGAGAGGAAAGAGTGTAAGTGAAGCTCATTTGTCAGGAGAGGAATGCCAAGAGACGATATCTAAATTGGACTTCTCTGAGATAGAAATAATAGCAATAAATGCTTTGTTTTGTTGTTGTTTTTCAGTTGCTCAGTAATGTCTGACTCTCTGCGACCCCATGGACTGTTGAATGCCAGGTTTCCCTGTCCTTCACCATCTCCCAGAGTTTGCTCAAACTCATGTCCATTGAGTCGGTGATGCCATCCAACCATCTCGTCCTCTGTCATCTCCTTCTTCTCCTGCCTTCAGTCTTTCCCAGCATCAGGGTTCTTTCCAATGAGTCAGTTCTTTGCATCAGGCGGCCAAAGTATTGGAGCTTCAGTCTGCATCAGTCCCTTCAATGGATATTCAGGATTGATTTCCTTTAGGATTGACTGGTTTCAATCTCCTCGCAGAGATTTTTGTCTTCTTCTGATTTTTGTCTCCTAAATGACTGAATGAATTGAAGTGATCACTTCGAAAGAGCAGGATGGAGTGACATAGGAGAGTGCTGTCTTTGTTCTAACACTTTAGCAGTTTGACTCTGCAAACATTTTTTGCACATGAGTTTGGGAAGATAAAAATTAACTGAAGGACAGATGAAAAGAAACCATGATAACAGTAAGGGCCTTCCCTTTTGAGATGCTCCCATCCTCTGAATTCTTTTAAAACAGCAATCGGGGAACTTCCCTGGTGGTCCAGTGGTTAACAATCTGTCTTCCAATGCAGGGAACTTGGTTCAATCCCCAGTCGGGGAAGTAAGCTCACACATCACAACTACTGAGCCCTCGTGCTGGAGAGCCTGCATGCTGCAAGGAAAGATCCCACATGCCACAGCTGCAACTAAGACCCGATACAGCCCAATTAAAAAAAAAAAAAGATTCATAATCTCTGCAAAGAAAAAAACTGAGCAAACAACCCCACCCATCTTTTCAGCCATCTCATAAAGTGCAAGGCAGGTATTGATAAGGGTTCTTGTGAAGGTCAAAAGGGATGGTGTTTTGTAAAGCATGAAGTTGGCGTATGGTTTAGATTATGGTTATTAGGCAGGACAGAAATAAATATCCCCATGTTGTACACAGGAAAACAGAGACCCTCCCTTCCACCCCAGACTTCCCACAACTTACCTGGCTCTGAGCCCCACCTGGAGGGAGATTAATGCGAGGGCCCTTGATGTCACCAAGGCTCAGCTCTCATTCTGGCAGTGCTCTGAGCACTGACCCTGGTCATGGACTGATCCCTGGTGCTGGTTGCAGGCTGAGCCCCTATCGCTTGCCACTAACTCCCTTAGCAATGTTCACAACCAAACCTAAGCTGGGCTTGGCCAAGAAGAATGGATGGCTGGGGCAGGGTTGGTGCAGCTGTGGCCTGGCTAAACTCTGGCGTGGTTTCCCTTCATCCTGGACTAGATTCAAAGCCACTGTCTGTGCCCAGTCCATTTCTGTCCCCTCCCACTGGTCCTCCTTGTGGGGGATGGTGGGGCCCATGGTACACTCTGAGCAGAGATTGTCTATGATGAGTCATCCTTGTTCATAACAAAGGAGTCTGGCATTAACAGCACTTTTTCTGCCTTCTCTGCTACAACGGAATAATATCCCAAATCCACATGTTCAAGTACAGCCTTGAACACTGGCTGTTTCCCACCCTGGACTCTTCAATCCAATCCATTACCAGGGAAGCATTTCTCCAACATGATTTCCAGGAGTTCCCAGAACACTGGCTTGTTGTGGCTGCTTCTCTGCACGTACTGACCGGCACCTCCTCTGAGCATCCTCTACAGTCAGAAGGGAAGCAAGGCTGACTTCAAACCCTCTCATCTCTTATCAGTCCCAGGAGAGTTGAAAGGTCAGGAAAGGGGCAGTGGCAGATGCTGGGCCTGGGAAAGTTGGAGGGTGGGTGGGGAGACAAAGGGTATGCGTGGGGGGCAGGCACAGGATCATGGTTTTGATAAACTTGATTTACTACTGGGTCACAAATGTCAGGGCAGTCAGGAAGCTGAAAGACTTCCTCCCCTGCCCCTGTGTCAGACAGATGGAAAAATGAGGTTCCTGAAAGAGAAATGTTCCCAAGATCCCACAGTGACTTGGGATCAGAATGGTGGATTATTTATGCTGAGGATCAGCCTCGGGCAGAATGGCACAGATTCCACAGCCCCTAACGCCAGAATAGGACTCTTGAGGAAGGCCCTGGGGGAGACAGAGGAAAGGCTCCAGGGAAGGAAGACCTTCCTGATTATCTGAATTATCAGCTCTAGGACCTCTGGTTGGAGGGGACATAGGGTCACAGTTTCTCATCACCAGATGCGTGGAAAGATGCAGGCTGGACCGTACTGTGGGAATGTGCCCACAGTGAGAGGGGCTTGCTTGCACTCTTGGCCATGTTTCTCGTTGTGGGACGGGAACCAAGTTGTGTTCCTCACAATCCTAGGGTTCCTTTGCTTGACCTAAGGGTCTGCTCTCTTTCTGAGCCCTCAAGATCCAGAACAGCTCCCGTGAGCAGCCCCAGAGCTCTGCAGCTGCCTCTGGCTGGCCCCAAGACCCTGGAGACATAAGAGGCACCTGGACCCACAGTTAGAGTATGTATTTGAGGAAGAAAAGTTGGGAGAGGGCCACCTTGGGGCGTCTTTCTTACAGGAACAGATTAGGTCAGAGAAAATCATGGTAGGTAGGTGTCCCTCCTCCAAACCAAGGGTCTGCGCGGCAGCTTTCAGGTGGTGAGAGGCACTTCGGCTCTTGCCTCAGTGCTGTTATCCAGGGCCTCCCAGATCCTCTCTGCCTGTGCACCGAAGCCTGTTTCGGGGCCTCTGCTGGCTGCGTCCCCGTGGGGCCGTCCTTCCTGCACTTTGGTTGGTTACTTGTCTCTCTGCCACTGGGCTGGCAGCTCTTTGAAAGTCAAGTATTGCAGGGTGGGTTCTCCAGGAAGCAGACTGTAGCTCAAAGTGTAGCACGCAGGATGTTCTTCAGGGAGAGCTCTGGAGATTGATGAGTAGAAGGGAGGGGGAAGAGGCAGCACTGGGCAGAGGGAGAAGCTGAGCTGTACTGCAGGCCCCACCCAGCCTGGGCTCCTCACTGGGAGCTTGGCGTGGAATGGCCCCTCCCAGTCCCATAGTGAGCTGAAATAGCTGGGCCTTTGCACCCCAGCTAGATTAGTCTTTGGAAACAGATCGCCCAGAGAAGGGCATGGCCCAGGGTAAAGCAAGTTTCTGCAGCTGAAGTGATCCCTGGGTGGGCTGACAGCTACAGTCCTCTTGCCCTGGCCCCCAGACACAAGTCCTTCCCTGAAGGGAAATGTGGGCATCACATCTCAGCGTCTACTCGCCTGTGTTCTTGTGGGCTTTTGAGGAATGCTAGCCGAAGGAATGAATAGATTAATTTGAAAGAAGCCCCGAAAACATTTTGGCCTTATTCTCCCCATCTATGAAATGGGTTTATCTTTGACACTCATGCTATAAAAGGCAAAGCTCTTCATAAACTCCACATCTCATAGGAGTCTGCAGCCTCCCTTCTGTTCTCTTTCCTTTGACACCCCAAGGTTGGGTCTAGGGCCCTGAGGGGTGGAGTGGGTAGTGGAGGGTAGGTGGGGTGGGCTTGGCAGTTTGTGGTTGCTGTTTTAGGAGAAACCACAGCTGCCTCTGGTTCAGGGCAGTCAGTGAGGCCCAAGGAAGGGGAGGTTCATATGCAGGGCAGGCCTTGGGCACTGAGTCACCACCCAGAGGAAAACCACAGCTTCAAGAGCCCCAAGGCCCAAGGAAGGGTAGCAGATGAGTTGGGCGAGTGCCAGGTCTCAGGAGTGGGGATTTGGACAGTCTCCTTACTCCTGGGGCCAGCCCTGTTCCAGTTTGCAGGGCAGCACCTACTGTATGCCATGATAAAGGCAGGCTGAGTCACACATTTCTGTGAAACAGGACAGACCAAGAACAGAGTGACCCTGAAAAAGAACCATTCCTCTCCAGTCTCCAGCTCCCCACTCTCTGCAGAAATGGGGGCAATTCTTGAATTTGAGAAAATTCTTCTAAGATATCTGAAGATTCATAGACTTCAACTTTGCTTATATATAAATTTACCATCATCTTTAGGCTTCCCAAGTGGCTCAGTGGTTAAGAATCTGCCTGTAAATTCAGGAGCTGCAGGAGACTTGAGTTCAATCCCTGGGTTGGGAAGATCTCCTGGAAAAGGAAATAGCAACCCCCTCCAATGTTCTTGCCTGGAAAATCCTATGGACAGAGGAGCCTGGTGGGCTACAGTCCATGGAGTTGCAAAGAGCTGGACACGACTGAGCGAATGGGCATGCATGCACCATCATCACTGTAGTCTAGAGAGGCTGCTTCACATTGCACTCATCTACTGATAGCTCAGTAACTGTGAAATGGCTGGTTTTTTCTCTTTCTTCTTTGTAGGAAAATGAAATATTCTGAACTCTCATCTTGTGTGATGAAAGCTAAAACCAACAAATGAACAAAGATAATGTTTCCAGACCAACTTGTTTATATCTTCTTGAAAGATATCTAATGCTTGGGACAGAGCAATAAGAAAACTGAAAGATGGTAGAATAGCAATGATTCATATCACCATTGAATTGCCCAGGCAATTCCATCATTCTTTTGTTTTCTTATTACTTTAGTCTCTGTTTTTAAAAAGCATGGTTGAGAATAATTAGTGAGTGATGATGAAAAGTGGTTCCTAAGAGGATGAGATAGCAAAATGTTTTAAGATCTAGAATATATTTTGAATTTACAAAGGATCTAGTGGATCAATACAGTAATTGATATATTTTGGACTTATAAAGAATCCAGTGGATCGTTTTGGTAAAGGTCCGTCTAGTCAAGGCTATGGTTCTTCCAGTGGTCATGTATGGATGTGAGAGTTGGACTGTGAAGAAGGCTGAGCGCCGAAGAATTGATGCTTTTGAACTGTGGTGTTGGAGAAGACTCTTGAGAGTCCCTTGGACTGCAAGGAGATCCAGCCAGTCCATTCTGAAGGAGATCAGCCCTGGGATTTCTTTGGAAGGAATGATTCTGAAGCTGAAATTCCAGTACTTTGGCCACCTCATGGGAAGAGTTGACTCATTAGGAAAGACTCTGATGCTGGGAGGGATTGGGAGCAGGAGGAGAAGGGGACGGCAGAGGATGAGGTGGCTGGATGGCATCACTGACTCGTTGGACGTGAGTCTGAGTGAACTCTGGGAGTTGGTGATGGACAGGGAGGCCTGGCGTGCTGCGATTCATGGGGTCGCAAAGAGTCGGACACAACTGAACTGAACTGAAGAGAGAACAAGCTTTATTCTATTAAAAAAAGTTTAAATCTCTCTGGTTTTTGGAAGACCCTTGTAGTCATCAAATAATCAATCCTTATTAATAGTTAAAGCTGCTCAGAAAAGGAGCTTAAAAATTAAAATTCAGTCTAAATGACCTTGGTAGTATACTAAGAGTTAAAATAAAATTCCCCAAGGGGGATTTAGCTGAAGGTCCACTTTTCCCTATACCCAAATAGGGAGGAATAAGCAGAGACTGTGAATTTGACATAAAATGAGACCCTATGCAAATGACAAATGACATGCAAAAAGATGCAAATAAATGAAGACAGTAGGGAGGGCCCTAGTACCCTGGGTAGACATGGAATACTGGCTTCTTCTGGTTGGATGGTAGTTCTAAGAAAGCTGCCCCATCCTCCTCCTAGGGTCTCCCACATGGTCCCTCTGGCTGAGAAACTTAGGCCCAAAGACTGTTCTAGCTGCCCTGTCCCCTCTTCCAGTCATTTGCAGAGACCCCTGTGGTCCATTGGAGCCACTGTCTTGCCACTCTGCTCCCCCTGCTGTGTGGGCCCTGGGGCTGGAGTATGGTGCTGGGTTCAGGGCACTATGGAGTCAGGACAACAGGGCATGGCGGATAATTCTATGGCACCTCCTGATCCTACAAGGTCTGTCCACTTCTCTTACACAGCCCCCATCCTCACCCCCATGCCATATGTTCAACTTTTCTCTTCCTCACAGCAGTATAAACAATAGTTTGCAGGGACTGGACATCAGGCAAAACAAGGCTATGATCTTCGACAGATGGAGGACACACAAAGCGAACCCCATATTTAACCAACTTTCTTCCTGAGGCCATTTTCCAAACTGAGATGCAGCGAACTAGACCAAATAGGAGGTGACATCTCAAACAAAGGTTTTAAAATAAGTAAGGATAATATGTTAAAGAGAATAGAGCAAAAGATGGACAAAATGGGTGAAAAGCTTGAGTATTTAAAGAGAAAACTTGAATCTATAAGAATGAAAAAAATTGGTGTTTTAAACTGCAAACTATCTGAAATTAAGAACTCACTGAATGGGTCTAACAGGACACTGTATACAGAGAAGACAAGATTAGTGACCAATCAATAGATATTATCTGGATTGAAGCACAGAGTGAAAAGGAATTGAGGAATAAACAGAGCTGAGCATAAGAGATATGTAGGACATGCTCAAATATTTGAATAAATAATGACTGAGAATTTTCTATGATGAAAGGCATCAAGCCACAGATTCATGAATATCAGTAAGGACTGAGACACTGCCATTTTTGTTGCTCAGACGTGGAGTGAGAGGCTGAGAGTGGGAGGCACTGTCTGCTTCCATCCTTCGCAATCTGGTGTACCAGGCGAAGCTGGCCGAGCAGGCCAAGCAATGCGATGGAATGGTGAGATCAGTGAAGAAAGTAGCAGGGTTGGATGCGGAGCTGACAGTTGAAGGAAGAAACCTCCTATCTGTGCATATAAAACTGTGATTAGAAGTAGAAGAGTTTCCTGGAGAATAATCAGCAACAAAGAAGAAAACAAGAGAAGAGAAGACAAACTAAAAATGATTTGGGAATATTGGCAAATGGTTGAGACCAAGCTACAGTTAATCCGTTGTGACATTCTGGGTGTACTGGATGAACACCTCATTCCAGCCCCTAACATTGGCTGAGTCCAAGCTTTTCTATTATAAAATGAAAAGGGACTACCACAGGTATCTGGCTGAATTTGCCATAAGAAATGACAGGAAGGAGGCTGTGGAGAACAGCTTGATGGCTTATAAAGCTGCTAGTGCTATTGCAATGATAGAACTTCCATCAACACATCCCATTCACTTAGGCCTTGCTCTCAGTTTTTCCATATTCTACTATGAAATTCTTAATTCCCCTGAGCAGACCTGCAGGTTGACAAAAGCAGCTTTTAATGATGCCGTTGCAGAACTGAACACACTGAGTGAGGAAAGCTATAAGGACTCTACACTTATCACACAGTTGTTAGTGATAATCTGACACTGTGGACTTCAGACATGCAGGGTGATATGGTGAAGAGCGGAATAAAGAAGCGCTGCAGGATGTGGAAGATGATAATCAGTGACACATAAAAGCCAACATGAGAAACCATCTCTGCTTACCCCAGACATTCCCATCCTACCTATCTTGGAAATTCCCCCATTGTTACTAAGAACCACCAAACCTGACTTACGTATGGCCTCAGACTTTAGTTTCTGCCCTGTTGGGTTTTTTGTTGTTGTTGTTAATGGTTTTCTAAAGTTCTTAAAGGCAAGAGTGAGTTTCTGTGGATTTTACTGGTCCCAGCTTTTAGGATCTTTAAGAGCAGTAACAGGACTGCAGAGAGGCTTTTTCAGCATTACTGCATTGTCTCTTGCAGACACGGCAAGATCACCATTAGCAATGGAAATTACATTCAAAAGCTGTTAGAATTTTGTGTGATGCAGGCATCTAAGAGAAAGGTTAATCACACTACTGAGGTGTATGTGGTATCATTTTCCCTTTTTCTAATTCTTTGAATTTTAAAATTAATTGGATCTTAGCTTGAGGTGGTTCAAGGTTGTCTGGGGAGTTTTTTGCAATGGTTTTGCTATTAAAAAGTGTTTCAAACTCTGTTGAAATGTGGAAAAGTACGATGCTGGTAACAGTTTAATAATTGTGGCTGCTCATTCTTGCCTCCTTTTACTCTTTCTCTGAAGCAGGTTAGCATTGAAGGTGTTATGGAAAAGCCAGCATGCATGTTCAATTCTTTGTTTCTTCTCCCACTGGGCCCCAGCCCTTCCCTCCTTTGCTCCCTCAGCCTCTTTATTCAGTATGTCTAACCTGAAACTAATTTATACTACTGCCTATATGACATGTATGGATGTGAGAGCTGGACTGTGAAGAAGGCTGAGCGCCAAAGAATTCATGTTTTTGAACTGTGGTGTTGGAGAAGACTCTTGAGAGTCCCTTGGGCTACAAGGAGATCCAACCAGTCCATTCTGAAGGAGATCTGCCCTGGGATTTCTTTGGAAGGAATGATTCTGAAGCTGAAACTCCAGTACTTTGGCCATCTCATGGGAAGAGCTGACTCATTGGAAAAGACTCTGATGCTGGGAGGGATTGAGGGCAGGAGGAGGTGATGACAGAGGATGAGGTGGCTGGATGGCATCACTGACTCGATGGACGTGAGTCTGAATGAACTCTGGGAGTTGGTGATAGACAGGGAGGCCTGGCGTGCTGCGATTCATGGGGTCACAAAGAGTCGGACATGCCTGAGTGACTGAACTGAACTGATATGACTTGAGCCATAGATACAGAATCTGTATTGTTCTTACTGAAACACAGCATGGATTAACATTAAGCTGAAATAAACCTAAATAAAACAAAGCTAAACTTGAATAAAACAAACTCCAAATATTTTAAGTATAAAGAAAACTATACCTAGGCCCATCAAAAATCTTAAAAGCAACCATATTTTTAAAAATTCATTTGTTTTTGGCTACACTGGGTCCTCACTGAAGCACATTAGCTCTTTGTTAAAGTGATCATGTTTTTAAAGAGAGAGAGTTAGTAACCAGTTAACAGTACAGTTGATGACTAACTATGGAAGCCAGAAGACAATGAAATGATATCTTTAAAGTGCTAAAGAAAAAACCCTACCAATCTAGAATTCTATGCCCAGAAGAAATATCCTTCAGAAATGAAGGGAAGATAAATGTGTTCAAAATTTTGTCAAGTGGACAAAAATTCAAAGAAATTGGTTTGTCACTAGTACACATTGGCAATACAGGAAATTTTTATGGGAATTCTTCAGGATGAAGGAAGATGATCCCTGAGTGAACTGCAGGAAGGAATAAAGGCGTAGCAAAAAAAAATGTATATAACTATAAATGAATATTTACTAAAATAACAATAGGGAATTCCCTGGCAGTCCCATAAGTTAGGACTCCACATTCTCACTTGCCAAGGGCTAGGATTCAATCCCTGGCCAGAGAACTAAGATTCCATAGTCACATGGTCAATAAATTAACCAATTCATTAAAAAAAAGAAGCTAACAATATTATAAATTTTTTTTAAGTTTTTATTGGAGCTGATTTACTTTGTTGTGCAGCAGAAATGAACACAACATTGTAAAGCAATTAATCTCTACCCCCTATTCTACTGCTCTAGGTCATCACAGAGCACCAAGCCAAGCCCCCTGTGCCGTACAGCAGCTTCCCTCTAGCTACCTATTTTACATATGGTAGTGCATATGTCTCATAAGATTTTTAACATAAAAGTAAATCCACTTCAGCATATAAAAATACAAATATATGTTTAAATATATAAATAGAATTATACACACACATACACACACGGGCTTCTCTGGTGGTTCAGATGGGAAAGAATCTGCCTGCAATGCAGGAGACCTGGGTTCAGTCCCTGGGTTGAGAAGATCCCCTGGAGAAGGGAATGGTTACCTACTCCAGTATTCTGGCCTGGAGAATTCCATGGACAGAGGAGCCTGGCAGGCTAGAGATCCACAGGATCTCAAAGAGTTAGACATGACTGAGCAACTTTCACAACACACCCTGAACTTAGAGGCTTCCCTTGTGGCTGAAATGGTAAAGTCTAATGCTCTCTGTCAGATTTTATTAGTGGTGGCAGGTGAGTGGCACATGACGATGTGATAGATGATATTAATTAGTTTTAACTTCATTCAAGGTGCTATGGGCTTGAAGAGTATGGACTCTGCAGACAGGTCTGGGCTTGAATTTCATCTGTGATTCTGACTTCTTTGGAGCCTGAGCGTCCTTATCCATAAAATGGATTGTGTAGAATAAGTAAAACGATATATGTGATGTGCTCAGCACAATGCCTGGCCCATGTGTGCGTGCATGCTAAGTTACTTCAGTCATGTCTGACTCGTTATGACCTCATGGACTATAGCCTGCCAGCCTCCTCTGTCCATGGAGATTCTCCAGGCAAGAATACTGGAGTGGGTTGTCATGCCCTCCTCCAGGGGATCTTCCCAACCCAGGGGTCTAACCTGAGTTTCTCACATCTCCTGTATTAGCAGGCAGGTTCTTTACCACTAGCACCACCTGGGAAGCCCTGCCTGGCACATAGATAATGTTTAATACCACAGATGGTAGATTGTTATTTCTGAGCACCTCAGCTATGTTATAAATATTCTAAGTAGAGAGACCATATTTCTATTTTGTTGTGGTTAGGTTTTTCTTTTTTTTTATTTTTTGAATTCTGGAATATTTTAATTGAAGGATAATTGCTTTACAGAATTTTGTTGTTCTGTAACATAATCAGCCATATGGCTGATTCATGTTGAGGTTTGACAAAAAACAACAAAATTCTGTAAAGCAATTATCCATCAATTAAAAAATAAATTTTAAAAAGAAAAAAAGGCTATACCATAGATCTCCTCTCACCACTCCAGAGGTTGCCACTATCCTGAATAGTATAGTGTAAGTAGAGGTCTTATGGGGGGCAGCACACCCACTCCTCATAGCCAGGGAGGTCTAGTGGAAGCCAGAAACTCTCATGCCCTCCCAGAAATAACAGATAATACCCCCGACTCCAGAGTCAGTGGAGGCTGTTAAGAACTGAATTGTGCCACCCCCATTCATAAGCTGAAGCTATAACCCTTGATAAGACAATATTTGGAGATAGGGCTGTTAGGGGGGTAATTAAGGTTAAACAAGGTCATAAAGGTGAGGTCCTAGTCCAATAGGTGTTCTTATAAGAAGAGGAAGAGACACCTGGGATGTAAATGCACAGAGAAAAGGCAATGGGAGGACAGAGTGAGTAGGTGGCCAGCTGCAAGCCAAGGAGAGAGTTCTCACCAGAAATCAAACTCCAACACCTTGATCTTGGACTTTCCAATCTCCAGAATGTGAGACAATAAATTTCTGTTGCTTAAGACACCCAGTTTGTGGTGTTTTGCTATGGAAGCCTGAGCTGACTAATATGGAAGCAGAGTGGGGAACCTGGATGTCTAACCCTGCCTTGCCTTAATGAGGTAGCACCTCCCCTCCTCTGCTGGACCAATGTTAGAGGAAACCAGCTAAAACCAAAAGTTTAAATGAGATCCAGAGTCTCATAATATAATAGCCAAAACACCCAGGCTTTAGTAGAAAATTACTTGTGACACCAATAGTCAAGAAGATCTCACACTGAAGGAAAAAAAAAGTAATAGATACCACACTTAAGAGTCTAGTGATGTTATCTGATTAAGATTTAAAAGCAGGCATCATACAATGCTTTAGTAAGCGACTGTGAGCCCATCTGAAACAAATTGAAAAAGAGAAAATCTCAGCAAAGAAATATACAAAGAAGAACCAAATGGATATTTTAGAATTGAAAAATTCAATAACCAAAATAAAAAACTTGGTAGATGAGTTCAGTAGCAAAATGGAAGGGGATAGAAGAAAGAATCCATGAAGCTGCCCAATCTGGACAACAGAGAGAAAATAAACTGGAAAAAAAAAGAGTGAAAAGAACCCCAGAGACCCAGGGGACTATAAAAAAAAGAGCTAATATTCATGTCATTGGCATCTAAGAAGGAGAGAACATGTAGGACAGGATATATTGGGATGGTCATCCTTAGAAAATACAATCCATGTTGCACAGAGCTGTAGTCGCTGTAGTCTTCTGTTTAATTTCAATATTCTATTGTGTGACTGAACCATAAGCTTTTATTCATTCTACTGTAAAGGACATTTGGGTTGTTGCCATTTTTATTGCTATTTTAAACAGTGCTTCTGGGAATATTCTGTTCATGTCTCCAGGAGTGGAATTGCTGGGTCAAAGGGTATGTGAATGTTCACCTTCACAAATAATGTAAAATTCTTCTTCAAAGTTGAGTGTACTAATTTCTAGTCCCACAGTGGTGTACTAGTTACATTTTGCCAACATTTTGTCAGTCTTTAAAAATGTTTCCAAACCAGTGGGCATGAAATGGTAATTTGTGGTTTTATTTGCATTTCCTTTTCTACTAACAAGGCCAAGTGTATTTTCATAAATTTAACAGGCCATTTGTGTTTTCTGTGAAATGCTTGTTTGTGTTTTTGAAACTTTTTCTATTAAATCATTTGTCTTTCTGATTGATTTATAGGATCTGGCTACTAATCTTTTTTGGCTTTATGTAAAAATATTCCTTTAGGACTTGATTGGAAAAGTAATAAATCTGTACATCAATTTGTATAATACTGTACAACTTTACAGTATTGAAACTTTCTATCCATGAACATGGTGTTACTCTGTTTGGTTTTCTTATTGCCTTTCAATAAGGTGCTTTAGTTTTCTATAGAAATATTTTGTACATCTTTTGTTAGATTTATTTTCAATGGCCTTATATTTTTCATTGCTATTGTAAATCTTTAATTGTATTTTCTGACTTTATTGCTGATGTTTATAAATTCATTAGAAACCAAATTGATATATTTTCCCAGGCTGTCAATTGACTTTTCATTTTGTAAATAGTGCGTTTTGAAGATCACTGATTTTAAGCAATTATTGATATACTTCAGTGTGGTTTCCTTCATATTTCTTCTATTTGGAGTTCATTGAGTGTTTTTATAGCTATTAGTAATTGTCATCAAATTTGGATTCTTCAAATGTTTGTCTTTCTCTCTCTCAAAGCTATGGTTTTTCCCATAGTCATATACAAATGTGAGTTGGAGTTGGACCATAAAGAAGGCTGGATATTCAGGGTTGATTTCCTTTAGGATTGACTGGTTTGATCTCCTTGCTGTCCAAGGGACTCTCAAGAGTTTTCTCCAAAACCACCATTCAAAAGCACAAATTCTTCAGCAATCAAGCCCTCTTTATGATCCCACTCTCACGTCTCTATTTGATTTCATGGCTGCAGTCACCATCTGCAGTGATTTTGGAGCCCAAGAAAATAAAGTCTGTCACTGTTTCCATTGTTTCCCCATTTATTTGCTATGAACTGATGGGACTGGATGCCATCATCTTTTTTTTTGAATGTTGAGTTTCAAGTTGGCATTTTTACTCTCCTCTTTCATTTTCATCAAGAGGCTGTTTAGTTTCTTTTTGCTTTCTGCCATAAGGTTGATGTCTTCTGCATATCTGAGGTTATTGCTATTTCTCCTGGCCATCTTGATTCCAGCTTGTGCTTCATCCAGCCCACCATCTCATATGACATACTCTGCATATCAGTTAAATAAGTAGGGTGACAATATATATACAGCCTTGATGTACTCCTTTCCCAATTTGGAGCCAGTCTGTTGTTCCATGTATGGTTCTGTTACTTCTTGACCTGCACACAGGTTTCTTAGGAAGCAGGTAAGATGGTCTGGTATTCCCATCTCTTGAAGAATTTTCCAGTTTGTTGTGATCCACACAGTCAAAGGCTTTAGCATAGTCGATGAAGCAGAAGTAGATGTTTCTCTGGAATTCTCTTGCTTTTTGTATGGTCCAATGGATGTTGGCAATTTGATCTCTGGTTCCTCTGCCTTTTCTAAATCCAGGTTGAACATCTGGAAGTTCTTGGTTCACAAACAGTTGAAGCTTAACTTGAAGGATTTTGAGCATTAACTTGCTAGCATATGCTGCTGCTATGTAAGGCATCTTCAGACAATCATTTTGCCTTTTTGCTGCTAACTCGCTTCAGTCATGTCCGACTCTGTGCGACCCCACAGACGGCAGCCCACCAGGCTCCTCCATCCCTGGGATTCTCCAGCCATAAGAAATGAGAGCAATTGTGCTATAGTATGAACATTCATTGGAATTTCCCTTCCTTGGGATTGGAATGAAAAGTAACCTTTTCTAGTCCCATGGCCACTGCTGAGTTTTCCAAAACTGCTGGCATATTGAGTGCAACACTTTAACAGCATCATCTTTTAGGATTTTAAATAGTTTAGCTGGAATTCCATCACCTCCACTAACTTTATTTATAGTGATGCTTCCTAAGGCCCAGTTGAGTTCATACTCCAATGTGTGGCTCTAGGTGAGTGAACATACATTATGATTATCCAGGTCATTAAGGTCTTTTTTGTATAGTTCTTCTGTATATCCTTACCACCTCTTCTTAATATCTTCTGCTTCTGTTAGGTCCATACTATTTCTGTCCTTTATTGTGCCCATCTCTGCATGAAATGTTCCCTTGGTATCTCTAATTTTCTTGAAGATGTCTCTAGTCCTTCCCATTCTATTATTTTCCTCTATTTTTTTCATTGTTTGCTTCGGAAGGAGAAGAGCAGAAAAATAGCTCCAGAAGGAAGCTATCTCTCCTTGCAACTCTTTGGAACTCTGCATTCAGATGGGTATATCTTTACTTTTCTCCTTTGCCTTTCACTTCTCTTCTTTTCTCAGCTATTTGTAAGGCCTCCTCAGACAGTCATCTTGCCTTTTTGCATTTCTTTTTCTTGGGGATGGTTTTGATCACTGCCTCCTGTACAATGTCATGACCCTCCCTCCACAGTTCTTCAGGCATTCTGTCTATCAGATCTAATCACTTGAATCTATTTGTCACTTCTACATGTAATCGTAAGGGATTTGATTTAGGTCACACCTGAATGGCCTAGTGGTCTTCCCTACTTTCTTCAATTTAAGTCTAAATTCTGCAATAAGGAGTTCATGATCTGAGCCACAGTCAGCTCCTGGTCTTTTTTTTTTTGCTGACTGTATAGAGCTTCTCCATATAATCAATATGATTATATATCTCCATATAATCAATCTGATTTCAGTATTGACCATCTGGTGATGTCCATGTATAGAATCGTCTCTTGTGCTGTTGGAAGAGGGTGTTTTCTATGACCAGTACATTCTCTTGGCAAACTCTGTTAGCCTTTGCCCTGCTTCACTTTGTATTCCAAGGCCAAACTAGCCTGTTACTTTGGGTATCTCTTGACCTCCTATTTTGCATTCTAGTCCCCTATGATGAAAATGACATCTTTTTTGTGGTGTTAGTTCCAGGCCTTATAGGTCTCATAAAACTGTTCAATGTCAACTTCTTTGGCATTAGTGGTTGGGGCATAGACTTGGATTACTGTGATATTCAATGGCTTGCCTCAGAAATGAACAGATTATTCTGTCTTTTTGAGACTGCACCCAAATACTGAATTTCAGACTCTTTTGCTATGAGGGCTACTCCATTTCTTCTAAGGGATTCTTGCCCATAGTAGTAGATATAGTGACAATCTCAATTAAATTTGCCTATTCCCATCAATTTTATGATTCCTAAAATGTCTCTTGCCATCTCCTGTTTGACCACCTCCAATTTACCTTGATTCATGGACCTAGCATTCCAGGTTCCTATGCAATATACCTACAGCATCGGACTTTACTTTCACCACCAGACACATCCACAGCTGGGTGGTGTTTCCGCTTTAGCTCAGCCTCTTCATTCCTTCTGGAGCTATTTCTCTGCTCTTCTCCAGTAGCATATTGGGCACCTACTGACCTGGGGAGTTCATCTTTCAGTGTCATATCATTTTGCCTTTTCATATTGTTCATGGGGCTTTCAAGGCAAGAATGCAGAAATGGTTTGCCATTCCCTTCTCCAATGGACCACATTTTGTCCGAACTCTCCACCATGGTGGAGACTTCACCTACCATCTTGGGTGGTTCTACAGACTATGGCTCATAGTTTGAGCTAACTCCGGGAAATAGTGAATGATGTGGAAGCCTGGTGTGCCATAGTCCATGGGGTTGCAAAGAGTCAGACATGACTTAGTGACTGAATAACAACATCAATATAATATTTTTCTTATCTAGTAATTAAATTTGCATTTTTAGAATTACTTTTCAGGTCTCTTTTTATGCTCAGGCTTTGTCTACTTTTTTTTAAAGATATGGGATATATTTATAATTGCTGTTTTAGTTTTAATGTTCTTATCTACTAATTCTATTGTCTCTGTCATATTTTAGTCTGTCTCTATTGGCTTATTTTTCTTATCATTATAGGTAATATTTTCATCCTTCTTCATACACCTGTTGATTTTTTTTTTCTTGAGAATATGTCAAATTTACTAACTTGCTAGCAAGGAACTAGCAAAATGACCAAAGTACTCTGTTTCAGAGAGAGTATAAGGAGGGGGAGTGAGATAGTAGGGGCACAGACCATTCCCCTAAATGGAATGTTGCTGAAGCAGGAAAGAGAGTGGGGTCTTTTGGCAAGATGGTCTCTATCATTTTATCAGTTGTCACAGAGAGGGCCTTTGTGGCGAGTGGTCTGAGGTACCTACCATCAAGAGCAGACACATTTGTGTGTGAATTGAAACCACAAAGCTCCTCCCTCCTCCTAGGTGTGTCTCACTGGCCGATTAGCCGAAGGCAGGAAACAGTGGCACTGCAGAGAAGCAGCCAGCCTCAGAGCAACAAGTGTGTGTGTGTGTGTGTGTGTGTGTGTGTGTGTGTGTGTGTGCGTGCGCACGCACGCTCAGTCACTCAGTCGTGTCTGACTCTTCATGACCCCATAGACTGCAACCCTCCAGGCTCCTCTGTCCATGGGATTCTCCAGGCAAGAAAACTGGAGTGAGTTTCCATTCTCTCCTCCAGGGGATCTTCCCTACCCAGGGATCAAACCTGGGTCTCCTGCATTGCAGGCAGATTCTTTACTGTCTGAGTCACCAGGGAAGCATATGACCTAGAAGTTTTACTTTTGGGTCTATACCCAAAGTAATTGAAAGTAGGGTATCAAAACCATATGTGTACACACATTTTCATAGCAGCTTTATTCACTATAGCTAAAACACAGAAGCAAACCAGGTCTGCACTGATGAATGAATAGATGACGAAAATGTGGTATAGGCACACAATGGAATATTATTCAGCCTTAAAAAGGAAGGAAGTTCTGCAATATGCTCCTGCTGCTGCTGCTAAATCACTTCAGTCATGTCTGACTCTGTGCGACCCCATAGACGGCAGCCCACCAAGCTCCCCTGTCCCCGGGATTCTCCAGGCAAGAACACTGGAGTGGGTTGCCATTTCCTTCTCCAGTGCATGAAAGTGAAGTCGCTCAGTCGTGTCCGACTCTTAGCAACCCCATGACTTGCAGCCTACCAGGCTCCTCCACCCATGGGATTTTTCAGGCAAGAGTACTGGAGTGGGGTGCCATTGCCTTCTCCGCTGCAATATGCTATAACATAGATAAACCTCAGAGATATTACACTAAGTGAAATAAGCCAATCACAAAAAAGATAAATACTGTATGATTCCACTTAGATGAGGTACTTAGGGGAATTGAATTCATAGAGATAGAAGGTAAAATGGTGGTTAACCAGGGGCTGGGGCTAGGGAAGAATGAGGAGTTATTATTTAAAGGGTCTGGAGTTTCAGTTTTACAAGATGAAAAGAGTTATGGGGATGAAAGTTGGTGATGGTTACACAACAATGTGAATGTACTTAATATCACTGAACTGTGGACTTAAACATGGTTAAAATGATAGACATTATATTATGGGTATTTTACCACAATAAAGAAAAAATTACAAAACTGGAGAACCTTGGGGGCTACCCTGTAGGGCTACAAGCACAATGGGCTGCATAGAAGACTTCCGTGTGTGTCTGGAAGGACAGTTTAGTAATGATGAGAAGGAAAGAGAAAGAGCCTGGCTCCTAGGGAGCCTGGAGGAGGCCAGGCTGAGAAGAACAGAGGTAAGGCTGGAAAGGTTCAAAAAATTCCATTGCATAGTCAGAGCAAGATGCTTCTGCAGACATCATTAGTTGTGGTAATTTTTAACTGGTCATCAGAAATATAGCATGTAAGGTGGAGTGGATGGAGCAACCTGTTAGAGGCTGAGCAAAAAGAACCTGAACTAAGAGGTAGGAGAAGTAGAAAAAGTAGGAAAGGAAAGAAGGGAAGGAGAAAGGAAGGCAAGGAGTGGGAGAGAGGCAATGACTTAGTAAGAGAAAAATGGTAGGCCTATAGAAGAAAAAGGCAGAGAGGAATCAAGATTTTTCGGAAGGGACCATGAGCAACAGAAAAAAAGTTCTTAGGATTCCATACATGCTCATCAAATCCTACTCTCCCAACAAGAGTTCAGAAGAGAAGCTGTTTATCTAATACCATTGTAAAAATGGTTTTTCTCCCTCTTCCCTTGTCCACTCACCAAGTACTTAGGATGGGCAGGTACTGTGCCACAGAATCTGACCGTTAGGGTCCAGTCTGGGCCTTGGGGCTGGTGGAGGGGATCATGCGAGGAAAGGCAAGGTGTCTGGTGCCAAGAGACTATGCTGCCAGAACCCAGAAGGGATGGGCCGGGAGAGAGATGCTGTATCTGGGCTGGAGCCAGACCTGGAGGAGGACCCTGAAAGTGACGACAGACCAGAGGGCCGCCAGGAAGAGAGCCACACTGGGGTGAAACCAACAGAGGTGGGCTGCTGGGGTGCATCAGAACCCTCTCCAGGCACCCACAGTGATCCACAGAGAGGGATTCCAGCCAAGAAATGACGTTGCACAGGAAGATCTGCTTGTCTGCAAACTGAAGGATGGGCAACCTGCATCCTCTAAGGTTGAGAAAATGCACCGAGGGTGGCCTGCCTGTTTATAATTCCCACCTGCTGCTTTGGGGCTTCCCAAGTGGCGCAGTGGTTAAGAGTTCACCTGCCAATGCAGAAGAGGCAAGAGATGAGTCTTTAAAAATATTCATGAAGTCTAATTTGTCTATTTTTTTCCTTTCGTTATCTGTACCTTCAGTGTCATAGCCAAGAAATCATGGCCAAATCCAGTGTTGTGAAGGTTTGGTCCTATGGTTTCTTCCAACAGTTTTTTTGTTTCTAGTCTTACATTTGGGTCTTTCATCCATTTTGAGTGAGTTTTTACATATGGTTTTAAGAATTCACCTTCATTCTTTTGCATGTGGCTATCCAATTTTCTCAGCACCATTTGTTGAAAAGGCTGTACTTTACCTCACTGAATGGTCTTGGCACCCTTATGAAAAATCATTTGATTATATATATCAAAGTTTGTTTCTGGGGTCTCTATCCTATTCCATTGGTTTCAGGCCTATCTTTATGCCAGTACCACATGTTTTGATGACTGTAGCTTTAAGTTTTGAAATCAGGAAGTGTGAGTCCTCTAGTTTTGTTTTTCAAGATTGTTTTGGGCATTCAGGGTCTTTTGAGATTGCGCATGAATTTTAGGGTTTTTTCCTCCTATTTTCACAAAAAAGTCATTGGGATTTTTGATAGAAATTGCATTGAATCTGTAGGTTGTTTTAGGTAATATTGACATTTTAACAATATAAAGTCTTCTGATCAATGAGTATGAGATGTATTTACATTTATTTATATCTTTATTTCCTCAGTCTTTTGTAGTTTCCATTGTACAAATCTTTCTCCTCCTTAGTTAAGTAAATTCCAAAGTATTTTATTTTTTGGAGCAATTGTAAATGGAATTATTTTTATAACTTCTTTTTAGATTGGTCATTGTTTGTGTATAAAAACGCAACTGATCTTTGTGTGTTGATTTATATCCTGCTACTTACTGAATCAATTTATTGAATCTATCAGGATTTTTTGTTGTTGTTAAATCTCAACAAAATTAGGTTTCTCAACATATAAGATCATATCTGCAAACAGGTAATTTTACTTCTTCCTTTTCAGTTTGGATGCTTTTATTTCTTTTTCTCATCTAATTGCTCTGGCTAGAACTTTCAGTGCCATGTTGAATAGAAGTGATAAAAGCAGACATCCTTGCTGCATCTTAGAGGAAAAGCTTTCAGTCTTTCACAGTTGAGTATGATGTTTACTGTGTATTTTTATATGACTTTTATTATGTTGAGGTAGTTTCTTGAGTTTGTTTCACTATAAAAGAGTTGGATTTTTTTCAAATTCTTTCCTGCATCAGTTGAGATGATCATGTGTTTCTTTTTCCCTTCATTCTGTTAATGTGGGACATTACATTCATTGGCTTTGCTATGTTGGGCCATCCTTGCATTCCAGAAATAAATTTCACTTGTCCATGATATATAATCTTTTTAATATGCTGCTGAATTCTGTTCGCTGAATTCTATTTTCCTGAGGACTTTTTGCAGAGTGTTTATAGGGATGTTGATCTGTAGTTTTCTTTTCTTATTGTATCTTTGTCTTTGGTATCAGGGTTATCCTGATCTCATAGAATGAGTTACAAAGCGTCCTTCCTGTTCACTTCTTTAGAAAGATTTGAAGGATTGGTATTAGTTCTTTAAATCTTTGATGGAGTGCTCACTTCAGCAGCAGTATTCTAAAATCTTTGATGGAATTTACCAGTGAATCCATCAGGCCCGGGGCTTTTCTTAGTTGGCAGATTTTGGATTTCTAATTCAATCCCCTTACTAGTTATGAGTATATTCAGATTTTCTATTTCTTCATCCTTTAATCTTGGTAGGCTTTGTGTTTCTAGAAAATTTTTATCTAGGTTATCCAATTTATTTTTTTTTTTCATAGGGTTATCCAATTTATTGATGTACAGTTGTAATAGTACTATTTTATAATCCCTTTTCCCCCTATAGAATTGGTAGTAATCTTTTAACTGTACTGATTTTAGTCATTTGAATCTCCTCTGTTTTTTCCTTAGTCCATCTAGCTAAAAGTTTGACAATTTTGTTGATTGTTTTCAAAGAGCCAACTTTTGGTTTCATTGCTTTTCTGTTATTTTTCTATTCTGTATCTTGCTTATTGCTGCTCTAATCTTTATTATTTCCTTCCTTCTGCTAGCTTTGCATTTAGTTTGTTCTTCTTTTTTAGTTCCTTAAGTTATAAAGTTAGGTTGTTTTGAGCTCTTTTCTGTTTTGTTTTTTTAATGTAAGCATTTATAGTTATAAATTCCCTCTTAGCTCTACTTTTGCCACATCCTATGTTTTTGTATGCTATATTTTCATTTATCTCTAAGTATTTTCTCTTTTTATTTATATTTATTTATTTATGGTTGTACTGGGTCTTGGAGAAGGCAATGGGACCCCACTCCAGTACTCTTGCCTGGAAAATCCCATGGACAGAGGAGCCTGGTAGGCTGCAGTCCATGGGGTCGCTAAGAGTTCGGCACTACTGAGCAACTTCACTTTCACTTTTCACTTTCATGCATTGGAGAAGGAAATGGCAGCCCACTTCAGTATTCTTGCCTGGAGAATCCCAGGGACGGGGGAGCCTAGTGGGCTGCCGTCTACGGTGTCGCACAGAGTCGGACACGACTGAAGCGACTTGGCGGCGGCGGCGGCGGTACTGGGTCTTCATTGCAGTGCACAGGATCTTTGTTGCTGCAAGGGGATTTTCTCTAGTGGCAAGCAAGGGCTACTCTCTAGTTGCAGTGGGTAAGTTTCTCATGGCGGTGGCTTCTCCTGTTGCAGAGCACAGGCTCTAGGGCATGCAGGTTTCAGTAGTTTGAACTCGTGGGCTCTAGAGCACAGACTCGGTTGCCCCGTGGCATGTGGGATCCTAATTCTCAGACCAAGGACTGAACCCATGTCCCCTGCATTAGCAGGTGAACTCTTAACTGGACCACCAGGGAAGTCCCTCTAAGTATTTTCTAATTTCCTTTGTGATTTCTTCTTTGATCCATTGGTTGCTTAAAAATATGTTGTTTAATCTCCACAATTTGTGAACTTTCCTTTTTATAAATTCTAACCTCATCTCCTTTTGAGCAGAGAAGATACTTTGTATGATATCTATTTTTTAAAATCTATTGAGACTTAATTTGTGGCCTAATGTATCATCTACACTGAAAAATGTCCCATGTGCTTTTGAGGAGAATGTGTATTCTGCTGTCAGGTAGAGTGTTGTGTATATGTTTGTTAGATCTAGTTGGCTTATTGTGTTGTTTAACCCTTTATTTCTTTACTTATGTTCTGTCTGGTTATTCTGTCCATTATGGTGAGTGAGATATTAAAGCCTCCAACTATTGTAATAATAGCTATTTCTCCCTTCAATTCTGTCATTTTTGTTTCATATATTTTGATGGTCTGTCATTGGGTGTACAAATGTTTATAACGGTTACATAGTCTTGCTGTATTGAATCTTTTGTTAATGCATAACATCCTTCATTGTCTCTTATAATCTTTTTCATTTAAAGTCTATTTTGTATGATATTAGTGTTGCCACTCTTGCTCTCTTTCGGTTACAATTTGCATGAAAAATCTTTTTGCATCCTTTCAGTTTTAATCTGTTTGTGTCTTTGGATCTCAAGTGAATCTCTTGTAGACAGCATATGGTTGGATCATATATTTTTTTTATCCATTCTTCCAACCTCTGTCTTTGATTGGAGTGTTTATATTAATGTAACTACATTTAAGAGTGGATTATTTGTCATTGTGCTATTTGTTTTCTATATGCCTTAAAGCCTTTTTGCTTCTTATTTTCTGCATTCTTGTCTTTTGTGTTTAGTTCTTTTTTTGGCAGTAAAATATTTGAATTCCTTTCTCATTTCCTTTCATATATATTCTATAGCTATTTTTTTGTGGTTACAATGGGGGTTACATTTAACATTTTAAAGTTAAGATACTCTGATTTGAATTACAGAGTATTTACATTAATATTAGCATTTGTAGTAACAATTGATTTTTTCTTTAAATGTTTTAGTCCCTGAAATCATATAGAAGGCAAAAAGCACAGTTACAAACCAATTACTAGCATTTATAATTGCCCATGTATTTACATTTGTTGATATCTTTATTTCTCTCTTTGACTTTAAGTTACTGCCTAGTTTCCTCTTTTAAACTTGCAGGACTGTCTTGAGCATTTCTTTGTGTTTTTTTTTTTATCTATTTTTAAACTTTTTATTTTGAATTGGAGTATAGAAGATTAATAAACAATGTGACACATTTAGATGAGCAGCGAAAGGACCCAGCCATACAAACACATGTATCCATTCTCTCCCCAACTCCCCTCCCATCCAGGCTACCATATAACATTGAGCAGAGTTCCATGTGCTATACAGTAGGTCCTTGTTGGCTATCCATTTTAAACATAGCCATGTGTACATGCCCATCCCAAACTACCCAACTATCCCTTCCTTGCAGGGCAGGTCTATTGGTTGTAAAGTCCCTCAGTTTTCAACTATCTGGGAATTTCTAGATTTCTCCCTTACTCTTAGAGAACCGTTTTGGTGGATATAGGACTTTTGGTTGACATTTTTTTCTTTTAGTACTTCAGATGTATGGGCCTACTGTCTTATGGCTCAAAAATTGTCAGAAATCTGACAATTATCTTATTAAGGTTCCTTTGTGTGTGATGATTTGCTTCTCTCTTGCTGCTCTTAAGATTCTCTTTGCCTACCTTTTTACAGTTTAACTATGACTCTTGATGTGATTCTCTTTGAGTTCATCTGATTGGAGTTTGTTGAGCTTCCTGGATGTTCATATTTATGTCTTTCACCAAATTTGTGAAGTTTCCAGTTATTACGTCTTTAAATTCTCTCTCTCACCTCCTACTGGGACTGCCGCAGTGCTTGTTTTGTTCCTCTTGATGGTGTCCCACAGGTCTCTTAGGATCCGTTTACTTTTCTTCAATCTTTTTTCTTTCTTCTCCTCAGACTCAATAATTTTCGTTGTCCTGTCTTCAAGTTGGCTAACTCTTTCTTCTTCCTGCTCAAATCTGCCTTTGAATCCCTGTAGTGAGTTTTTCATTGCAGTTATTGTATTTTATAGCTCCAGAATTTCTTTTTGGTTCCTTTTTGTTTTCTCTTTATTAATATTTCCGTTTTGTTCACACATCATTTTCTTGACTTTATCGCATTTTCCTTGAGTTCTTTGAGCATCTTTAAGACAATTGTTTTGAAGTCTTTGTGTAGTATATCTGCCACTATATTTTTTTCAGAGATAGTTTCCGTTGATTTTTTTTTCTATGAGAAACATACTTACTATTTCTTTGTGTGCCTTGTCATTTTTTATGAACTCTGGATATTCGAATCAATTAATATGATAATTCTGGAAATCAGATTATCCCCTTTTCCAAGAGTTTACTGGGGTTTTTTTGTTTTACTTGTTTTTTTAATTGTTGTAGGCTATCTTTGTGCTGAGGATCAGCCTGAGGTATAAATTCAATGTCTTCTCATATCTTTTCTGAGACTCCCTGGGCATGCATGGTCATTTTCTAATTTTCCTCGTATATGCATATGTTTTCAAATATCCTAGTCTTTAATGTCTGGTTCCTGAGAGGGGAAAAAGATAAAAATGAAGGGTAGATAAAGGATGCCATACCTTTAAATCCTATGTATGTCACTTCAGCTAGAGAGGGAGGAGCTCGAAACAATAGGAAAGATGCAACAACAATGGCTGCCAACCTCTTTGTCTCTACCTCTGTAATCGGAAACAGCAATCAGCCATCACAAAAGAGATCCCTGATATTTGGAGGACAGGATCCCTGATATTTGCTTCTACATATTGCAGCAAGCTATTGCAGGAATATGTGCACAGCTGCCCGCCATGTGGTTGTGGGGTGGAAGATGGGTAGCTGCTGCTGTGCTAAGAGCTAAAATTGGCTGAAATTAGCCACAGTTCACCATCCAAGTCCTCCCACTGGAAGCTGAAAGCCTTCAACAGATTCCAGATTTCCAGAATATATACATCAGACAGAATTTGCTGGTGCAGCTCTAGGTGGGGAGACAGATTCCTGGTGCTTCCAATTTTGGTGTCATCCTAGAATCTTCCTCTATACCTGGTGCTTTTTTATTGGATGCCAGATGTTGTCATTTAAAATTGTGTTTTGGAGGTTTTTGTATTTCTTTGATTTTGATCTTACATGCAGTTAGTTATTTGGTAACAAAGTGACTCCTTTGAGGCTGGCTTGTGATTTCTCTTTTTTCTCATGGAGCCAGAGTAGTCTTTATTCTAGGACTCATTTGGCAATACTCTTCTGAGACATCTCTGATGTCTACTTTGTCAAGAGATCCTTGCACCCAGCTGTTGAGAACATGAACTATTCCCAGTTTTGTTGGTTCTGGTTCTTGTTCCTCTCGTCCTTTGCTTTGGTAGCATCCTCATGTAGTGTGCTGTTTAGTACTCAGTTGAAGACTACAGATTATGGGAGCTCTCTTTCTCTGTAAAGGTTTCTTATTCCAGTACTCTGCATATTCAGCCACCTTCAACTTCCCAAACTCTCAACTTTCTCTTCAACTCTGGTATAAATATCAGTATAGAGACTTTAAGGGGTAGATGTATATTTTCACTTCTCATGAGTAAATACCTAGGAGTCAGATTTCTGGGGCATATGGTAAGTGTATGTTTTACCTTATGAGAAACTGCCAAATTATGTTCCAAGTGGCTGCACCAAGTACACCCAGCAAAATGATGGCACTGTTTTACAGTTTCACCCAGTAACATATAAAAATTCCAAATACTCTTCATTCTCTCCATTTTCCTTTCAGCTATTCCAACAAGTACATAATGGCATCACATTGTAATTTTAATTTTCATATTCTTAATGATGATATTGAGCATTTAAACTGTGCTTATTGTCATCTACATATCTTCTTTGCTGAGGTTTCTCTTAAAATATTTTCCACATTTTTAAAGTTGTGTGATTTTTGGCTTTTAATTAAGAATTTTTCATTTACATGCCATCAAACTCACTCATTTTAACTTGTACAACCAAAAAAAAAAAAAGAAAGAAAGAAAAGAAACTTGTACTATTATCACCACCATATAGTTTTAGAAATTTTTCATCACTTCAAAAATTCCCTTGTGCCCATTTGTCCTCAGTCTCTGCTCCCACCCTAAGACCAAGGCAACTGATGATCTGTTTTATATCTTCATAAAGTTACATTATTTGAATTTGGCACAAATGAAATGATTCAATATGTAAATAATATTTTGTTTCTGTTTTTCTCTGTTTAGCATAATGTTTTTGAGATTCTTTAATGTTATAGCATTTACCAAGTTTGTTTATTTTCTATTGATATATAGTAGTGCATTAATGCATTATATATAGTAACCCATTTGAATGCAGAGTTCCAAAGCATATCAAGGAGAGATAAGAAAACCTTCCTCAGTGATCAATGCAAAGAAATAGAAGAAAACAATAGAATGGGAAAGACTAGAGATCTCCTCAAGAAAATGAGAGATACCAAGGGAATATTTCATGCACAGATGGGCTCAAGAAAGGACAGAAATGGTATGGACCTAATAGAAGCAGAAGATATTAAGAAGAGGTGGCAAGAATACACAGAAGAACTGTACAAAAAAGATCTTTATGACCGAGATAATCATGATGGTGTGATCACTCACACTCACCCAGAGCCAGACATCCTGGAATGAGAAGTCAAGTGGGCCTTAGGAAGCATCACTGCGAAAAAAGCTAGTGGAGGTGATGGAATTCCAGTTGAGCTATTTCAAATCCTAAAATGATGCTGTGAAAGTGCTGCACTCACTATGCCAGCAAATTTGGAAAACTCAGCAGTGGCCACAGGACTGGAAAAGATCAGTTTTCATTCCAATCCCAAAGAAAGGCAATGCCAAAGAATGGTCTAACTACCACACAGTAGCACTCATCTCACACGCTAGTAAAGTAATGCTCAAAATTCTCCAAGCCAGGCTTCAGCAATATGTGAACTGTGAACTTCCAAATGTTCAAGCTGCTTTTAGAAAAGGCAGAGGAACCAGAGATCAAATTGCCAACATTCACTGGGTCATTGAAAAACCAAGAGAGTTCCAGAAAAACATCTATTTCTGCTTTATTGACTATGCCAAAGCCTTTGACTGTGTGGATCACAATAAACGGTGGAAAATTCTGAAAGAGATGGGAATACCAGACCACCTGACCTGCCTCTTGAGAAACCTATATGCAGGTCAGGAAGCAACAGTTAGAACTGGACATGGAACAACAGACTGGTTCCAAATAAGAAAAGGAGTACATCAAGACTGTATATTGTCACCCTGCTTATTTAACTTATATGCAGAGTACATCATGAGAAATGCTGGGCTGGATGAAGCACAAGCTGGAATCAAGATTGCCAGGAGAAATATCAATAACCTCAGATAAGCAGATGACACCACCCTTATGGCAGAAAGTGAAGAAGAACTAAAGAGCCTCTTTATGAAAGTGAAAGAAGAGAGTGAAAAAGTTGGCTTAAAACTCAACATTCAGAAAACTAAGATCATGGCATCCGGTCCCATCACTTCATGGGAAATAGATGGGGAAAACATTGAAAACAGTGGCTGACTTTATTTTGGGGGGCTCCAAAATCACTGCAGATGGTGATTGTAGCCATGAAATTAAAAGACACTTACTCCTTGGAAGGAAAGTTATGACCAACCTAGACAGCATATTAAAAGGCAGAGACATTACTTTGTCAACAAAGATCTGTCTAGTCAAGGCTATGATTTTTCCAGTAGTCATGTATGGATGTAAGAGTTGGTCTATAAAGAAAGCTGAGCGCTGAAGAATTGATGCTTTGAACTGTGGTGTTGGAGAAGACTCTTGAGAGTCCTTTGGACAGCAAGGAGATCCAACTAGTCCATCCTAAAAGAGCTCAGTCCTGGGTGTTCATTGGAAGGACTGATGTTGAAGCTGAAACTCCAATACTTTGGCCTCTTGATGCAAAGAGCTGACTCATTTGAAAAGACCCTGATGCTGGGAAAGATTGAGGGCAGGAGGAAAAGGGGATGACAGAGGATGAGATGGCTGGATGGCATCACCAACTCAGTGGACATGGGTTTGGGTAGACTCCAGCAGTTGATGATGGACAGGGAGGCCTGGCGTGCTGTGGTTCATGGGGTTGCAAAGAGTCAGACACCACTAAGCGACTGAACTGAACTGAACTGAATGCATTATAAGGCTGTATCACATTTTGTTTATTCATCTACCAGTTGATGAGCATTTGGAATGTTACCAGTTTTAGATTATTATGAATAATGTTACCATGAATGTTCATAAACAAGGTTTTGTTGGTATTGTTTATTGCCACACCATGCAGCATGCAGAACCTTAGCTTCTTGACTAAGGCTCAGACCCACATCCCCTGCACTGGAAGCATGGAATCTTAACCACTGGATCACCAGGAAACTCCCCATAAACAAGTCTTTGTGTGGTAAACATATGTTTTCATTTCACTTGGGTAGATAACTAGGAATAGAAATGCTTGATTGTGTATTAAGTACATGTTTTATTTCTTTGATGAAATATCTCTTCAACATTTTGCCAAATTTTTAATTGGATTGTTTGTCTTCCTATTGTTGAATTGTAAGAGCTCTTTATGTATTCTAGATACACATACCTTAGCAGATACATGATTTACAAAAGATTTCTCTCTCACAGTTATCATTTCACTTACTTGACAGTATCCTTCGAACCCCAAAGTTTTAAAATTTGATGAAGTACAATTCACTTGTTTCTTCTTGTGTTGCTTATCCTTTTGCTGTTGCATCTTAGAAGGCTTTGCCTAATCCAAGGTCATGAAAGTTTATGCCCATGTTTTCTTCTAAAAGTTTTAGATTTTTAGCTCTTACATTTAGGAATATAATCCATTTGGAGTTAACTTTTTTGTAAGGTATAAGGAAGGGGTTAACTTTTTTCTTTTACATGTAGTTATCCAGTATCCTAGTATAATTTTTTTAAAAAACTATTTTTTCCACAATGCCTGGGCACCCTTGCTGAAAGTCAGTTGACCATAAATGTCAGGGTTTATTTCTGGACTCTAAATTCTATTCCATTGATCTGTATGTCTATTCTTATGTCATACTAAACAGTCATGATTACTGTAGCTTTGTTGTAAGTGTTTTAACATCAGAAAGTGTGATTCCTCCAACTTTGTTCTTCTTTTTCAAGATTGTTTTGACTATTCTGAGTCACTTGCATTTCCATATGAGTTTTAGAATCAGCTTTTCAGTTTCTGCAAAAAATACAGCTGGGATTTGGATTTGGATTCCTCTAAACCTGTAGACCAATTTGGAGTGTATTGCCATCTTAAGAATATTGTCTTCATCCAATCCATGAACATGAAAGATCTTTCCATAAACATATAAAGGTCTTCTTTAATTTCTTTCAGTGATAGTTTATAGATTTCAGTGTGTGAATCTTTTACTTTTCTTTAAATTTATTTGCAAGTAATTTACTCTTTTTTATGCTGTTGTAAATGGAGTTGCTTTCTTCGTTTCACTTTTGGGTTGGTCATTGCTATTGAATCCGCTTGAATTTTGTTCAAAGAAATTTTTCTGAATTTATTTATTATTTTAAATAGGTTTTTCTATGGCTTCCATAGGATTTTCTATATACAAGATCATGTTATCTGAAAATAGAGATAGTTTTACTTTCTTGCTTTCCAAAAGAATATTCTTCCTCTCCCTCTACCCTTTACTTTTGTAATTATCCTGGCTATTATCCCTAGTATAATGTTTGAATAGAAATGGTGAAATTGAACATCTTTGTCTTGTTCCTGATCTTAGGGGGAGAGCTTTCAGTCTTTTACCACTAAATATGGGTTTTTCATAGATGCCCTTTATCAGATCGAGGAAGTTCCCTTCTATTCATAGTTTTCTGAGTGTTTTCATCATGAAAGGGTGTTGAATTTTATCAAATGGCTTATCCACATCATTGAAATGATTGTACAGTTTTTGTTCTTTTTTCTATTAATACTTTGCATAACATTGCTTTTCTTTTTCAGACTTTTTGAAGCAAAAACTTAGATTATTAATATTTTATTTTTCTCCTATTCTAACCTAAGCATTTAAAGCTATAAATTATTCTTTAAGCATTAATTCAACGACATGCAATAAATATAGATATACTGTGTTTGAATTTTCATTCAATTCAATTTATTCCAGTTTTTTTTTTTTTTTACGAAGTGTCTTGTTTAGGATTTCCCTGTTGGTACAGTGGATAGGAAACCACCTGCCAATGCAGGGGACACAGTTTTAATCCCTGGTCTGGGAAATTTCCACATGCCTCAGAGCAACTAAACCCTTGTGCCACAACTACTGAGCCTGCAAGCCGAAACTATTGAGACTGAGCGCTACGACTTCCAAGGCCCGGGTACCTAGAGCCTGTGCTCTGAAACAAAAGACGTCACTGCAATGAGAAGACTGTGCACCACGATGAAGAGCAGCCCCTGCTTGCTGCAACTAGAGAAGGCCAGTGCACAGCAACAAAGACCTAACATGACCAAAAATAAATGAATCATAATAAAGTGCTTCTAAAACAGAAGTATCTTCTTTAATTTCCAAATACTTGGAGGCTTCTCAATTTTCTGCTCTTTTTGATTTCTACTTTAATTCTGTTGTGTATGAAGAACATACCTTGTGTGACCTCAGTCTTTTTAACATATTATTGACTGGGGGATTTTTGCAGAAATTAATGCCTGTGGCTGTAATACATCTCTGGTAAAAATTGTGTTGTTTCTTAAGTCTTCTTTTCTGGACTAAAATTGAGTCTTAGAGACTAGAGAATGTTACATGTTTGCTTGGAAATAATGTGTAGCGACTTCACTTTCACTTTTCACTTTCATGCATTGGAGAGGGAAATGGCAACCCACTCCAGTATTCTTGCCTGGAGAATCCCAGGGATGGCGGAGCCTGGTGGGCTGCCGTCTGTGGGGTCGCACAGAGTCGAACACGACTGATGCAACTTAGCAGCAACAGCTATTGCTATTGGTTTGGATTTTCTGTCAAAGTTAGGTCAAACTGCTTGAGACTGTTGTTCACGTCTTCTATATCCTTACTGATTTTCTGATTATTTGTTCATCAGTTACCAAGAGAGGCAAATTGAAATCCCCTACTATAGTTGTTGAACTGTCTATATCTCCTTTCATTTCTGTCAGTTTTTGGTTCACAAGTATTGGGGCTTTGTTATTAACTGCTTATTTGTTTATAATTGTTTTATTTCTTGATGCATTGATTCTTTTATCATTATGAAGTATCTCTTTGTTTGCAGTAGTGTTTCTTGTTTTAAAGTCTAATTTTGCCTGATATTAATGTCATTAACAATACCTTTTACATGATATATGTTTTTCCATTCTTTTCCATTCAATTTATTTATATTTTTTGAATGTAATGTGACTCCTGGACTTCCCTGGTGGTCCAGTGGTTAAGAATACATCTGCCAATGCAGGGGACATGGTATTGATCCCTGACCCAGGAAGATTCCACATGACAAAGGGTGACTACAACCATGTACCACAACTACTGAGCCCACGCTCTAGAGCCCATACTCTGCAGCAAGAGAACCCACTGCAATGAGAAAGACTGTGCACTGCAACTAGAGAGTAGCCCCATTCACTGCACCTAAAGAAAGCTGGTGTGCAGCAACAAAGATCCAGCACAGCCAAAATAAATAAATAAAAAATTAAAAAATGCGCCTCTTGTAGACAGTGTACAATCGGATCTTGCTTTATTAGATATTCTGACAATCTACATCTTTTTACTGGAATGTTTAGACCATTCATATTTAATGTAGGTATTGATATGATGTTATATCAGTCCATTTTGCTATTTATTTTCTTATGTCCTTTTTGTTCCTCTGTTCCCCTTTGTTGCCCTCATTTATGTTAAGCAAATATTTTTAATGTACTGTCATCATTCCTCTATTGATTGTTTTAACTACGTTTTTAATGTTATTTTCTTAGTAGTTTCTTAAGGATTAAGATCCTACCTTATGACTATCTACTTTTGTATTGACTTAATTCTGCTTAAATATAGCAACTTCCTCCAATACAGCTCCATTGCTTCTCTCCTCTTGCATGTTGCTAGTTTTATATGTAATTTACATATGCTATGAACTTGACGATACAATGTTGTAATTACTGCTCTATTTAATTTTCTGCTTTCTAAAAGAAATTAAGTGAGATGAATCAGTTGCAAAAGGACAAATACTGTCTGATTCCATTTTTATGAGGATGTGTGCAAACACCTTGAATCCATAAGATTTCCATTCTGCCAGTTGATCTTTGTATGGATTGGGGAGTTTATTCAAAGTTCATCTAGTTCTCAAGACTGCCTTGGTCTTCACTTTCTGCTAGGGCTCTTGTAGATCTCCTCTGTGAATGCACTTACTTTCCCCGTCAGCCAGGCTTGTATGGAGAACTGATCTAGCCCTTCTGTAGCCGTCCGATTTCCAGAATCTCCCCATTAAGTTTCTTGCTGGTGTGCTGCTCTCCCAACCAGGCTAGCAAAACTGCAGGTATTCCAATTTGTTACCTACTTTTATTAGCAGTGATGCTGGTTTAAGTTTTTGCCTACTTCAGTTCAAGTATATCCCCTTTTGTGGCTATACTTCTGATTTTCATGTGTTGGGACCTGACCTGAGCCATGACAGGCTCAACAGGCCACACTAGGCCTAAGCCTCAGGTTCTTGTAAGCATGAGTCATAAATCTAGGAAGCCCCAACAAGGTCCCCGATGACCCAAGGTTGAGTCAATCAAGGTTAAGTCAATCACCATGATGACCGAGGGTTTAGTCAATCAAGGTTATGTCAGTCACCACGATGACCCAAGGTTGAGTCAATCACCACACGCCAACTACACTATTGCTCAGACAAAAGACCACCTGTATATAAGCAGCTGTAATCCAGAGCTCGGGGCTCTCGTCAAGACTCCACTGCGCTGGATGAGACGGGAGCCCTAGCTCGGGCTAGTGATAAAACCCCTTTATGTTTTTGCATTGCTGTGGACGTCTTATTCTCTCAGTTTTGGGGACTCGGACTCTGGGCATAACACATGCTATCCACACCCTGATAACACTATCACTGTCAGTGACCGAGCTAGGGGGCAATGAGTGCAGCCCCAGGTGAAAAGATTGCAAAGTTCTACTGTTATTGCTCAAAGTTGTAACATTTTTTTTCATGAATATATGATTCTCAATTTGTTGTTTGCCTTTGGCTATTCACTGAACCACTGCAAAGGTTATTTTGTTTTGTTTTTGTTTTTTTATGTGTCCAGTTTTAAATTTGTTTTTTTAGGGAAAATATTTGGCAACGTCTTCATGCCACCTCAGACAGAAATTCCCCTTCCTGTTGGTGACTTTTGGGAATTCTTCATACACTCTGGATACTAGTCCTATAACAAATATGTATATTGTAAATAGTTTCTCTCAGGCTGAGGCTTGCCTTTTCATCTGTTTAATAGTATTTGAAAAGCAAAACCTTAAAACCATTTGTGAAATACAGTTTATTGATTTTTTCCTTATCGATTGTGCTCTTGGTATAATATCTAAGAAAGCTTTGCCTGACCTCTGTTCACAAAGATTTTTCCACTGTTTTTTAGAAGATTTATAGTTTAGGTTTACATTTCTATCTGTGGTCCCTTTTGAGTTAATTTTTAAATATGGTGTGATTTATGAGTTGAGGTTGTTCTTTTTTTTTTTATGAATGTCCAATTGTTCCAGTATAATTTGTTGAAAAGAATATTATTTGTCCATTGAGTTGACTTGACACCTTTATCAAAAAGCAGTTGACCATATATGTGTGAGCTTACCTTTTTATCCTCAATTCTAACCTGTTAAAAGATAAACTAAAGTACAGTAAAATTTGGAAGAGTTTATTTGAGCAAACATTCATTCTAATTCGGCAGCACCAACCCAAGTGGTTAGGTGCTCTCTACAAGCATGCTGCTGCTCCTGCTGCTGCTAAGTCTCTTCAGTCATGTCTGACTCTGTGCGACCCCATAGATGGCAGCGCACCAGGCTCCCCTGTCCCTGGGATTCTCCAGGCAAGAACACTGGAGTGGGTTGCCATTTCCTTCTCCAATGTATGAAAGTGAAAAGTGAAAGTGAAGTCCCTCAGTTGTGCATACATGGAAGCAAAGCAAGGAAATTATTTGATATGCTATAACTTAAGCAGTTGCCTTACTTGGCTTGTTTGTGATTGGTTGTTCTTTAGTTTCAATTTCTTAACCTTGAGGCACTTACAGGAATTTACTCTGAATTAGGTTTTGGTGTGCTTACAAGGCACTAGAGCCACCTCAATCTGATGGCCTCTTTGTTTAATTACTTTAACAGTTTCATTGACATCTGTATATGGTGGCTCAGATGGAAACATCTGCCTGCAATGGGGGAGACCCGGGTTCAATTCCTGGGTTGGGAAGATCCCCTGGAGAAGGCAATAGCGATCCACTCCAGCACTCTTGCCTGGAAAATCCCATGGACAGAGGAGCCTGATAGGCTACAGTCCATGGGGTTGCAAAGTCAAACATGACTGAGCGACTTCACTTTCTTTCTTCTTTTCTATACTCTCTTGAATATTGTAGCTTTATAGTAAATCTTGAAATAAAGGTGGCAAATTTCTTTTTTTCAAAGCTGTTTGGATATTCAAGGTCCTTTGTATTTTTATACTTATTTTAGAATCATCTTGTTGATTTCTATGAAAGAACATGCTGGAATTTTTATTGGAATTGCCTTAAATCTATAGATTAAGTTAGGAAGGATTGGTTTATTGATGTTTCTAATCCATCAGCATTTATTTAGGTCTTCTTTAGTTTTTCTCATCATGTTGATTTCAGCATACCAAGCTTGCATATATTTTGCTAGATTTATACCAAGTATTTCAAGTTTTTATGCTGTAAATTTGTTGTTGTTTAGTTGCTAAGTCATATCCAACTCTTTGCAACCCCATGGACATAGCCTACCAGGCTCTTCTGTCCATGGGATTTTCCAGGCAATACTGGAGTGCGTTGCCATTTCCTTCTCCAGAGAATCTTCCTGACCCAGGGATCAAACCTGCACTTCCTGCATGGTTTATGTCAAGTATTTACACCAAGAATTATACCAAGTATTTCATGTTTTTATGCTATTATAAACTATACTATATAAATTTTTAAAATTTTTAATATTTATAGAAATACAATTGGTGGGACTTCCCCGGCAGTCCAGTGGTTAAGACTCTATACTTCCACTGCAGGGAGTCCAGGTTCAATACCTGGTTGGGGAACTAAGATCCCACAAGCTACACAGAACAGCCAAAAAAATAAATAAATAGAGAGAAATACAATAACTCTTTCTATGATGACCTTGTACCCCATACAGTTGTTAAATTCATTTATTATAATAGTTTTTTGTAGATATTTCTATTTTTGTATACAGTCAACTATGATTTTTTGGTATTAGAAACAGTTTTATTTCTTCCTTTACAACCTGCATGACTTTTCTCTCTTTTCCTTGGCACTGCACTGGTAAGGGCATCTGGTTAAATGTTCAATAGGAGTGAAGAGAGTGTACATCTTTTTAAAAAATATTTATTTATTTGCTGCAGTGGGTCTTAGTTGCAGCACATGGGATCTTTAGTTGTGACATGCCAACTCTTACTTGCAGTTTGTGGGAGCTAGTTTCCTGACCAGGGATCAAACCCAGGTCCCCTGCGCTGGGAGCGTGGAGTCTTAGCCACTGAACCACCAGGGAAGTCCCAAGAGCATACATCTTTGCTTTTTCTTGATCTTGAATAGAAAGCATTCAGTCTTTCACCATAAATTAGACAATAGGTGTAGGTTTTTGGTGGATGTCTTTCCCTGAGTTGTGGAAGTTCCCTTTAATTCTTAGTTTGCTGAGATGTTTTATCATGAATAAATGTTAAATTTCTTCCATGCCTCTTAATCTCTCTTTCTTATTTCACATTTTTATCATTCGTTGCTGAATTCTTGGTAATTTCTTAAGCTTTGTATTCCAATTTACTAATTCTTTCTTCAACTTTGTCTTATTCTGCATTTTACTGTGTCCTTTGATGTTTATCATTTCAATTATTTTTTTAATTTTTATTATTACAATTTTCATTTCTAGAACTTTTATCTGATTTGTATGCAAACATGGCTAATTTTGTTAATTTATTATTCTGTCATCATATTTTCAATATCTTTTAAAACTTCTTCANCAGATATGCAGATGACACTATGCTTATAGCAGAAAGTGAAGAAGAACTAAAGAGCCTCTTGATGAAAGTGAAAGAGGAGAGTGAAAAAGTTGGCGTAAAACTCAACATTCAGAAAACGAAGATCATGGCATCCGGTCCCATCACTTCATGGCAAATAGATGGGGAAACAGTGGAAACAGTGTCAGACTTTATTTTGGGGGGCTCCAAAGTCACTGCAGATGGTGATTGCAGCCATGAAATTAAAAGATGCTTACTCCTTGGAAGAAAAGTTATGACCAACCTAGATAGCATATTGAAAAGCAGAGACATTACTTTGCCGACTAAAGTCCATCTAGTCAAGGCTATGGTTTTTCCTGTGGTCATGTATGGATGTGAGAGTTGGACTATAAAGAAAGCTGAGCACTGAAGAATTGATGCTTCTGAACTGTGGTGTTGGAGAAGACTCTTGAGAGTCCCTTGGACTGCAAGGAGATCCAACCAGTCCATCCTAAAGCAGATCAGTCCTGGGTGTTCATTGGAAGGACTGATGTTGAAGCTGAAACTCCAATACTTTGGCTATCTGATGCGAAGAGCTGACTCATTGGAAAAGACCCTGATGCTGGGAAAGATTGAGGGCAGGGAGAGAAGGGGACCACAGAGGATGAGATGGTTGGATGGCATCACCTACTCAATGGACATGGGTTTGGGTGGACTCTGGGAGTTGGTGATGGACAGGGAGGCCTGGCGTGCTGTAGTTCATGGGGTTGCAAAGAGTTGGACGTGACTGAACTGAACTGATTCTGAATCTCTTCATTCCATTTGATGTAGTATTGGTAGGTCTCACCTTCTATATATTCAATATACTGTTTGTGCTGATTGATGATCCTTGTGATTTGTTTCCCCATGAGTTTTGTTGTTGTTGTTTATTTTACTTTTGATTATAAGCTTAATGTTCTTTGGAATTCTTTGAGACCTATATTTAAAATATGTTCTTCCAGAGAGGGTTTGGTTTGCTTCTGCCCATCACCTAGGAGTACTTCCACCTCAGAACTACTTAAATAAATTTTGGCTTGGATTTTTTCTAGTCACACAAAGAACATGATTTAGGGCTTCCCTCTGCATGAATTTGGTTTATATCAGGAATCCTGATGGGCTTTTTTTATTCCCTGTGTTCCTACACCACCCAAAGCCAACTGAATATAGGAAACTCTTCTGTGAGTGAGTGGGCATTTTCTCACCCTGTTTCTCTCCTAGAGCACTGACTTTTGAAAAGTTCCAAATTGGGGGGAGTAGAGGGGTCTTGGTAACCTCCTTCCCAGTCCCAGACCTAAGACCTTTTCTTCTCTTTCCAGTTCTGTTTGGGTTCTCCTAAGAGCAGAGCTTCAGACAAAAACTTGCATTTAGTTAATCTGACACCAGGGAGGAGGAGTGAGGGATGAGAGTGAAACAAAGAAACAAAAGCCAATACAGGATCAAGGGGACCTCTGATACTTCCTGGATTCTCATAGGATCATCTAAGGAGCTTAAAGAGAGACGCGTTTATTATTTGCTCCTGTCTTCCACTGATCAAGAGTGGCTCTACAGTGTGGAGAGAAGGGAACCCTCCTATACTGTTGGTGGGAATGTAAATTGATACAACCACTATGGAGAACTGTATGAGGGTTAAAGCTACCATATGACCCTTCATTCCAACTCTTGGGCATAGATCTGGAGAAAAACATGATCCAAAAACTCAAGCGCACCCCAATTTTTATTGCAGCACTGTATACAGTAGCCAAGACATGGAAGCCACCTAAATGCCCATCAACAGAGGAATGGATAAAGAAGATATGGTACATACATGTAGAATAGACTATTACTCAACCATCAAAATTCTCCAAGCCAAGCTTCAGCAATACGTGAACCATGAACTTCCAGATGTTCAAGCTGGTTTTAGAAAAAGCAGAGGACATCTATTTCTGCTTTATTGATTATGCCAAAGCCTTTGACTGTGTGGATCACAATAAACTGTGGAAGATTCTGAAAGAGATGGGAATACCAGACCACCTGACCTGCCTCCTGAGAAATCTGTATGCAGTTCAGAAAGCAACAGTTAGAACTGGACATGGAACAAGACTGGTTCCAAATAGGAAAAGGAGTACGTCAAGGCTGTATATTGTCACCATGCTTATTTAACTTACATACAGAGTACATCATGAGAAATGCTGGGCTGGATGAAGCACAAGCTGGAATCAAAATTGCCGGGAGAAATCTCAATAACCTCAGATAAGCAGATGACACCACCCTCATGGCAGAAAGTGAAGAGGAACTTAAAAGCCTCTTGATGAAAGTGAAAGAGGAGAGTGAAAAAGTTGGCTTAAAGCTCAACATTCAAACAACTAAGATCATGGCAACTGGTCCCATCACTTCATGGAATATATATGGAGAAACAGTGGAAACAGTGGCTGACTTTATTTTTTGGGGCTCCAAAGTCACTGCAGATGGTGACTGCAGCCATGAAATTAAAAGACGCTTATTCCTTGGAAGGAAAGTTATGACCAACTTAGCATATTCAAAAGCAGAGACATTACTTTGCCAACAAAGATCCATCTAGTCAAGGCTATGGTTTTTCCTGTGGTCATGTATGGATGTGAGAGTTGGACTATAAAGAAAGCTGAGTGCCAAAGAATTAATGCTTTTAAACTGTGGTGTTAGAGAAGACTCTTGAGAGTCCGTTGGACTGCAAGGAGATCCACCCAATCCATCCTAAAGGAGATTAGTCCTGAGTGTTCACTGGAAGGAGTGATGTTGAAGCTGAAACTCCAATATTTTGGCCACCTGATGCAAAGAGCTGACTCATTGGAAAAGACCCTGATGCTGGGAAAGACTGAGGGTAGGAGGAGAAGGGGATGACAGAGGATGAGATGGTTGGATGGCATCACCGATTCAATGGACATGAGTTTGGGTAAACTCCAGGAGTTGGTGATAGACAGGGAGGCCTGCCGTGCTGCAGTCCATGGGGTTGCAAAGAGTCAGACATGACTGAGTGACTGAACTGAGCTGAACTGAATGTAGCCATAACACAACCTCACATAACATAACCATGATGATAACTGCACAAAGTAACCTGTGACCAAAGGAGTACCTCATGAGGTACATGTACAGTGCCGTAAGTAATCTCAGTGTTACATAACCATCCAAAGTTATTGTTTACAGCACCTGGGCAAGAGGCCATGAGAGCATAGAGCAAGAGAGCCTGTCTGGCGCCATTTTGTTAACTTCCCCACAGTCCCTTTAGGAGGCTGCTAGGCAACCAGGAAATAAAAGGAAAGCATCAAATATTTATCCTCTCTTTTGTATATGATCTCTCCTTCCAGATAACTAAATAATCAATGAGGGGAAGTTTCACTTTGTAGAAGTATGCCTACTAATAAAGGAAGAATAAATGGTGTGGTTAAAATATCACCATTTTGCAGACCCCCATGAATCCAGGCAATGAACGTCAATGGTTGCAAATGTCAAAAAAAAAAGACAGCCAACCAGAGATTAGGTGCTCCTGATGGGAGCGCACATCATCACCTAAAAAGCAATCTTTCAAAAAAATTTGTTTTGAATTTGTTCAATTTACAGAAAATACAGAAGACAAAAGAACATATTAAATGGTGCTACAGGGATAAAATCCGCCAAGTTCAGACTGTGGCAAACTACAATGATGTGTGATCCAATTTATTTAACAAAAGAGCTTTACAAGATAGATGGTGGGGGAGCCTAGAGATTTAAGGTTCATCAGCCAAGCACAGTACACATTTGTTATTCTTTGGATATTATTTGGAGCCCAATTCAAACAACAGTTTAAAAAAAAAATGAAAGAGAAGAAAATTATAAGATAATCAAAGAAGTATGACACTGAATAGACTGATGTTTCTATTAATGAATTACTATTGATTTTTAGTATTATTTTGTTTAATTCCTTATCTTTTGGAGCTGCATACTGAAATATTTAGAGAAAATATATGATCTTTTGAACTTGCTTCAAGATAATACAGGGGTTTCCCTGATGGCTCAGTGGTAAAGAATCTGCCTGGCAATGCAGAAGACATAGGTTAAATCCCTGGTCCAGGAAGAGCCCACATGCTGCACAGGACAACTAAGTCCATGGGCCACAACTACTGAGCCCACGTGCTGCAACTACCAAAGCCTGCACGCCCTAGAGCCCATGCTCTGCAACAGAAGCCTCCACAGTGAGAAGCCCACAGATTACAACTGGAGAGTAGCCCCTACTCGCTGCACCTAGAGAAAGCCTGCACAGCAAGGAAGACCCAGCACGGCCACAAATAAATAATTAATTAATTAAAGAAAAAAAAGATAATACAGAGTTGAGGGAAAAGTGGGCAAGGGTAGAGGTGAAGACAACACTGACCATATGAGACAGGGGTAACCAGAGTTTCATCATATTATTTCTTCTACCTTTGTATATGTCTGAAATTTTCCATAATAAAATTTTAATGCCTCTATATTAGTCTGTTAGAGCTAAAATGAGGCTGTGTAACAAATGACCCCTCAAAACTCAGAAGCAGACGTTATTCACCATGGAGAAGGCACCAAGATGACTCGACCATCTGACATCAGCCAACTTTAGTCACTGGCCACCCTAGTGCTGTCACAATGGTCACGTGAAGGAAGTAGCCATAGTCAGAGGGATGGAGGCCACGCATGAACCCACAAAAAGTACAGGTTCCCACTAACCACGGCTGTCTTAGCTACTGCTGCTACTGAATATCTGAACTGCCAGCAACAGAGATGTATACCAAGTCCTCCATTCAACACCATTTCTCCAGAAGACCAACTGCCTTGATGGGGGCAACTTAACTATTCTGAGCCCCTTCCATCCTTCAAGGACCAGTGACTCATTACAAAGGATAACGTTTATTCTAAATAGCATCTTAACCAAATAATTAAGTACGTCAAGGCTGTATATTGTCACCTTGCTTATTTAACTTATATGCAGAGTACATCATGTGAAATGCTGGGCTGGATGAAGCACATGCTGGAATCAAGATTGCCAGGAGAAATATCAATAACCTCAGATATGCATTGCGTGGAGAATCCCAGGGATGAGGGAGTGTGGTGGGCTGCTGTCTATGGGGTCGCATAGAGTCGAACACGACTGAAGTGACTTAGCGGCAGCGGCAGCAGATATGCAGATGACACCACCCTTATGGCAGAAAGTGAAGAACTAAAGAGCCTCTTGATGAAAGTGAAAGAGGAGAGTGAAAAAATTGGCTTAAAACTCAACATTCAGACAACTAAGATCATGGCATCCAGTTCCATCACTTCATGTCAAATAGATGGGGAAACAATGAAGACAGTGACAGACTTTTTTGGGGGTCTCCAAAATCACCACAAATGTTGACTGCAGCCATGAAATTAAAAGATGTTTGCTCCTTGGAAGGAAAGCTATGACCAGCCTAGACAGCATATTAAAAGGCAGAGACGTTACTTTGCCGACAAAGGTCCATCTAGTCAAGGCTATGGTTTTTCCAGTAATCATATGCGGATGTGAGAGTTGGGCTATAAAGAAAGCTGAGTGCCAAAGAATTGATGCTTTTGAACTGTGGTGTTGGAGAAGACTCTTGAGAGTCCCTTGGACTGCAAGGAGATCCAACCAGTCCATCCTAAAGGAAATCAGTCCTGAATATTCATTGGAAGAACTGATGCTAAAGCTGAAACTCCAATACTTTGCCACCTGATGCGAAGAACTGACTCATTGGAAAAGACCCTGATGCTGGGAATGATTGAAGGCAGGAGGAAAAGGGGACGACAGAGGATGAGATGGTTGGATGGCATCACTGACTTATTGGACATGAGTTTGAGTAAGCTCCAGGAGTTGGTGATGGACAGTGAAGCCTGGCATGCTGCAGTCCACTGGGTCTCAAAGAGTCAGACACGACTTAGTGGCTGAACTGAACTGCACCAAATAATCCCAACCAGTAAGAAATATTTATATTCATTTCAATCCCCAGACTCAAGTCACTCCAGAAAGATTATTCTAAACACATTGATTGTGTTTTCCTACGGTAATTATACCAATACCCTGATATGAACTACAGCTAAGGTTTTAGGCTTCTATACTCCCATCTGTGAAATGATCTCCTGGGATTCTTGACTCTGTGCTTTTGCTAGCTGTCTGTTAAACCATCTCGGCACTCTCCTGACTACCTTTGGAATGTCTTCTGTGTTTGGTGATTGGATGTTGCTGGATAGTAAGCTTTGTTATCAGCAAAATGGTACTTAAATTTTTAAAAGCCTGCTATATGCCATTTTCCCCCAGCTTTATTGAGTTGTAATTAACATAAAACACCGTATAAAGTTGAAGGTGTACCTAAAGTGCCATTATAAAATGATTACTTGTTCTATACCAAAAACCAAACCAAACCAAAACCATTCAGAAGCTTAAAACAATAATCGCACACTGTCATGCTCATGTGTCTGTGAGTCAGCTGTGCCTTGAATCATCTGGCTTCAGGCTCCAAGCCAGACTGAGTTCAGGTGTACTCTACGTATCACCCATTCTCCTTGGATCTGTGCTGCCCGGGGCATATGGTCTATTCCTGGACACTCATTCCAGGACCCAGACTGAAGGAGCAGCGGCTATTCGGGGAATGTTCTTATCGTGACAGATAACTGCATCACAAGAGGGCATGTCCTATTGAGCAAGCACATTTCAAAGCTTCTCTCGTCAGATGCACGAACTTCCTACTGGCCAAAGCAAGTCACCTAGCTAAACACAAAGTCAAAAGTGGGAAAGAATTCACTGCCCACTATGACAAGGGTGTGGATGGAGAATTCTGTTACAGGGGAGCAAAGACTTGGCCCAGTAATCCAGTCTGTCACAGCCCCTTTAGCTCTATGCCACTTGCTTGGTTCAAGCCCCAGCATTGGACTATAGGAACATTCTGCTAGGAACCCTGCCTGCCTCTAGTCTGGTCATTCCAAACTTTGCTTCAGTCAGAGTAATTTTTTTTCACTAGTTCTCCATTTTTATTTCCTAATTGAGGTTAAAAAACAACACATAACATAAAATTGACCATTTTAATAATTTCTAAGTGTACAGTTATAGTGTTAAGTATAATATATCTGCATTGTTGTGCTACCAGTCTCTAAATCTTTGGCATCTTGCAAAACCAAAACTCCATACACATTATTAAATAACAACACACCATTTCCCATCCCCTACCAAGTCCCTGGCAGCCACAATTCTTTCTGTTTCTATTAGTTTGACTACTCTAGAAACCCCCTATCAGCAGAATCACATTTGTCCTTTCGTGACTGGCTTATTTCACTTAGCATAATAATTCATCCAAGTTGTACCATAAGCCAGAATTTCCTTCTTTTTTTACTCTGATACCATTCCTTGGATGTATGTAACCACATTTGGTTCAGCCATTCATCTGCTGATATGCACTTGAATTGCTTCCATGTTTTGCTGTTGTTGTTTACTCACTCAATCAGGTCCAACTCTCTGAAACCCCACAGACTGGAGCCCACCAGGCTCCCCTGTCCATGGAATTTCCCAGGCAAGAACACTGAAGTGGGTTGCCATCTTCTTCTCCAGGGGATCATCCCAACTCAGGAATTGAACCCAGATCTCTTGCTTTGGTAGGTGGATACTTTACCACTGAGCCACCAGGGAAATTGTTCCATGTTTTAGCTTTTGTAAATAATGCTGCTATGAACAAGGGTGTACAAATATCCCTTTGAGACCCTGTTTTAAATTCTTTTTAGTGTATACCCAGAAGTGGAATTGCTGGATCACATGGTAATTCTATTTTTAATTTTTTGAGGAACTTTTATACTGTTTCCCACAGTGTCTGTACCATTTTGCATTCCTACCAGTGGTGCACAAAAGTTCCAGTTTCTTTGCATCCTCACCAACAATTGTTATTTTCTGTTTTGTTTGTTTGTTTGTTTTGGTAGTGTCCATCCTAATGGTGTCAGATTTTTTTAAATTAAACTTTTAATTTTGTTATGATTATAGATTCACATGCAGTTATAAGAAATAATAAAGACATTTCCTTCATTTGCTTCCAGCCTTCACCAGTGATGACATCTGTTAATAGTACCATAGCTACACCCTGGAAATTGAAATTGTTACAATCCACCAGCCTTCAGATTTCAGCATTTTACATGATCTTTTTAAACAGATGAATCTGATCATGTCACTTCCTTGGTTTTCCTTTGTTTGTTTGTTTTGTTGACTGAGTGACCTATGGGATCTTAGTTCCCTGACCAGCAATCAAACCCATGCCCCCTGCATTGGAAGCATGGAGTCTTAACCACTGGACCACCAGGGAAGCCCCTGACTTTGTTGTTTAAAACTTTTCTAAGGATGTTCAGTGTATCATTGTTTAGATTATTTTAAAAATAAAATAAAAATTAGAAACAATCACAAATGTTCAGCAATAGAGGAACAGTTTAATTGATTACATTACATTCATGTAATAGGCATACAAGAGTTTTCCTGGTGGCTCAGTGGTAAAGAATCTGCCTGCCAACACAGGAGACACAGTTTTGATTCCTTGTCAGGGAAGATCCCAAATTCCGTGGAGCAACTAGGACCCTGAACCACAACTATTGAGCCTGTGCTCTAGAGCCCAGAAGCTGCAACTGCTGAGCCCATGCACCGCAACTACTGGAGTCCATGCACGCTAGGGCATGTGCTGGGGAACAAGAGAAACCACCACAATGAGAAGCCCGGACACTGAAACTAGGGAGCAGTCCCCACTCACTGCAACTAGAGAAAAGCCCAAGCAGCAACGGAGACCCAGCACGGCCCAAAATAAATCATAAATAAATAAATTTATTTTTAAAAATTTAGCATACAATGCAGCCATTAAAAAGAACATAGCAGCTATGTGTACACTGATATGGACTAGTTCCCATGGTCCGTTATTTCCCTACTGAGAAGAGCAAGATGCAGGAATGAGATTCAGGAGTGAGAAAGACATTCACTCTCTTTTGCAGCAGTTCTCAGACTTCCCTGGGACCCTTTTATACTCAAAATTATTGAAGACCCCAAAGCACTTTTGTTAATGAAGTCTTAGAAATTGTCGTTGTTTAGTCACTCAGTCATGTCTGACTCTTTGCAGCTCCACGGACTGTAGCCTGCCAGGCTCCTGGGTCCACAGGATTTCCCAGGCACAAATACTGCAGTGGGTTGCCATTTTCTTCTCCAGGGGATCTTTCCAACCCAGGGATTGAACCCAGGCCTCCTGAATTGGCAGGTAGGTTCCTTACCACTTGGCCACCAGGGACTCAGAAAAAAATGACTAAAATAAACCAATTATTTGTTAACATAAGGAACATTTTTATGGAAAAGCAACTATTTTTAAAAAATTAGTGAGAAGAATGGCTTTGTTTTATTTTTGAGAACCTCTTTAATTCCTGGCTTAGTAGAAAACAGCTTGATTTTCATATCTGCTGCATTGTTTTGGTTGAAGAAAGTGAAGAAAATTCAGTGTCACAAAGATATATAGCTAGAAAAAGGAGGAACCTTCTAATAGACTTTTGCAGATATTCTTCTTTGATAGCATGTCAAAATGTGACAAGTGGAAGTTTCTTAAAGATTAGTTGCAATGTAGAATCAAAACCATAGCAAGGACATTTTTCATCCTCTGTTACCTTAAAATATATTGTTCTGTCTTGCACTTTGAATGAATCTTTTATATGGGCATGATTTTATAACATCATGTATTTGTCATTTGGAAAATATTGATTGAGTTATGCAGATCTTCCAAATTTTAACACGTTTTCATGATACAATATTGAAAAATTACATATGTTACTATCACCATTAACCTCATCAGAAAAGTCTTTAAGTACTAGTAAAAGAAAAAAAACTGCTGTTTCCTCTCTACTCATACTTCAGATACCAAATGTATGGATTTTTTCCCCTACATCACCTGTTCTCTGACACTAACTACTTGGAGGTACAGCAGACCCCAGAGGCTAAGGGTTCAGTCCCACAGGCTGCCGCCAATTTAGATGCCAGCCACAAATCCTAAGTTGCCACTTGTACTTTCAACTAATCAGCTATTAAGTCTAGAGTTCCCCTAACCCCCTTTTAGATAATTTGCTATAGTGGCTCGCAGAACTCAGGGAAACACTTATTTACATTTACTGGTTGTTATAGGATAAATAAAAAGGATAAAATAAGAGATGAACAGCCAGATAAAGAAGTACATAGGCAAGATCTGGAAGTGTCCTGAATGCAGGGGTTTCATCTGCATGGAGCTGGGGTGCACCATCTTCCAGCACATGGATCAACCCAGAAGCTCTCTAAATCCCCTTGGTTAAGAGTTTTTATGCAGGTTTCATTACATAGGCATGCGTGTATGTGTGCTAAGTTGCTTCAGGTGTGTCCAACTCTTTGCGACTCTATAGACTGTAGTCTGCCAGGCTCCTCTGACCATGGGATTCTCCACACAAGATTACTGGAGTGGGTTGCCATGCCCTCCTCCAGGGGATCTTCCCAACACAGAGATCAAACCCTCATCTCTTCTGTTTCCTGCCTTGGCAGGCAGGTTCTTTACCACTTGGGAAGCCCCATTACATTGCAAGATTGATTAAATCATTGACCACTGAAGATTAAGTCAGCCTTAAGCCCTGCTGTATTTCCCAGAGATGAGGGATGGACCAAAAATTCCAACCCTCTCTCATCTTCTGATTGGTTCCTCTGGCAACTAGTCCAACATCTTTCAGGAGTCACCTAATTAGCATAAACTCAGGTGTGGATGAAAGGAGCTTGTTATGAATAACAAAAGACCTCTTCTCAACCCCTACCACTCTGGAATTCCAAAGGTTTCAGAAGCTCTGTGCCAAGAAAGGGAGGAAGACCAAATACGTATTTCTTATTACATCACAGTTTTGATGCCACAAGCTGAGCCTCTGTGTGCTTGGTGCCAAATTGAATCTTGGAGACAAGAGTTTTGGGTGACACAGAAAAGAACAGCTTTATTGCTTTGCCATCACCAACTTGATGAGCAAGATCCAGGAAATGGTGATGGACAGGGAAGCCTCGCAGGCTGCAATTCATGGGGTCTCAAAGAGTCAGACATGATTAAGCAACTGAAAAACAACAACTGCTTTGCCAGGCAAAGAGGGACACAGCAGGCTTGTGCCCCTCGAAGGTGTGTGCAGGGCCTGCACTCATTTTTTTCTCGAAAAAAAAAAAAATTATTGAAGAATAGTTGAACTTATAATGTTTCAGGCACACAGCTAGGTAAGCAATCATTTAATCTGGCTTTAGGCAGTTTCCTCCTAATGAGCTTCTCTGGGTCCTTAAATTCAGCCTCAGGTGGTCTCTTGATGAGGTCCTCCAAGTTATCAAACTATGATCTTCTTTGGAGTGAAGAACACTGTTATCTTCCGTTTGTTGGGGGTTTCAGTTCTGGAGGCTTCTCAGGTGGCACTAGTGGTAAAGAACCTGCCTGCCAAAGCAGGAGACGTAAGAGACGTCAGTTTGATCCCTGGGTCGGGAAGATCCCCTGGAGGAGGGCATGGCAACCCACTCCAGTATTCTTGCCTGGAGAGTCCCATGGACAGAGGAGCCTGGCGAACTACAGTCCATAGGGTTGCGAAGAGTCAGACACGACTGAAGCGACTTAGCACGCACACACAAACCCAGGGAAAGTGGCTACTAAATATGTGACGGAACTGATGGAAGATAAGGGTTATTCTTCTAAGATCTACCTATGGGTGGCACTAGTGGTAAAGAGCCGGCCTGCCAATGCAGGAGACAAAAGAGACACGGGTTTGATCCTTGGGTCAGGAAGATCCCCCGGGGAGGAAATGGCAACCCACTCCAGTATTCTTGCCTGGAGAATCCCATGGACAGAGGAGCCTGGAAAGCTATAGTCCATAGGGTCCCAAAGAGTCAGACACAATTGAAGTGACTTAACATAACATGTAGACCTATGTTTGTGTCCATTCTTCATCTCCAGTGATAAGAGACCCTCCTCCCTTCCAAGTACTGAGGGAAATATCTTTGCAAGGGAAATTGATGCCCTGCCATTAGGTAGATAAAGGGAGGATAAAAACCTCTTCCTGAATCAGTCAATTACCAGTTGCCTTCAGGTCAAAATAATCCTTATGCCAAAATGGTATATTTTGGGGTGGCATATTTCAAATCCTAAAAGATGTTGCTGTTAAAGTGCTGCACTCAATATGCCAGCAAATATGGAAAACTCAGCAGTGGCCACAGGACTGGAAAAGATCAGTTTTCATTCCTATCCCGAAGAAGGACAATGCCAATGAATGTTCAAGCTACTGCACAAGTGCACTCATCTCACACGCTAACAAAGTAATGCTCAAAATTCTCGAAGCAAGGCTTCAACAGTACATGAACTGAGAAATTCCAGATGTTCAAGCTGGATTTAGAAAAGGCAGAGGAACTAGAGTTCAATTGCCAACATCCGTTCGATCACACAAAAAGCAAAAGAAAAACATCTACTTCTGCTTTATTGATTGTGCCAAAGCCTTTGACTGTGTGGATCACAATAAACTGTGGAAAATTCTTCAAGAAATGGAAATACCAGACCACCTGACCTGCCTCCTGAGAAATCTGTATGCAGGTCAAGAAGCAACAGTTAGAACCAGACATGGAACAACAGACTGGTTCCAAATCGGAAAAGGAGTACACCAAGGTTGTATGTTGTCACCCTGCTTATTTAATTTATTATGCAGAGTACACCATGAGAAACGCTGGGCTGGAGGAAACACAGGCTGTAGTCAAAACTGCCAGGAGAAATATCAATAACCTCAGATATGCAAATGACACCACCCTTATGGCAGAAAGCAAAGAGGAACTAAAGAGCCTTTTGATGAAAGTGAAAGAGGAGAGTGAGAAAGCTGACTTAAAACTCAGCATTCCAAAAATGAAGATCATGGCATCTGGTCCCATCACTTCATGGCAAATAGGTGAGGAAACAATGGAAACAGTGACAGACTTTATTTTGGGGGCTCCAAAATCACTGCAGATGGTGACTGCAGCCATGAAATTAAAAGATGCTTCTCCTTGGAAGAAAAGGTATGACCAACCTAGATAGCATATTAAAAAGCAGAGACATTCCTTTGGGGTTGCAAAGAGCATGACTGAGCAATTGAGCGACAACATCCCAGTCCCTTCATGTGCCACTGCCTTAATTTTTGCTAAGGCACTAACAGCTTTACCTACCATTCTTTTGAGTGGTCAGTGAAATGATAACGTGGTCAAAGGGTAAATAATGTCTTAGAGTATTACTGTAACTGAGCACAGCCCTGTGGGGGCCCTCCTGGGCACAAGAAGCCTTTCTGTGTCCCACCCCTCACCCTCTTCTCTTGTTTTTTATTTTCAGGATAAAGACTTTAGGCTCCTAGATGTCCCTGAGTTCCAGGGAGCAGATTCAAACAGTTGCTCATTAGGGCAGTAAGGGAATACAGAAACAAAGGAGGAACAGTCAAGAAACTTTAGTGTGGTGATTAATGCAGGATCCTGGTTCCTCCCCAAAGAACATACATAACACTATCCTTGGATTCTTCTGCATGAAATAAGGCCCCCACCAATGTGGATGATGAATAACTTCAGGTGGACCACAAGATTCCTGGAGCATCACCCTGTTGCCTTGCCAGCAACCAATCAGGAGAAAGTCACGCACCCTGCAGTTCAGTTCAGAGACCCCCCGGGACTGCAGCAGGCCAGGCCTCCCTGTCCATCATCAACTCCCGGAGCTTACTCAAACTCATGTCCATCGAGTCAGTGATGCCGTCCAACCATCTCATCCTCTGTCGTCCCCTTCTCCTCCTGCCTTCAGTCTCCCAGAATCAAGGTCTTTTCCAATGAGTCAGTTCTTCGCAGCAGGTAGCCAAAGTATTGGAGTTTCAGCTTCAACATCAGTCCTTCCAATGAACATTCAGGACTGATTTCCTTTAGGATGGACTGGTTGGATCTTCTTGCAGTCCAGGGGACTCTCAGGAGTCTTCTCCAACACCACAGTTCAAAAGTATCAATACTTTGGCACTCAGCTTTCTTTATAGTCCAACTCTCACATCCATACATGACTACTGGAAAAAACATAGCTTTGACTACAGACCATTGTCAGCAAAGTAACGTCTCTGCTTTTTAATATGCTGTCTAGGTTAGTCATAGCTTTTCTTTCAAAGACCAAGCATCTTTTAATTTCATGGCGGCAGTCATCATGTAATCCCGCCTCAAATTTTGCCTATAAAAACTCCCTGAAACCCATCGAGGAGTTGAGGGTTTTTTGAGCACAAGCTACTTGTCCTTTCTTGGCCCTTCAACAAACTTTTCTTGGCTCCAAACTCTGACGTTTTGGTTTGTTTGGTCTCACCATGTGTTGAGCACATGAATATGTTTTTGGTAAAAGGAGTTTTGTATTTTCATTTGCCTAGATCTAGCAACCCTAAGCAAGACATTACTATTTAGCACCCCATTCGAGGTAAACCTCTTTTTATACACCATGTTAACTCTTTGTTAACCCTTGCTACCTCCATGAGAAGCTTAAAACACTTACTGAAATGAATACTTGCAGTCCCCAAACTGCAAAGACTCAGAGGACAGAGGCAAACTGTGGGCTGGGATGGATACTAGAGGTAAGGACATGTGTCTTCCTATAAAGGACAAGGGGAGGGTCTCCATTTCAGTTTGGTCACAAGCTCCTGTCTTTTTTTTTTTTAATATATATATATTTATTTGACTGTGCCAGTCTTCCTTGCAGCATGCAAACTCTTAGTTGTAGCATGCGGATCTAGTTCTCTGACCAGGGATCAAGCCCAGGCCCCCTGCAAGGAGGGAGCAAGGAGTCTTAAGCCACGGGACCACCAGGGGAGTCCCACAAGCTCCTTTCTCAACCCACCTCTTCACCCCACCCTCTCGCCAGTCCTGTCTCTAACCAAAGCTGGTATCTCTGCAAACTCTCCCCCCATAGAACTGACCACCACTCCCCACAGAATTCTGAAATCTGGTTCCATCTCCTGGAAGGCCCCTGGGTGTCTGCAATTGCCCGGGTAGGGGGGCTCCGGTTTGAGGGGGGGTGGTGGTGATGGGTCCTCCCTCCCAGCCTGTCGCTCTCCACCAGACACAGCTGCTGCCATTTTTCTCTCCTGTTAAGGACCTGAGAGCAAACTCTCCTCCCTGCTGGGAGAACTTCTTCCTCTCAAGATCACAGAGTGGGGGATATTCCCTGCTTGAGGCCCTGATTTCTCTCCAGCTAACATGACCTTGACCTATTCCCTTCTGGGAGGACAGCCCCCACCATATTAAGATGCCTTGCACTCCTTCTGGGCTGCCATTCCCAGCATCCCAGATACTGAATGCTTGCTGCTGAATCGTCTGATCAAATGACAGCAATCTGCCCAGGGTTGGTTCCAGCCAAATGGCTCCAGCCCAGGGTTCCCCTCTGAGAAGAAGGCCACAGAGGGAGAGGTTTGAATGAGGTGGCCCCAGCCATGGACCAGTCTCTAGCAGAGGCTGCATAGGGTCGGGTGCAGCAAACCTCTCCCATTGCTGGGCACTGATCTGGAGAAACAGTTTTGCTCAGAAACAGAGTAGGTTTGCTCCCATAGAGGCAGGGATGCGTGTATTCTGGAAGCAGTGATGTGTTCTCCTAAGGAGGTAACAGGGGAGCTGGGCGTGTGTGAGCAGGTGGGTATGAAGAAATGAGTGGAGGCTCCAGGGCTGGTGCTTTCAACCTGCCCTCCCGACTCACAGGGGGAGAGAGTGAGGCCAGAAGACAAGTGAGTTGTCCAAGATCACACAGTGACTGAGGCCTAGAACTCAGGGCTTTGGGTTCTCCTCTGGGACAGGAGGCCTCATGGTTACGTGGCAAATTCTCCCTCTATTTCTAGAGGGGGGAAGGGTGGAGTTTCCTGGTGACCCTTATGCCAGAAAGGACTCTTGGGGCTAATTCAGTCACTCCTCCCCTTCCAGACTGGAACCCTAGGGGCTGCTATTAGACTTAAAAGATCAGGGAGACTGGCTCTGGGGTCCTGGCTGGACACCTTCTGGTTTAAGCAGGATGGCTTCCCACACGTGTGGACACCTAGAGCAGAGGAAGCTGGGTGCCACAAGACTACTGCCCCCTGTGTCACTGCAGAGTGGCACTCAGGCCACTCTTGCAGGCCTGGAGCAAGAGTGTACACAGAGGCTGCCACCAGGCTGGCTTCCCTCCTCGGTGGTGGCATGAGCGTATTTCAGAGGTAGCCCCCACAGTATACCCAGTGCCTTCTTACAACGTGCTTGACACATGTCCCATTAAGACATGCAGTCTGTATGCCCTGCCCTCTCATTTGGGCAACTTTATGACTACCGCAGAAACAATGCTATATGACTTCTATAACCGAGTCATAAAAGGCGACACAGCTTCTGCCTGATTCCTTCAGGACTCTTGCTCTTAGACCCTAACTGCTAGGCTGCAAGAAAGCCCAGGCCCAGGCCAGCATAGGTGGAGGTGCAATGCCTGCAGCCAGCATCTGAGTGAGCAACTTTTGCACTGACTTTTGCCCCAGCCACCATCTGACTTGACCCGCATACTGGTATTTCAGCAGGCAGGTAGAGTGATCTCATATTCCCATCTCTTTAAGAATTTTCCACAGTTTGTTGTGATCCACACAAAGGCTTGAGTGTAGTCAATGAAGCAGAAGTAGTTGTTTTTCTGGAATTCCTTTGCTTTTTCTATGATCTGACAGGTGTTGGCAATTTGATCTCTGGCTCCTCTGCCTTTTCTAAACCCAGCTTGAACATCTGGAAGTTCTCAGTTCATGTGCTGCCAAAAGATTTTGAGCATTAGCTTGCTAGCATGTGAAATGATCGCAATTGTGCGGTAGTTTGAACATTCTTTGGCATCACCTGTCTTTGAGATTGGAATGAAAACTCCACACAAAAGACTCCAAGAGAGAACAGTCCAGCTGAGTCCAACCAAACTCCAGAACCATGAGAGATACTGTTCTTGTTTCAAACCACAAAGTTTTGGGGTGGTTGGTTACACAATAGTGATTGGAATATATTCTATCCCAGGCTCCATCCTGCACTATGAGCAGCCTCAGCACCCCAGAACCTCTGTTCAAACTACATGCTCCCTGGGTCCCCCTGCACAACAAGCACCATTGGCCAGCCCTTGGGCTTAGAAATACCCATCCCTGCTGCCCTAGAGGAGATAAGGTAGGCAGAAACCAGCTCAGGTCTGGAAAGTGGGCTGGAGGTCTGGAGGCCAGGGACCCAGAGTGTGGTCTAAAATGGGGCATGGGCTCTACTCTTGGTCCCAGTGGGGCTGGGAGCAGGCAGGGCAGGACCAGAGTGAGGTCTTCTGAAGTACAGAACCCAAGGGTGAGTACTTTATATCTGCCATCTCTTCTCTTTTTTTTTTTAACTCTTATTAATTTGGCTGTGCCAGGTCTTATATATATAATTTTATTTATTTATGTTTGTATCTATTTTGGCTGTGCTGGGTCTTTGTTGCTGTAGGGCTTTTTCTAGTTGTGGAGAGCGGGGGCTATTCTTCATTGTGGTGCACAGGCTTCTCATTGCAGTGGCCTCTCTTGTTGCAGAGCATGGGCTCCAGGGCGCATAGGTTTCAGGAGTTGCTGCACATGGGCTCAGTAGTTGCAGTTCTCGAGCTCTGGAGCACAGGTTCAATAGTTATGGTGCTCGGGCTTAGGTGCTCTGCAACACGTGGGATCTTCCTGGATCAGAGATTGAACTCATGTCCCCTGCATTGGCAGGCAGATTCTTTACCACTGAGCCATCAGGGAAGCCCTATCTGCTCTCTCTTGATCCTCCCCCAGCCCTGCCCCACTGGGCTCATTGTCTATGTTGTCCATGAGAACACACAGGTTCGCAGAGAGTAAGTCACAAGGTACAGACACCCCAGCAGCAGCCAAGGTCAGATGGTAGCCTTTGTCAAACCACAAGGCTCCCAAGGCCCTCCTTGGCGCAAAGACACTTGGTTGAGCATTTCTCAGACATGTAGTCTACCTACCTTTATTTAAAAACCAAACAAAACTGTACCCACTTTAAACTAAATGGGGAGACCAAGGAAGCCTGAAATAGGAGAACCCAGCCTTGACCGTGGGGAATGACGCTGGAAGTCAGAGGGCTGGAAGCGTCCAGCTGCCATCCATCCAGGAGCCCAATCCTGTTGGAGGTCACCAAACCAGCTGGTGGAGACTCATTTATCTCTTTAGCTCCCCACCAAGGGATCTCTTTATCAGCTGCCCGGTCCTTAAACCCAATGTCCACCCTGAGGAGTGTCTTTTAAAACCATTTGGCCTTGAGAAAGGCAGTCTGCCCCTTATCGCTCTGTTTTGTTCTGTGTTGGCTTCCTGGTGGGTTATCAGGGGAAGCTTTGGTTTCTTCGTCTCCTGTTATCTCCCTGCTGGGTTTCAAAGCTGCCCTCAGCAGCTCCTGAGTGCCCCAGCCTGGAGAGAATAGACAGCTAGAGGGGCAGCTTTCCCTTCCAGTCAGTCCTTCCTGAGTCCCAACTCCTGGAACTTGTCTGCCCACCTGGGCACTCAACAAGGGTGGCTGAGTGTCACTCATGGCTTCTCCAGGGACATGTGACATCATGAGGGTGAGCCTCATGGAACCTAGATTTGGGGAGTTCACAGAGCAACCACTTACAAACCAACCAACCAAGGTTGGCTTCTTGCTTTACTTTTGTATTGTTCATTTATTTGCCAGATACATTACAGAAAGCAGCTTCTTTTATTTAAGAAAGGATGTTTTAACTCCCAATGAGGCAAATTCCCTGGTGGCCTGGTGGATGGGATCTGTGCTTTCGCTACTGAGGGTGTGGATTCAATCCCTGGTCAGGGAACTAGGATCCCACAAGCTGCACAGTGCGGCCAAAAGACAAAACAAACAACAGATCCAACTCCCAAAGAGTAGGAAGGCTATAAAGTCAGATTAAAATGATGGTGGCCCTGCATTCCCAGACCTACCCTCTGACAGGAAAGGATGACTGGCAGCCTGACATGATCTCTGAGGCCTGTGAAAACCTTGTCTGGGTTGCATCAGCTCCTGGATAGGTATTGAGACTCAGATCTAAGGAAATGAGGCTCTGGGGATTCCACAGAGCTGCCAGGTCCTTGCACACACATGGCTGTCTCAGGGCCTGCATAGCACCTTTGCTTGCCCTGAATCCCCATCCCCTCCCCCCCACGCCCACACTCACGCTGCAGACACAGCCCAGCCTCTCCTCCTCTAAGCAAAGCCTGCTTTGTGGGTGTGAGATCTGTGTGGTCACACAGGCTCTGTGCTGAGAAGGGCCCAGTGCTTGGTTTCACGCTCTGCCTTTGCTATCTCAAAATCTGAGCAAATGGCCTTGCGTTTTCATTCTGCAAGCGGCCATACAGATTATGTGGCCAGTCTTGCTTTCACAACACCTTACTAATGTCATCTCTCACTCTAAGCTGAGTCTGAGGCCTCAGACAGCTGCTCTGCTTACTCCCCGATCACTCTCCCCTGAAAGCCCTACTTGCTTATTTGTCTCCTCACAAGTCTCTGAACCCCTTGAGGTCTGGGACAGAGTCTACATGAACCCCGCACCGTACTTAGTACATGGCAGGTGCTCAGTAAACGTGTGTTGACATAAACAGTCCAGCAAAGGGCTGGCCCCGTTCCTTATGTGATTCTGGCCAGAGCTGGGCTTCAACACACTTCTCTTGCTTTGGGGCCAAGACAATCTTCCCCGCCCTCTTGCTCTCCTGACCAGTGGCCAAAGGCCAAAACCAACCCAGACCAAAGCCAAACAGAAATTTGTTTTTCTGACCTAGGACCCAAATTAATGTATTTTGTTTTTTCCCAAAGGTACTCTACCATTTTCTAGAGGAGTTAAGACCAACTAATCCAGAACATTCGAACACCCTCAACTCTCCAGGGCTGGGAGGTGTAAGGTTAGAATGAGGACAAAAATACCACCCAAGGAGGAGTAGGGCCCTGCTGGGTCATGATGGACCCAGTATATCTGAGACCCAGATGTGAGGAACTGGTAAGCTGTGACCAGGGGGAGTGGCATGTGCTGAGGCTAGATTTCACAGGAGCAAAGAAAAGAAGGGTATGGCTTATACCAGTTCTGCCAAATCCTCCATGAAATCCCCTTACAGCCTTTCATTCATTCATCCACTTATGCAGGGGATGTCTAGTCAGGAAGACTGACAGATCCCAAAGTTGTCGTTTTTTTTGTCTGACTGTGCAAGTGGATCCTAGTTCCCCCACCAGGGATCGAACCCATACTTCCTGCAGTGGAAGTGCAGAGTCTTAACCACGGGACCACCAGGGAAGTCCCGATTCCAATCTTTTTATTGCTTAGAAATCAGTCTTCTTTGGAACAAGGTAGAGTCTATGAAAGTATGATGGAAAGAAGCCATTGGTGCCCACTTGGCTCCCTGCACTGGATGGAGGTTTCACAGATGCACCTTCGGGGCTTTTGCTGTCTTTAAAGGCATCCCTCTCCTTGCTCGGGGACCAGTGCCCAAGCCAGTGGTTATTTGAGCCTGCAACCGGCAGTGCTGTGCTGTTCACTAAACTTCCCCAACTTCCCCAGGGCTCCTCTTTTCTCTGGTGGCTGAGTTCTCAGCCAGCTGCTCTGGGCTCCATCTGATCAGTCTGCATGCATGCATGCTAAGTCGCTTCAGTCATGTCTGACTCTGTGAAACCCTATGGACCGTAGCCCGCCGGGCTCCTCTGTCCATGGGATTCTCTAAGCAAGAATACTGGAGTGGGTTGCCATGCCCCCTCCAGGGGATCCTCCCCACCCAGGGATCAAACCTGTGTGTCTTATGTCTTCTGCACTGGCAGACGGGTTCTTTACCACCAGTGCCACCTGGGAAACCCTGAATTAGTCTCTAGTGGAGCCCCAAAACGGACCACTCTGCCTGGCCCGGAGGCGTGGGAGATAGATCCGGCCATGTCTCCCCTCAACAAATATTGAAACACCCGCTGGGTGCCCAGCTCTGGGCTCAGGAGGGTGTATCCAGCCCCAGGAGGGAAAGGATGGTCTATTTTCTAGAGCTCTGGTCCCTGTTGTGGGCACCCAAGAAAGAAGTGTTGAAGGAATGAATAACCAGGCCTGGGCAGACTAACTTCTCGACAAAGTTGGGGCATAGATCATCAGTGCTCAGCTGATCAGAGAGGAAAGAAGTCAGGTGTATGGCGAAGGTGAAAAAACTTTCCATTCTCTAAATTCAAGAAAGGAGAAGACTTCCCGGGCCATGCTCTTAGCGACGAACAGGTTCATTTTAAACCTGGCGGAAGTAACCACAGACCAGTCTTACGTCAGTACCCTCAGGGCCAGCCAATCAGTGGCGGCCTCGTTCCAGGGACCATGCTTCTGAGAACCAGCCAATCAGTACCAGTCTTATTCCCCAGCACTCCCTGCTTCTGAAAGACAACCAATTCCTAAGCTTTAATGTTGAAAGTCAGCCAATCTACAAACAGCCGGTCTTCTGAAAGTCAGCCAATTACTGAAGAGCCTGCTTTCCATGCCCTGTACAAGATCAGCTCCAGCGTTGTGTGGATTTTGCGCTTGCTTAGCAAGTAAAGTTCTCTGTGTGTGTGTGTGTGTGTGTGTGTGTGTGTGTGTGTGTGTGTGTGTGTGTGTGGTTTTTTTCTCTTTCTGCAATAAATACAGCTTCCCTGGGAGCAAGAGTTGCACTCAATGCACAGGTCCATACGTGACTGGTGGTTTCTGGGCCACTGGGCCACTTCTCTGTAACCCTGTCCTCTTGCCCCAGAGATGTCTCGAGAACTGGGGAACAAGGCTTTGACTAAGGAGAGACTGTGTATAAGGTATCTTTACAAGGCCCTCTGCGGGGCCCCACAGGCAGGGGAAGAGGGCTCAACCTAAGAGGGATCCATGGCAAAACAGCCCTGCTCTCCCAGGGCTGCTCTGAGGGCCGTTAATGGATAGCGAGACATCCATGACATCACATCTGATTGGAATGAGATGATCTGATGGAGGCGGCAGGACAGTAAGAGCAATCAGCAGAACTATTCTAGAGCTCCCGAGCCATATTAGCGGGGCCCCTCTTTCCTGGGATGCAGTAAGTCCTGAGGAGTGAGGGGAGGGTAAGTCTGGGAGGGGTTCCCATGGGGAGTGAGGTTCAGGGGGCCAGAATGCCTCTCCCACTTGTGCTGACATTACTGGCCAGCACTTTAGGTCAGGGAAACAAATAGGCGAGCACAGCTCCTCATCTTTATCTTCTCCCAGTGCTGTCCCCCACTATCCCACAGGCTAAGCCAGTGATGGGGTTGTTACTGAGCATAAGTTTGTGTGCTTGAACAGTAAGGTCAAATAAGCTGAACCAAAACGTCAAAGTTTGAAGCAGAGAAAGGTTTATTGCAAAGCCATGCAAGGAAAAATGGTGGTTTATGCTCAAAAAACCCCCAGAACTCCCTAAAGGGTTTCAGCAATGCATTTTTAATAGCCAGGTGAGGGAGAGGCCTACCAGGGTATGCACTCAGCTACTGCACAATTCTCTGGCTGATGTTGAGGTAACAGTAATTAACGTAATCAGTCCTTAGGTGCCAGTAGGCCTGGGGGCTCTGTGCCCAGGATCATTAAGTAGTTAATTTCTTCCATTTGGTGGTGGGTTTTAGCATCTGAAAAACTAAGGAAATATGCATGAGATACTATTATCTGGATACTTCAGAGAGGAGCTTCAGCAGAGGGTTTAGGAGTGAGGTCTGTCCTGGGAAGGCCCTGCAGGGTCCTGCCCAGTCACAGTGTGAACCCAAGGCAGGAGATTCTTTCAGTGGAGAACTTCTTGGAATAAGTTGGCCCTGGGTTGGCCTGAAGAGGGCCTGGCTGGGACCCTTGGAGTGATGGTACAGTAAGCAGAGTCAGTCTCTGTGAAGAGTCTGTGTGTCCGGCCTGCTTTGCCCCACTCTGCTCCTCCACACAAACACCTGTCGCCACACCTGCCTTCACTGGGTAGATGACATATATTAAGGTGCCTTTTCCATTTACTGGAATAGACCTCATGTGGCAAGCAACTATCTCAGTAGGTTGTGCTTTATCAAGTCCTGGTCTGTTGGGAGTTTGCAGTGGTTTGGGACTTCTCCTTGTGCAATGGGTGCAGCAGCCACCCATGTGCCCTTCCTACAGTCTGGCTACCGGTTCTTCTTCCCTCGACCTCCTACCCTCAACCCCATGCAAACCTCCAAAAGGCTGATTTGCATAACATTTTGCCTGTGTTTGCCTGGTGGCTCCTCTCTCCTTTTGGAGCCAGCCTGGAACTCCTGGGTTTTGGCTGCCAGGAGCTCTGCTCCTCCACGCCTGCCTGCAGGATGGCTAGGTTCCTCAATTCTTCTCCCCAGAATTAGGCTGGGACTAAAGCAAGGCCCAAAAGTGCCCACAGCAGAAATATTAAAGAGGCACTCATTCTTTCATTATTTTTTTGGCTGCATCATGTGACTTTTGGGATCTTAGTTCCCCTACCAGGGATCAAAGCCCAGCCTTTGGCAGTAAAAGCATGAAGTCCTAACCACTGGACCCTCAGGGAATCCCCCCGCCTCTTTTTTTTTTTCAATTGAGGTAAAGTTGGTTTACGATGTTGTGCTAATTTCTGCTGTGCAAAGTGAACCAGTTATACACACATATTTAATGTATTCTTTTCCACTACGGTTTATTCCAGGAGATTGAATATAGTTCCCTGTGTTATACAGTATGACCTTGTGGTTTCCTATTCTAAATGTAATAGTTTGCATCTGCTAAGCCCAAACTCCCAGCCCATCCTTCTCCCACCCTCTTCCACCTTGGCAACCACAAGTCTCCTCTGTGTCTGTGAGTCTGTTTTGTAGGTTCATTCATGTCATATTTTAGATTCCACATGTAAGTGATAGCACATGATATTTGTCTTTCTCTTTTTGACTTATTTAGTATGAGAATCTCTCAGTCCATCTGTTGCTGCAAATGGCATTATTCTGTTCTTTTTATGGCTGAGTAATATTCCATTGTATAGATCTAGTGCATCTCTTTATCTGTTTATCTGTCGATAAACAGATGGCCATTTAGGTTGGTTCCGTATCCTGGCTATTGTGATTGGAGCTGCTGTGCACAAAGGAGTACCTGTATCTTTTTGAATTATAGTTTCTGAATTATAGTTTTGTCTCGTATATTCCCAGGAGTGAGACTGCTATATCATACATGAGAAAGTGGAATATCTCCTGCCATATAAGTAAACAAAGAATATCACAGTAATTCTCAATTGCAGCCACCACTGACAGTGAGCTGGTGAGCTCTGAGGGAACTCAGGAAGGACAAAATACCTGCCACCTAGCAGTCATCAAAGTGCAGCCACTCCCTACAGTGAGCCCTAAGGAAGCTCAGAATGTGAAAAACACAGGATACTGGCCCCAGATAGCTGAGGTGCATATCAAAGGAATTATTTCAGTGAGACCAGACTCTTGCATCTTCCCATACATAGAAAAACACTAAATTCTTTAACCTGGGATATCTGGTTTTCTTTAATTTACAAACAACTTTTAACATTCAGACTACTTGCCCTTTGTTGCAAAAATTTTATATTACCTGGTTCAACCCCTCCCCACCTCCTCAGAGTGGTTCTCTCAGGGTTACTTGAGATGCTGCCTCCTGGGCTTGAGTGCTAAAATTTTCTGCCAAAGAAAACATAGCTCTCAACTTTTAGGTTGTATGTATTTTTTCAGTTGACATATGGTAATTCTATTTTTAGTTTTCTGAGGAACCTCCATGCTGTTTTCCATAGTGCCTGCATCAACTTACATTCCCACCAACCATGTAAGAGGGTTCCCTTTTCTCCACACCTTTTCCAGCATTTTTTATTTGTAGACTTTTTAATGATGGGCATTCTGACCAGTGTGAGGGGCTACCTCAGTGTAGTTTTGATTTACATTTCTCTAATAATTAGTGATGGTAAGCATCTTTTACATGCCCACTGGCCATCTGTATGTCTTCTTTTGAGAAATAACTATTAAGTTCTTCTGCCCATTTTTTTATTGGATTGTTTGTCTTTTTGTTGTTGAGTTGTATGAGCTGTTTGTATATTTTGGAGATTAAGCCCTTGTTGGTTGCATCATCTGCAATTATTTTCTCCCATTTGTAGTTTGTCTTTTCACTTTTTAAATGGTCTTCACTCTACAAAAGCTTGTAAGCTTGATTAGGTCTCATTTCTTTATTTTTGTTTTTATTTCTAGTGCCTGGGAGACTGACCTAAGAAAACATTGGTACAATTTATGTCAGAGAATATTTTGAAGAGACACTCACTCTTAGGTGCTGACCCTGTCCTTGCAAGATCCTGAGGGTGAGAGCCTCCTGAACTTTTTTGCCCATGAGATGCCTCACTTGCCTTACTGGAGCCCCTGCTGGGGGTGTTCAGGCCCCCAGGATCTGAAATCAAATCTTATCAAATGTGCCCTAAAAGTTGTTCATCCTGAGTCTACCCCCAACCCCTCTTGGAGGGGCAACTGGAAGAGGGAAGAAGGGGTCTGAGGTTGGTGGCACTGTGAGATCAATATCAGGATCAAGAATCAGAGGGGAACTGCCCCCCAACACCACCCCAGGAAGTGAAAACCACATTGAAGGAAACTTGGAGTGACCTGCCGTCAGAGGGAACCAAGCAGGCCGGTGAGTGGGGACGATGTTGATGTGAAACTCAGCACCCTGAACTGAACTTGACCTTCACCACAACCTATCCTGGGGACCACCTGGCCCTTCCCAGAGAGGTCTAAAATACTCTAGGGAAGGCTAGGCTGAAGCAGGAGGTTTAAAGTCCATGTCTCTCATAGGTTAGCTGTAGAAAGGGGATGTTGTGAGGCCAGGAGGCGAGGCAGTGAAGATCCACCTGTGTTTCAGGTGGCGGTGGTGGTAGGCATGTGCCTCCGTCTCCATGCCTAGGCCTCAGAATCGCTCAGGCCCCGGCCAAATTCCCCCCTCTCTCAGCCCTGCCTGCTCCTCACTCTGCAGAGAACTTTATCTTGCCTGACCCTTTGGACATCCCTCCTGCTTTCAAAACTTATCCAGAACCTGAAACCCCTCTGTGCCTAGATCACTGTTTGTGGCTTCAGGGTATGCTTTCTTGGGAATTCCCTGGTGGTCTAGTGGTTAGGACTTGGTGCTTTCACACTTTCAATGTTGTGGCCCATGTTTGATCCCTGCTTGGGAAACAGATCTCTCAAGTCACACAGCATGGCCAAAAAAAAAAAAAAAACACCAAAGAAATGTGTTTTTTTAAAATCTAGCTAGAGGAGAGTGTGCCCCTGCTTACTGACCTCTTTCAGTGGTTGGGTGGAGGTGGTCCACAGGCCCACGTGGGCAGGATGAGGGGTAAAGCAAGTGCAGGGTGAGCATCCTCCTGTGTTGGGTGGTGGTGGGCCAGCTCTGGGAGGTGTGTACGTGTGTGCATGGAGGTGCCCCCAGATTATTCCAGGCTGGGTCTTCTGCATTCCCTGTGTGTCTGGGAGTCCTGAGCTCACTGGACAAACATCACCAGTGGCAACTGGCTGGCAGGACATTGTTTTCCAAAGGTTTTTCCTCAATTCTCTTTGGGAAAGGTGAAAACAAAGACAAGAGTTAACTCGTGGTTCTGAGCCTCATCTCCCAGAGTGTGAAGTGATCCCAAACACCCTGCCTCCCATATGTCTCCTTCCACCTCCCCCAGGGCTGGGGAGCCCAGGAGGCTTCTGACATGATATGTATGAGATAGGCAAGCCTCTAGCCTTGTCTTGAGGCTCTCTAGTGACTTATGCCCCTCAGAGGGTATGAGGTGATAAAAAAACAGAATAGACTTTAGAGACTGGCTGAGAAGGTAGTGGCCTGGGGAGGCTGGAGGGAACTGGTCATAAATCAGAACTGGTGGCAGGCACAATACCTGCTCCCCCCAGCCCTTGCCCCACACATGCACTTTTGACAGTGACCAGGGCAGGTATGCCACGCCAGAAGCTGCCACGGTCACAGGTGGGTTACTGTGAACTGACACAGTGGGGGCCCCCTTGGTTGGCTCAGGAAGAGCTTTTCATCTCCCCTCCCAATGGCCTAAGGGAATTTAGAGAGGGGCCTGAACCAAGAAGAGATAACTTTTCATATCAGGAAGATTTATTTGCAGGGCATGACAAGCATTTCTTTACCAAACATCTGCTGTTCCCATCTTCCTATGAATTTTCTCTCTTCCTTTTGCAGCCCCTGACCACTACCCTCTTTCCTTAGCTTGGGATGGTATGTATATAAACCTGACTGCCCTTGGGAACCTCATATTTGTTGACTGAAAAAATACCCACAATCTACAATTTGAGTTGTTCCTGTTTAGTCACTAAATTGTGTCTGACTCTCTTGTGACCCTATGGATTGTGGACCGCCAGGCTCCTCTGTCAATGGGATTACCCAGGCTAGAAGACTGGAGTAAGTTGCCATTTCCTTCTCTAGGGAATCTTCCTGAACCAGGGACCGAACCTGTGTCTCCTGCATTGGTTGGTGAATTCTTTACCACTGAATCACCAGCAAAGCCCTAAAAATGGACAGTTATGCTTTATTCAATAGAAAATTTTAGGACTTAAGCCTGACAGCCAGCATCTCAAGTAACCCTGAGAGAACTGCTCCTAGGAGGTGGGGTGGCGGGTGGAGAGCAGCCAGGTTATATAGAAGTTTTGTAACAAGGGACAGGTAGTCAGAACCTCAAAAGTTTTTTGTAAATTAAAGAAAACCAGATTCCAAGTTACAGAATTTAGTGCCTTTCTCTGTATGGGAAAATGCAAGGGTCCTGGCTCACTGAAATTATTTCTTTGATCTGTACCTCAGCTATCTGGGGCAGTATCCTGTGTTTTCACATCCTGAGTTTCCTTGGGGCTCACCATAGGGAGTGGCTTCAGTTTGATGGCTGCAAGATGGCAGACATTCTTTCCTTCCTGAGTTCCCTTGGGCCTCACCAGCTTGCCATTCATGCTGGCTGCAATTGCATGACTGTGACACCCTTGTTTACTGATACAATAGGAAAATTCCATTTCTCATATTTTTATGGGTCTCCCACATGTATGAAATTTTACTTTCCTCCTATTAATCTACCCTATGTCAATTTAATGATTAACACAGCCAAGAAACTAGAAGGGAACAGGGAGAAGTTTTCTGTTTTGTTTGGGGCCATGTTAGCCAATGGGGTGAGTTCCAGGGAGAGAAGTTTCAGCTCAAAAAGAAGAACCTTTTCTCAGCAGAGCTAATGATGCCAAAAACTTGACCTCTGTGTACCAGTGCCGAATCAATTCTCAGAGACAGAGTCTTGAGTGAAGTAGAAAAGAATAGCTTTATTGCTTTTCCAGGCAAAGGGGACAGCAATGCACTCCATGCCCTCAAAAACTGTGTCCCACTGGAAGATTTTTATAGGAAGGAGTTGTATAGTAATGGTTCAAGGGTGGGGATGCTGATAAGGATTCAGTTCAGTTCAGTTGCTCAGTCGTGTCCGACTCTTTGCGACCCCATGAATCGCAGCACGCCAGGCCTCCCTGTCCATCACCAACTCCCGGAGTTCACTCAGACTCACGTCCATCATGTCCGTGATGCCATCCAGCTATCTCATCCTGGGTCATCCCCTTCTCCTCCTGCCCCCAATCCCTCCCAGCATCAGAGTCTTTTCCAATGAATCAACTCTTC
>SJYQ01095461.1:85399-111971 GCA_006410935.1 Redunca redunca
CCAGGAGAAATATCAATAACCTCAGATATGCAGATGACATCACCCTTATGGCAGAAAGTGAAGAGGAACTAAAAAGCCTCTTGATGAAGGTGAAAGAGAGTGAAAAAGTTGGCTTAAAGCTCAGCATTCAGAAAATGAAGATCATGGCATCCGGTCCCATCACTTCATGGGAAATAGATGGGGAAACAGTGGAAACAGTGTCAGACTTTATTTTTTGGGGCTCCAAAATCACTGCAGATGGTGATTGCAGCCATGGAATTAAAAGACACTTACTCCTTGGAAGAAAAGTTATGACCAACCTAGATAGCATATTCAAAAGCAGAGACATTACCTTGCCGACTAAGGTCCGTCTAGTCAAGGCTATGGTTTTTCCTGTGGTCATGTATGGATGTGAGAGTTGGACTGTGAAGAAGGCTGAGCGCTGAAGAATTGATGCTTTTGAACTGTGGTGTTGGAGAAGACTCTTGAGAGTGATCCAACCAGTCCATTCTGAAGGAGATCAACCCTGGGATTTCTTTGGAAGGACTGATGCTAAAGCTGAAGCTCCAGTACTTTGGCCACCTCATGCGAAGAGTTGACTCACTGGAAAAGACTCTGATGCTGGGGGGAATTGGGGGCAGGAGGAGAAAGGGATGACAGAGGATGAGATAGCTGGATGGCATCACTGACCCGATGGACGTGAGTCTGAGTGAACTCCGGGAGTTGGTGATGGACAGGGAGGCCTGGCGCGCTGCGATTCATGGGGTTGCAAAGAGTCGGACACGACTGAGTGACTGAACTGAACTGAACTTAGTTCTGGAAAAGAGCTCAAATATATTGTTCTGTGTATCCCTTGAGATAGAACCAGGACCATGCCCCAAGACTGCACTACTGCCTCTTGTCTGCCCTCCCTTTTTTCTACATTCCCTCCCTTTCCTGATTTACAGTTGTTTGAAAGGCCCAGCAGGCCCTGTGAGGTTTCTCCAGGAGTTGTGATCAAGCTTTGGGGGAGCTAATGAGCTTTCTGTCACTGGAGAAGTACAAGTAGAGCGTGGCCCATTAGCAGAGTTGTGATGGTTTTCTGAAGGCCCCCAAGAAAGGTCTCGGGTGCTGGGACCAGACTCTTCTCTGAGAGCATGGCCAGGAAGGGTATCTCTTCCCCAAATCCAGCTGACCTGTCTGAACAAAAGCTGGAGGCTAGAGGGATGGACGTTGCCTGGATATCCCACTCTCAGGACAGGCTTCTCCTCTGGGCATCAGCAGTTGGTCTTTAGCTTCCTCTCCCAGCTCTGCTTTTGCCCAGCTCCTGTCGCCTGACTCAACTCACTCTCACAGCCGGATGAAAGCAGGACTGACATCCAAAGGCCATCTGAGTTCAGTGCTTCTTGGATTCTGGTGAGTGATGGCTTCCCTTCTGAAGACCCAGACCTGTTGCTCAGGTGGAGTGTCTAGGGATGGACCAAGAGACCTTGCCCCTCCTGTGCTGCTCCCAATTTAGTACCTTTTACTGCTTCACAGCCAGGCTCAGGAAGGGTGAGGCTGTGTCATGGATGGGCACTGATAGGGAATGGGGTTCAGTGACACTGCACAGGAGAAGTGATGGATGCCAGAAGGGATCTTCCTGAGCCCTGGGAGCCTATGAGTGGACCTGCTCTGGGTGTGACATGCAGGGGCCCATTCAGATGAGATGAAAATCAACCCTGCGGTGCCCCAGCCAGTCCCAGGGCCTCTCTTCCCCTTCCTCCTGCCTGACCGTCACAAGGAAGCCAAGCTGGGGCTGAGCCATCACCAATGGGGCTGGGAGCTGGGTCAGGGCCCTGCCCTCAGCTTCACCCCCAGGAGAAGTTCCTTCCCGCTTGCAGCCTCAAGTTTCCCCACTTGAATTATCGCTAAGAACTTGTTTCAAGTGAGTTGAGGTCTAGGGAAGGGGGAGGTCTTGGAGGCCAGAGAAAGTTAAAAGCAGTCTTGGCCTCAGGGCCTACCATCCCAGCAATGTGACCAGTCAGCCTCCGGCTCAGGGGCGACAGCTGATGGGCCTGAGGGTGGTCATGAGGGTGGGACAGCTTGTGCCAGTGATGTACAAAGGTCAGGGTGGTGGGAGCCATATACTCCAAGTGTAGGCAATGAGAGGGCTGTGTGTAGAGAATTTTAAAACAGTAACAGAATAAAGTCTATCTGCCTTTTATTCTTGCCATGTGCTGGCAGTTCTAAATTCTGTCAGTGATAAAATAGTTCACTCTGAAAGTCTTTTATTGGTTGAAGTTTTAAATAATTGTTTCAGTTACTGTTGAATTTTTTGTAATAAGTAAAATAAGCTTCAAATTAGTACCTTTTACTGCATATTCATTAATAAGTGTTTTGTTCTACTGAACAAAATTCTTGGGCTTCCCCTTGGCTTAAAGCTCAACATTCAGAAAACAAAGATCATAACATCTGGTCCCATCACTTCATGGCAAGTAGATGGAGAAACAGTGGAAACAGTGGCAACAGTGGCTGACTATTTTGGGGGGCTCCAAAATCACTGCAGATGGAGATTGCAGCCATGAAATTAAAAGATGTTTACTCCTTAGAAGAAAAGTTATGACCAACCTAGACAGCATATTAAAAAGCAGAGACATTACTTTGCCAACTAGTCAAGGCTATGGTTTTTCCTGTGGTCATGTATGGATGTGAGAGTTGGGCTATAAAGAAAGCTGAGTGCCGAAGAATTGATGCTTTTGAACTATAATGTTGAGGAAGACTCTTGAGAGTCCCTTGGACTGCAAGGAGATCCAACCGGTCCCTCCTAAAGGAAATCGGTCCTGGATGTTCACTGGAAGGACTGATGTTGAAGGTGAAACTCCAATACTTTGGCCACCTGATGCGAAGAGCTGACTCATTGGAAAAGACCTTGATTCTGGGAGACTGAAGGCAGGAGGAGAAGGGGACAACAGAGGATGAGATGGTTGGATGGCATCACTGACTTAATGGACATGAGTTTGAGTAAATTCCAGGAGCTGGTGATGGACAGGAAGGCCTGGCATGCTGCAGTCCATGGGGTTGCAAACAGTCGGACACAACTGAGTGACTGAACTGAACTGAATTGCGGCTCAGTTGGTAAAAGAATCTGCCTGCACTGCGGGAGACCCGGGTTCGATCCCTGGGTTGGAAAGATCCCCTGAAGAAGGGAAAGGCTACCCACTCCAGTATTCTGGCCTGGAGAATTCCATGGACTGTATAGTCCACGGGGTCACAAAGAGTAGGACACGACTGAGCAACTCTCACTTTCACTTTTGTTCCACTGAGAAGCCTGCTCAGAGAATTCCCTGTTACAACACCCACCAAGCTTCCAGCATGGTTTCCTTTGTCATTCCTAACTGGCTCGCCTCGCTAGTCCTGATGGCACATATCCTGTGTTTAAACAGTGGCTTCTGAATCAGCAGGGCATCCTTGGTAGCTCGGACCACATAGAATCTGCCTGCAGTGCAGGAGACCAGGTTCAATGCTTGGGGTGGGAAGACCCCCTGGAGAAGGGAATGGCAACCCACTCCAGTTTTCTTGCCTGGAGAATCCCAAGGACAGAGGAGCCTGGCAGGCTGCAGTCCATGGGGTCACAGAGTTAGACACGACTGAGCAACTAACCCTACTACTACTCTGAATCAGCAAGGACAGCACAGTGACTGTAAAGACAAAGCAATGGAGCTTGATGATCCCCGATTCTGCCACTCTGTGTAACAGCTTGGAGGTTTTATTTGTGAAATTAGAGCCAAGTAGGAGGTGTAATGGGCTTCCCAGGTCGTACTAGTAGTAAATAACATAATGCAGGAGATGCAAGATAGATGGGTTCAATCCCTGGGTCAGGAAGATCCCCTAGAGAAGGAAATGGCAACCCACTCCAGTATTCTTGCTTGGGGAATCCCATGGACAGAGGAGCCTGGCTGGTTACAGGTCATGGGGTTGCAAAGAGTCGGACACGACTGAAGTGACTTAGCACTCTCGCACACATAAGGTGTAATATTTTTGTTTGATAAATGCAAATGTTAATTCATTACGAATGCATTCATTTCATTTCCTGATCCTTTCTGTGTAATCACAGAGAGGAGGGAAGTGTTAAAGAATGGTTCACCATGAGTCAAATGTGCTTAGTACATCACTGGTTTGTGCAGCTCTGTGGAGCGGGACCTAGCCAGTTTTCTATCCTGGGGACCTTCACCTCATAGGGAAGGCAAGGAAAGGGGTCAGCCTCTCTGGTAGAGGAATGGCCTGGGGACTTTTTCAACCCAGCAGCAGGTCCTCCTCCCCCATCTCAGTGTTATTCACCAGTGGATGAAGTTCCCTAGTGCCCCAGGTGGGAGAGGCGTGGGCTGCAGCTTGGTCCTGAGCAAGCTCTGATAAGGAGCAGAGGCCCCAACCTCAGCCTGGAAGAACAATCTGGAAGTTGTCTAGAAAACTGACAGGTGCCCTCCAGCCTGGGCTTACATCTCCCATCTCTGTAATGAGCGAAGGGGTACCAAATCTACCACTGTGTCCTAAGAATTATTTTGAGCTGAAAATATTTGAGAAACAACAGATGCAGGAAGAGGCCTTTCTCTGAACTTTCCCTTATCTGCCTAAAAGCAGAGCCTCCCAAAAGAATTCCAATGTCATAAATTCCCTCCTGGGAGTTTCACAAGCAGAGAAGATGGATGCCAGTCACCTGAGACAGGGACCAGAATTCACCTAAACAGATCTTATCACAATACTCTCACTTCTCCCATCCATTCTACTAAGAGCCCATTTATCTTTCCTAAAAGCTGTTTGTTTTCCCCTAAGTGCTCTTTCTCCTCTTCCACTGTTAAGATGGTATATAATATCTGATAACGGGTTAATATCCAAAGAACTCATACAACTCAATAGCAAAAGGAGAAAAGAAAGATCTAATTCAAAAATGGACAGAAGAACTGAATAGACATTTTCCCAAAGGAGACATACAGATGGCCAAAAGCTACAAAAGAAGGTGCTTGGACATCATTGATCTTCAGGGAAAGGCAAATACAGATCACAGTGAGATACCACTTCACACCAGATAGAATGGCAGTCATGTGTACCAATGCCTGACACATGTTGATGAATGTCAGAAATAGATGCAGTATTGTAAAACCATTATCCTTTTATTAAAAATAAATAATTTTTAAATAAAAGAAATATCAAGTGTTGGTGAGGATATGGAGAAAAGGGAATTCTCTACACTGTACTTGGGAATGTACATTGGTGCTGTCACAATGGAAAACAGTCTGTAGGATCCTCACCAAGTTAAAAACAGAACTACCATACGATCCAGCAATTCCACACCTTGGCAAAGGAAATGAAAGTGAGAACTTGAACAGACAGCTATAGCCCTAGGTTTCCTGCAGTGTTATATATACAACAGCCCAGACATGATAATAACCTAAGTGTCTGTCAACGGATGAATGGATAAAGATGTGGTATATGTAAACACAGTATGGAATATTATTTAGCTATGAGACAGAAGAAAATCCTGCCATTTGTGACAGCAAGGATAGACCTCGAAGACATTATGCTAAATAAGATAACAAAAGAAAAATACAATATGATATCACTTAAGTGTGGAATCTAAAGTTGAACTCCTAGAAACAGAGTAGAGTGGTGGCTGCTAGGGGTTGGGGCAGCAGGGTGGAGTGATGGTGGAATGAGCAGATGATAGTCAAAGAGTACAAACTTCCATACATTAGATGAGTAAATACTGGGGGCCTAATGTATAGTATGATGATTAATAATGCTGTGTTATATACTTGCAAAGAATGTTCAAACTACTATACAGTTGCATTCATTTCATATGCTAGCAAGGTAATGCTCAAAATCCTTCAAGACAGCCATCAAAAGTAAGTGAACTGAGAACTTCCAGATGTACAAGCTGGATTTAGAAAAGGCAGAGGAACCAGAGATCAAATTACCAACATCCATTGGATGATAGAAAAATCAAGAGAATTCAAAAAAAAAAATCTACTTCTGCTTCATTGACTACGCTAAAGCCTTTGACTGTGTGGATTGCAACAAACTGTGGAAAATTCTTAAAGAGATGGGAATACCAGGTCACCTTACCTGCCTCCTGAGAAATCTGTATGCAGATCAAGAAGCAACAATTAGAACCGGACACGGAACAACAGACTGGTTCCAAACTGGGAAAGGAGTACATCAAGGCTGTATATTGTCACTTTCCTTATTTAACTTCTATGCAGAGTACGTCATATGAAATGCTGAACCAGATGAAGCACAAGCTGGAATCAAGATTGCCGGGAGAAATATCAATAATCTCAGATATGCAGATGACTCCACCCTTGTGGCAGAAAGTGAAGAGGAACTAAAGAGCCTCCTGATGAAAGTGAAAGAGTAGAGTGAAAAAACTGGCTTAAAACTCAACATTCAAAAAACTAAGATTGTGGCATCTGGTCCCATCACTTCATGGCAAACAGATGGGGAAACAATGGAAACAGTGACAGACTTATTTTCTTGGGCTCCAAAATCACTGCAGATGGTGACCGCATCCATGAAATTAAAAGACACTTGCTCCTTGGAAGAAAAACTATGACAAACCTAGACAGCATGTTAAAAAGCAGAGACATTTCTTTGTCAACAAAGGTCCCTATAGTCAAAGCTATGGTTTTTCCAGTAGTCATGTATGGATGTGAGAGTTGGACCATAAAAAAGACTGAGCACCAAAGAATTGATACTTTTGAACTGTGGTGTTGGAGAAAACTCTTGAGGGTCCCTTGGACTGCAAGGAGATCAAACCAGTCAACCCTAAAGGAAATCAGTCCTGACTATTCATTGGAAGGACTAATGCTGAAGCTGAGGCTCCAATACTTTGGCCACCTGCTATGAAGAACTGACTAATTGGAAAAGAACCTGGTGCTGGGAAAGACTGAAGGCAGGAGGAGAAGGGGAAGACAGAGGATGAGATGGTTGGATGGCATTACCAACTAAATGGACATGAATTTGAGCAAGCTCTGGGAATTGATGATGGACAAGGAAGCCTGGCATGCTGCAGTCCATGGGATTGCAAAGAGATTGAGCGACTGAACTGACTGAAGATGTGTTACCTAATTTAAGCCTCCCAATAACTTTTTCTATATGTATACCTTTTTATATTGCATCTACACTGAAGTATATATGACTGCAAGAATTATGACTCCCAAGTCCCAAAGAGATGGTGACCACAACATCTTATCAGCATCAACATATGAAGGTTGCCTAATTTGCCTATCTATCAGACCTACAGCCAAATGTGATGGGGTTGCAGAAGCAGCATTTATGCACTAATCCTGTCATGCTGTTGTTGTTCAGTCGCCCAGTTGTGTCTGAATCTTTGCAACCACATGACCTGCAGCCCGCCAGGCCTCCCTGTCCCTCAGCATCTCCTGGAGTGTGCCCAAGTTCATGTTCACTGCATTGGTGATGCTATCCAGCATCTCATGCTCTGATGCCCTCTCCTCCTTCTGCCCTTGATCTTTCCCAGCATCAAGGACTTTTCCAAAGAGTCGTTTGTTTGCATCACATGACCAGAATACTGGAGCAGCGTCAGTCCTCTCAGTGAACATTCAAGTTTGATCTCCCTTAAGATTGACTGGTTTGATCTCCTTGCTATCCAAGGGACTTTCAGGAGTCTTCTCCAGCACCACAGGTCGAAGGCATCAGTTCTTTGGCATTCTGCCTTCTTTATGGTCCAGCTATCCTGTCAAGAGCTACACCTTAAAAATTTAGTTAATTTGCATGTAGCCAATCATAGTGAAGAAATGAATGGCAACGCCCTTATGGGAACTGTGGTATGATGTACTTCGTATAGTATTTATACTACAGTACATATTTTACATGTGCAATAATATTTTACATATAATGCACCTGTAACATATCTCTAAATTATATGCTTATTATTTAAATATGATTATGGATACATATGTTTATATAAATTTACATATATCTATATATTAATTTAGGGCTTCCCTGGTGGCTCAGAGGGTAAAGTGTCTGCCTGCAATGCAGGAGACCTGGGTTTGATCCCTGGGTCGGGAAGATTCCCTGGAGAAGGACATGGCAACCCCTTCTAGTACTCTTGCCTGGAAAATTCCATGAATGGAGGAGCCTGGTAGGCTACAGTCCATGGGATTGCAAAGAGTCTAACACACCTGAGCAACTTCACAGGGATGCTGTAATTGCATTAAAATAACCTAAAGCTTCCACTGTGCTACTGCTGTGCCGTGACTTGGAGGTTTGGATATATGAATTTATTCTTGTCATAGAGCTTCTAAGGGGTTTCCCAGGTGGCACTAGTGGTAAAGAATCCTCCTGCCAATGCAGGAGATGCAAAAGACTTGGGTTTGATCCCTGGGTCCAATCCCTAGGTCAGGAAGATCCCCTGGAGTGAGAAATGGCAATGTAATCCAGTATTCTTGCCTGGGAAATTCCATGGACAGCAGAGCCTGGCAGGCTAGAGTCCATGGGGCCTCAAAGAGCTGGACACAACTTCATGACAAACCCTTGGAATTTCCCAAGTGATAGCAGTGCCTTTTATTATTTGTAACAAGTTCCTTTGATTATACCTGAATTCATGTTAATGCGGTGGCTTTCTGGTCGCCAGAAAGGCCAAATATGTGATGAGGGGGTGGGAATTTTCCACTCCACCCACCTCATTCAGACCTCCAGGAAGGGGAAGGGGCCCTGGAAATCGGATTATACAGACTCTTACCCAGTGAGGTTCAGAGACCTTCCAAGGTGCTGGTAGGGTGGCACACCTGGAGGTGGGCTTGGAAGCGCCTATCTCATCCTCCATGTCTTGCTCTATATGTCTCTTCCCTCTGGTTGTTTGTTTGAGCCTGTAAAATAAACCTTAGTTCTGTGAGTCATTCTAGCTAATTATTGATCTTGGGAGTGGGGAGTTGTGGGAACCCAAGAATTTGTAGTCAGCCCAGCAGAAGTATGTATGCCCCAGGCACCCCATTTGCAACTGGCATCTGAAATAGGGTCAATCTTACGGGACTCAGCCCTTCACCTTGTAGGATGTGACACTCACCCCAGGTAGATAGTGTAAGACTGAATTGAGTTGTTGGGCACCCAGGTGGTGGTAGAGAATTTGTTGTTAATGTGGGAAAAATCTCCACAAAGGAACCAATTACAAAAAGAGAGTTCCCCACTGCAGAGTATAAAGACCCAGAACTTTCTTACCACCATCCTCTATTTATCAGTAATATGCAAAAAAAAAAGTTTGAAATAAAAGGCAAATCTCTGGCAGGAGGCTCTGTGTATTACTATGAAGAGCTTCACAGGAGATCCAGTGCAGAATGGCATTCTAGACCCTCACCATTGTTGGTGAGAGAGACAGCATCTATACCAGCAAGTTGATCACCACTGGCATCCACCTGGAGCTTAAGGCACCATGGTTCTTTTGCTCCAAAGGAATGTGTATGTGTGTAGTACCTATTAATAGAGACCTTTATCTGAAAAGATGGAATATTTCTATATGGACTTCTTTTATGTTGAATAACCCTATAATATAACTCCTATAATATAACACACTCAGTAATGTCTGACTCTTTGCGACCCCATGGACTGTAGATCACCAGGCTCCTCTGTCCATGGGATTTTCCTAGGCAAGAACACTAGAATGGGTTACCATTTCCTCCTCCAGGGGATCTTCCTGCCCCAGGGATCGAACCTGGGTCTCCTGCATGACAGGCAGATTCCTTACCATCTGAACCAAAGCAATAAAGAATCCTTTTATCTGAAAAGATGGAATAGTTCTATGTGGGGAATCTTTGACATTGCATAATCCTATGATAAATAGGAAGAATTTGGAAATGCTGTCCATCTTATTGTGGGTTCTCTGAAAAAACAGAGCTTAATGCAAGGATTAAGATGTTAATTGGGGAGGTGCAAGCCCATGGTAGCAAGGGTACAGAAAAGATAAGTAAGGCTGGGAAAGGTGGAATAAAGAAGTTTTGGCTGAAAACAGAGGGACATCCCGTCATGTCCATGGGATGGAGCTGGTTGATGGTGACCTTTCCCCTGCAGGCCTCCTAACTCCATTTCTGAATGTTTCTTAGAGGGGAAGGGCTGCCAGGGTCCCAGCACAGCTCACTCACACCTCTACCTTCCGCTGCCTGTGGCCGCACCCCAGAGAGCCCAGCCAAGGCCCAATAGTTGAATTCACATCACCCAGTACCACCTATGGTGCACCAGGAACCCAGAAGTCAATCAGACCATGTCTTTACTATTTGATTGATAATAATAACAGCTACCCCTATTGCCATTGGTTACTATAGCACCAGTTTTGTGTCTGGCATATAAACATAAACACACACACATTACACATGCATCTTGTTTAATTCTGACCACAACCTTGAAGAAGATATGCTTCACTTTTCCATTTTGCAGATGGAGAAACTGAGGTTCAGATGTGTTCTAGACCTTGCCCAAGAGCACCAAAGGGTTAAGAGGGGCCTGGGTTAGGCTCAAAACACGGTTTGAATTTCTATGAGGAGGTCAATCAAAGAACATACCAGAGGGACGGTCTTTGTTCCTTAATCACCAGGTTTTCTCAATACGCTATAGAGTGCTGTATGGCCAATGCACCGCAATGCACTTCAGGCTAAGGTTTCTGTGTGGCTCCCTGTCTGGCTACTTGTGTGTCCAGACGAGGGCTCACCCAGAACAGCAAAGCCCTCTTCCCCTTCCTCAGTGCAGCATGGCCTGAGAGCTCATGGGCTGGGCCTGGACCCCCAGAGATGGGGTATCGCTTGCACAAAGCTGTGGGCTCCTCTCATCCTTTGCCCTCACTTTCTGGTCCTCTTCTCTGGTGAGGGGACCCTCCAGCATGCCTGAGCATCTGGTCACTCCTGAGAAATGAAACCCGCACTGGTGTGAGGCTGCTGTGGTGTGGTGTGAAAAGTGTCCCTTCGAAATTCTCATCATCAGGAAGTAGATGCCTGGGATACCACAGTCACTCCCTTTAAGGGCACAAGCAACCATTCTTGACAAGCTGAAATATTTTTTTAAGCTAAGAAGCTGCTGCTCTAAAGTTGCTAAAACTGAGTCAATATTTGACTTCAATCCCCAGGACAAATAACAGTATAGAGAAAACTTTTAGAGTTGCGGGTGCTCTATAGACAAATGAATGCAGCCAATTGTATGTTTTGCACATGGGCAATGAATTGGATGTTTGAAGGTGTTATCTTTCATTTGTTTCTTTTTTTTTTTTTGTTTGGTCTCATAGCTAGGCTTGTGAGATCTTAGTTCCCTGACCAGAGGTTGAAGCCTGGGCCACTGCAATGAAAACACTGAGTCCTAACCATTGGACCACCAGGGAGGTCCCCTCTTTCACTTGATTGGAAGCAAAAAGCATTTTAAATACTCATATATATAGCTATTTATTTAGGTCTTAGTTGCAGCATGTGGGAGCCTTGATCTGATTGGCCACATACGCACTCTTAGTGTGACATGTGGGATCTAGTTCCGTGACCAGGGATCAAACCCTGCACTGGGGCTTCCCTGGTGGCTCAGCGGTAAAGAATCCACCTGCCAATGTGGGAGACATGGGTTCGAACCCTGATCCGGGAAGATCCCTCGTGCTGCAGAACAACTCAGCCCGTGCACCACCACTTCTGAGCCTGTGCTCTCGATCCCCAGAGCCACAGCTAGTGAGTCCACGTGCCTCAACTACTGAAGCCCACACACCCTCGAGCCAGTGCTCAGCCACAAGAGAAGCCACTGCAGTGAGGAGCCCAAGCACCACCATAGACAGTAGCCTCTGCTCACCACAACTAGAGAAAAGCCCTCGCAGCAAGGGAGATCCAGCACAGCTAAAAACAAACAAATAAAATTAAAACTAACCCACCAACCAATGCTGCATTGGAGCACAGAGTCTTAGCCACTGGACCACAGGAAAGCCCCCAAAAGATGAATTTTTATAAAGGACAAAAAAGGGAATAGTGGCACAATGCAAATATGAGACTTGCAAATCCTTGATGATAAATGTTCCATAACAGGCTGTATTTTTGCTGTTGTTGAACACGTTTTTGCCAAATTTGCAGTGCCCTATGAATGCTTTCCGTGAAACAGGAGAGATTTCTCTCTGAGTAGGGAGGCTTTGTAGGTCTCCTTGGCCTCTCTTTGGCCCAGGATCCGCAGGTATCTCACACTTGAGCCTGTCGGGTTGTCCCTCTCTCAGGTGGATGACACACACAGTTAGAGGTGGCCTCAGGACCCTGCACTCAGAAGGGCACCAAGTTTGGTTTAATGCACTGGAATTGATCAGCATCTTGAAATTCGTCATAATTTTATCTTTGAATTTGTGTCTTGTAAGGAAAGTCCAGTGGGGTAATGGGGCCAGTGCCATGCACTTGGGACCTCCTGCTCACACACGGTCTTGCATCCTGCCACCTTCCTGTCTCTTTGGAACATGTTCTCATCCTCTGGTACACCTGGCTTCACCTGCCCTTCTCCCCACCCTGCTACCACTGGCCATCCTTCTCCAGACAGGCAGCAATGTGGTGCGTTCAGCTGGTGACCTAGCCAGGGCAAGCCTTTTTCCCATTCCCATACAGGTGCTGAGCATATCCTGGCTTGGGGGTCTGAGACATGGATGGGACTGTAGTCCTGTAGAAAGGTCAGCTGCCTGACTTGACTCCCTGGAGCATCTACCTGGGTGGCTGACAGGAGGGGTAACCTGGCCATCAGTGGATCCCAGATGGGTGTACCAAGTCTTGAGACTTGCCTATCCTACTGCTCATTTGTGAGGGGTCTGCACATCTCCTGTGAGTATCCACATTCTGGAAGGAGTGTGACATTAATTAAAAAAAAGGAGCCTAGGATGCATTGAGAGAGAAATCGCAGAAAGAAGGAAAATGCTTTAGCTTTTCCCCTGCTTTCTGAGCAACGGACCCTGCCATTTCATTTTGCACTGAGCCTGGTGGATTACATAGCCAATCGTGTATGCAGGGTTGTGCTGGAGCCAGCTCTCACTGGCTGCCCACTCCACATCCAGTGATGTCATGTTAGAAACTTGAAAGGGCCCTAGTGATAATATTAACAAGACAGAAATCAGGCAAATGCTGCAAACCAGGACTGTTTTTTTAGAACTGGTTGTTAAACATTTACCAGTACACCATTGCACAGAGCACTCAATAACGCTGGAAACTTCTTCCTCTTGTTATTTTTATCGGCTATGCTGGGCAGGCCCAAACTTCTAGGGGGACAGTGCAGAGCCATGGAAGGAAAGCTAGGGGCAAAAAAAAACCCCAGCTTACTAAGTGCCCAGACCATTTCACCACCATTTCCGGGATGAGGAGACAAGTTCAGAGAGGTAATGGACTCACCCAAGACCACACAGCAGGACAGCTACTGAGCTCACATTGGGCCCAAGGTCCTAGCTCTTAGGAGAGGTTCTTTAGAGCCACATGTCCCCTGTGTCCAGCACAGGGTTCTGAACTTCAAGAATAAACTGAGATGAGGGGCTCAGGAGGAAAGGCAAGAGGAGAGTCAGAGAAGGACCCATAAGTCTCAAACCCTACACTTTTGTCCTCTTCCAGGATCCTCACAGCCTGAGGCAGAGGCCTAGATGAACGGGCAGCAGGACAGAATGTTCCAGCAGCCACTAACTAGATCAGAGGCACAAATATTTGCTAAGCCCAGAGGCCTCCCAGACACGCTGGGAGGGTTCAGGGAAGCAGGTATATGGAGGCTCTTCTGGAGCCAGGGAATCCAGGAGAGGGAGAAGCCCCCGAGAGGTCCTCATTGATCCCATTTGCATTGTCATGCTTATATTTGAGTCCCTTACTCCCTCAAGTATGTCAAGCCCAACCACAAAGCACCTTCTCAGCCGTGAGCAGAACAGGGAGATGACCCCCACTTTACAGATGAGAAAACTGAGGCCCACTGAGGGAAGAGAACATGCTCAAGGGCTGGGAAATGGGGGAGCTTAAAGTGCAGGTAGGATGGGAAAGCTCGTCCCCAATCAGTGTCCTGCATCTGGTCTACTGCTCTCCTACTCAAGAAGTGCCCTTGAACCTCACTGGCCTGGAGTATTGTTTCCTAGTCTCTCATATCTGGCCAGAGCTCCTGTACCCTTGCTTCTTACAGCTCCCAAGGGCTACTCTCTCCCCTGGGGAACCTTCCCTTTCTTCTTACCTCCCAGGTCAGGGAGCCCTTCCTGCCTTACACCCTCGGCAAATCTTGACCCTCTTGCCCTACCTAGCTTGGACCTGGCCTCCAGTCCAGAAAGCCCTCCAGGAATGCTTACTGCTCACAGAGCCCTTGCCCTCTCAGGAGTGAAAGCATGAGAGATCTGAGTCCTTCTCATCAGTGGGAGTAAAACAGGGGCTTGGGGCCTACTTGCAACTCTGTTACCAACTCACAGGGTGATCTGGGATTACCCTGTTCTCTCTGAGCCTTCTTTGCCTCATCTGGACTCAGTTTGCCTACCCCACCAGGGCGCTGAGACTCTGGGTGGGAAAACCTTGACCGTGGGCACAGGTCACAGCTGCTAGAGTTCTTGTTGGCATCAGCACTGTCCAAGCTTGGACTCCATCCAGACCCACTGTCATCCAGCCATACAGTGTATTGCCTTCTGCTGCTCCTCCAGGGGTAGGAGGCCTGAGCCTAGCCTGAGAGCTCAGCTACCGTGGTGCTGGGCACATAGGCACTCTTGCTCTCCTCCACTGGTCCCAGTGAACCAAGCCCAGGCATGGAGCTGGGAGGGGCTGCAGATAAAGAAGTTGGAGCCCACCTTGAGTCTCAGACCCGGACAGCTCTGCCCTTCAATCCTCCGGGGTATTAATGACTTTTCCCAATCAAGAGCAAACTCTGTCTCCATGGCAGCAAGACTAGGAAGGACCTCTGGGAAATACTAGAGGTTTTTTCCCCTGGAGGCCAATTTTGGAAGGTCCAGATAAGTGCTCCCCATAATGCCTAGAATCGGAGACTGTCCTGGAAATGCATCGTATAGAAGCCTGCTTCCCATAGTACAGATGAGAAAACCGACACCTAGACAGTTTCAGGGACTTGATACCACTGCAGGGAGCTGAAGCTCCAGAACTCTGGCCACCTGATGCGAAGAACTGACTCATTGGAAAATACCCTGATGCTTCGAAAGATTGAAGGTGGGAGGAGAAGGGGGTGACAGAGGATGAGATGGTTGGATGGTATCACCGACTCAATGGACATGAGTTTGAGGAAGCTCCGGGAGATGGCGAAGGACAGGGAAGCCTGGCGTGCTGCAGTCCACGGGGTCGCAAAGAGTCGGACACTGAGCGACTTAACAACCACCACTGCAGGGGAGACGCTAGTACGTTCAGAAAGGCGGGACCTCGCCTTGAAGGTGCAAGCTCCAGCTTTTTACTTTTAACGCGAAGAGCTGACTCATTGGAAAAGACTCTCATGCTGGGAGGGATTGGGGGCAAGGAGGAGAAGGGGACGACAGAGGATGAGATGGCTGGATGGCATCACTGACTCGATGGACGCGAGTCTGAGTGAACTCTGGGAGTTGGTGATGGGACAGGGAGGCCTGGCGTGCTGCGATTCATGGCGTCTTAAAGAGTCACACGACTGAGCGACTCAACTGAACTGAAATGAACGCTATTCTGAGTTGCTTTAGGGGCTCAGCTGATCATAGTCACCCCTGGGCACCGCTTTAGGTCTTCAAACATCTAAGACTGAAACAAGACTGGAGCTCTGTTTCGAGGCTCTGGACTCTTGGGATCCCACGGAGGACAGAGTCGCGCGCTCTCAGCGACCAGTGTCGGGGATCCAGGGGGCGGGGCGCACCGGGGGCGGGGCCCGGGCGCCCTTGACTCCGCCCCCGGTAAACTCTGGACTCGGTAAACAAGCCGCGGCGGCGCCTGGGGCTTCTCGTGCAAGCCTGGCGCTGAGTTACATCACGGTCCCCTGGAGTTTCAAGCCCCGGCCGCGTGGTCCCCACGGTCCTCGCCCGCCCGCCCGCCGCCTGTGTCCGAGGAGCGGAGACTCGGCGAGGCATCTCCCTCCCCAAGCTCCTCAGAGCAGGAAGGCCTCCAGGTTTTCTCGGGTGGCCCCTGGGACTTCGTGGAAACCGATTCAGCTGAAGGGAAGGGGCTACGGTGTGGCCGCACAGGAACTGCACCTCAGTTTCTCCACCTGTGAAACCAGGGGGCTGCGTGAGGGTTCTGTGCCATCCAGCTAGGGGCAGGAGAGGTGCTCCCTGAGCCCGGGGCGAGGGGCCGATCCCCGAAAGAAATGGCTGCGGCCGGAGCCGGGCTTCCTCCTTGAGCGGTGTAGCTCCCAAAAAGCCAGGTGTCCCAGAACGCAGACCCTCCCCTCCGAGGGGCCTGGATGACCGCGAGTCGCACAGAACAAAAAGATGACTTTGTAGTATCCTAGCATCTCCCCTCTCCCGATTTGCGGTGGGACAGCGACCCTCTGGGTAGAAGGAAGACCTGCCCGCCACCCCCACAGTGTGTTTGCGCTCTGAAAAAGGTGTTGCGGCCCAGTATCCACAGCTCGCCCGTCGGAGCCTGAGTTGAGCCTCAGGCGCCCGAGGAGGCAGGGGGCCCCCGCCTCTGACCGGCACTAGATGGTCCAGAACAGGACTTGCGGGGCCGCAGAAGGGACGCTGGCCCCATGGAGCCGGGTCCGGGGACACCACGGTTTGGTGATTGTGCACCTGCGCTCTCCAGTAAGGCAACCACTAGCCACTTGTGTCTGCTGAACACTTGAAATATAGTGTGGGGACCCACTTGGAACCACAGAGTTGGCATGAAGATCCTTTTAAGCTGAGGATATTTGAGATTCAACAGATGCAGGAAAATAGTCTCCTGGGAGCTTCCCTTATCTGACGAAAAGCAGCATCTTCTGGGAAGTGAGGCTACCATAAATCCCCTCTCCAGGGGAGTTTCACGGCCCTAAAGAAGACAAGAGACCATTCATACTTGTATAGACAATTATTACCACAAACTTTCTTACAATGGTTCGCCTAAAAACCCATTTATCATTCTTGAAGAAGTCTATTTGTTTTTTTCCCATAGAAGCCATTATTTCCCCTCGATTTTTTCCTCAGTTAGCTTTGTAAACCTTTAATCATTTAATGAGCCAGCTACTTCCTTTGTTGGCTCCCGAATGCATGCGAAATACACTTTTTTCTTCTGTTAATCTGTCCTTTGTCAATTTAATTCTCTGGCCTCTGCAACTGAACCTGGAAGGGCAGAGGAAACTTTTTCTTCCCGTGCAGGGGCTAGTTGGCATGAATATGTGCAAGAGTGTAAAATACAGGATTTCAAAGACTTAGTTTGAAAAGAATGTCATGAATAATTTTAAAATGTCACAAAATTTCATGTATTGATTACATATAAAATAATATTTTGGATAAATTGGGTTAAATAAAATATATTCAAATTAATTTCACCTGTTTTCTTCTCTTTTTGTGTTCACTAGAAAATTTTTTAAAAACATGTGGCTGGTATTATATTTCTATTGGCCAGAACTACTAAATGTCAGGTGACCTTGTGTCTTTGGGTTTACTTTTACCAGGCAACATCAACACGGCTTTATTAACTGAATGCTCAGTCAGGTCCTGAGCAGCTCCCTGGGGCGAGGCAGAGGGGCGTTGGAGAAGGCAGAGGCACTGTGCCAGTCCTCAAGAAGTTGGCAAGCCCCTCTTGGCTCCCAGCTCAGCCTGGCTGGGTCCTCCTGCAGTCTTGCCTCCCCTCCTCCACAGGACACTCAGGCCAGCAGAAGGCTGGGCAGAGGAACCTGGGGCCTGCCAGAGCTCTGGGAACTCAGGGAGGGAGCTCCACACAGGCCAAGGGTTCAGAAGACAGTGTGGCCAATGGCCAGAAACCATGGCTGGCCCTTGAGAGCTATTCCCATAGCCAGGACCACAGAGGAGCCTTTCAGCTGCCCATTCCCCAGCCTTACTACACAGCACCTCCTGCCCATCAATTAGTGGCAGCAAAGCCCTCTCTCTACAAGCCCTCCCAGTACCACCTGGCAGTATTGCAACAGGTTCCCCAGCTCTCTCATCCTCTCTGCCACCTCTTATTCTCCAGGCTCTGCTTGATTAAAAGATGTGCCTGATCATCAAAGGGGTACAGGCTGACGTCTGGGAAAGAAAGATAGCCCAGACGCACACATACACATACAAAACCCCACACCACTTCTGCAGCTGGTTATTTCTGATTAACAGCCCACACCTGGTCATTTGAAGGCTGTCCTAGTTGGTATGACCCAGGTTTAACCCATGCAGCTGATATGAATGTGACAGCTTTACAGCTCTGTAAAGCTAACCAGACCTGTACATAGTTAAACAACCTTATCTAACACTCCTTTTTCTTCTCCTGTATAAACTTGCTTGTAATAATAACAGCTACCATTCTTACTGTGTTTATTGTGTGCCAGGCACTGTGCTAGTGGCTTACACATATTAATTAACTTAATTTGAATTCAGTTGGATTTCAGGCACAACAACAACCCTATGACGTCCATACTGTTATTATCCATTGTTCATGGGTGAGGAAATCGAGGCAGAGAAACGTTAAATCAACTTGCTCAAGGTCACAGAGCTAGAAAGGGGCAAAACTTGGATCAAAACTAAGCTGTCTGGCTTTGTGTTTGTGCTGCAAATCACTTCATTACACAGCTTCTCCCCCCATACTGGAGGAATCTATTGTGTTTTGTTTTCCTTGACTGCTTCCTTTGCTGACCAGTTTATGATAAACCTGTAACACGTGCTCACCATCTAAAACCTGAGATGCCTTTCACATGTTAAAAATGAGGTAGCAAAGTGACCAAACTCATGGGGAAGAAGAAATAAATCCCAGAGGAATAAATCTTCCTATCCTTCTTTGACCATTTCTCTACGTGGGTGGGCAGGAAAGCACTGTCTGTGAATGGGTGTAGCTTGTTAAAAGAGACATTGTAGCTGAAGGTTGCAAGGCCTGGGCTGATAGGTGCCCTTAGTTTAGCAAGCTGCCTGGGCGGTCTTAGAAATGGAGACATAGCTAGTTTGCTGGTGTGGGGGCGGAAAGCTAAATTGCTACAAATGAGGGTAGGAGAACAAGCATTTCAGACGGGTTGGGGAAGCCCTAGAAGATGTCTGCAAGCTGTGGCCTGAGTCAGGTGTGGCAGGACAGGAAACGGCTGATGGGCTTTAAAACAAGATGGCTGCCATTTGGTTGCCTGCAGTGCTTAGCTGTGATGCTTCCCTCCTTCCTCCTGACCTTTGGTGGACACCCAACGCTGATGCTGCTTTGTGCCTGATAGTGCTGAGGAGCTAAGAGGCTGGAGTGGGTGTCGGGATCCAGCCTGGGGAGGAGAGGGCCTGGAGGCGACGGGCACAGGGCGAGCTGCTGCGTGGAGAAAGAGCAGTTGCTCTGGCAGCCTCCGAGTTGCTGGGGAGGTCATGGTCCCTGCCAGTTGCAGGCTGGGCAGTGTATAAGGATGTCCAGCCCCTGAAGTCCAGCGCACGCTCTGCTCTCCCCATCAGGCTCTGGCGCAGGGCTCTGTCTGCCCAGCGTGGCGCCTTTCCCCAGGCTGTGTGGGCTGGCAGCGGCCCTGTGTAGAGCCTCTGCTCGAAGCTGAAGACTTGAGGCCTCTCCGGCAGTAACCGCTCGGGTCCCTCACACAGTGCAGGTCCTGGGCTGCTGCTCTAGACCATCCTGAGTCAGAGAAAGACCCATAGGGCCTCATCCTAACTCCTAATTCCGCCTCCTGCCTCTTTCTGGGGCTGCGGTAGGCCCACCTCCTCTGGGCAGCCTGCCTCCACAAGTGCGTCCAGCCTGTGGGATGTCAAAGACAGAAATGGGGCCCACGATGGGAGTCCCAAGGGATATACTACGAGCCTTACAGCATCTGCGTTTTCTGATCAGAGTTTGGTTTGGTTTGGTTTTGAAGTTAGAGCAGACTCGAGGGTTTGTTTTATTTATCCATTCCTATTGTTTATAATGAGCCTGTGCACCAGATACATTGATTTTCTAATTTAGTCTCACAACATACCATTGAGTATTTTTACTCCTAAATTACAGATGAGAAAACTGAGAGTCGGGGACCCAACCCCTGTCTATATGGTACAGGTCTTCCAGTTTGGTACGGATGGGGAGGCAGCAGCCTGGGCTTCAAGGGGGAAAAGGGGAACCAGTGAGGTTTGTGCTTTTCATTTGCTTCCACTATAAGAAAGGAAGAAAGGCGTAAGAGTCCCGTCTCAGAGATGAGAAAACCGGCCAACTGTGTCCAGGGACTGGCCTGAGCTCACAAAGCTTGGCTGGGGTGCAGCCAGGATGCAAACATGCCTTTGCTAGTCTGGCAGAGGAACTCAGTGTAACCCCCAAAGCAGTGAGTGCAGGGGCAGGTCTGGGGATGGGGGAGGGTGGGCATGGAGTTAGGGGAACAAAATCAGAGTACAGGGCCACGGACACCCCCACCCCAACACTCACCCTCTCCACACGTCCTTATCCCAGGCTAGGGGGCTTTCAGGACCCTGAGTGACTAGTGGGTCCTGTGGCCACACACAGAGGCCATGCATACCTTGGCATAACAGGCGTGGCAGAGTCCAGGACACAGAACAAAGGGGGAATTCCCTGGCAGTACAGTGGTTTAGGGTTCAGTGCTTCCACTGCAGGGGGTATGGGTTCCATCCCTGGTCAGGGAACTCAGAATCCTGCATGCTGTGTGGGCTCAGCCTTAAAAAAAAAAAAAAAGAACAAGGGGGTGAGCCAATGAATGTATAAATGAATGGGGAAAAGAATGAATGAAAAGCCATGTTCGAAGGTGTGTCTGTTCATGTGTGGCTGGGCTTCTGAATGTTTGCAACGTCTGCTCCTCATCCTCCAAGTCCTGTGAGCCTGGTCTGGCTGGGAAGGCTCCATTCCAGGCACGCTGGCAGAAGCGCAGGGCTGGGAGTGAGGAACTCCAGCTTGGGGTCTGCTTCTGTTGCTCCCTGGCAGTGAGAGCTTGAGCTTGAGGTCCCTTCACCCGAGCTGCCCCATCTGCACGACTGGCCTACTTGCCCACAGCTCTGGCGACTGCTGTCCACTAAAGTCCACTGAGCTCCATGAACTGTAAGGCTCTAGACCCATGATGTCCTTGTTATGAGAAGAGTCAACGGCCCTGGACAGAGTCCACAGGCAGCAGGGTGGGCAGGAGATTGGACAGGAAATGGGGAGGGGCAGAGGCAGGACTAGGTCTGGCTGAGTGAGGGCTAGGGAGGGGGCAGGCCTCTAGTACTGTGGAGACAGGGTGCTCTTGGCTGTTCCAGGACAGACCCCCACTTGCATGCACACCCCCAGCTGCACAGCCCAGTTTGGTGCCCCCCACCCCTTGGGTTCACCTTCAGCTCACTCTGGGTTCCTCACATCCACACTCTCGCCTAGTCTGTCTAATTGCCCCACAAGGTGGGTGGGCAGTTATCCTAATTTTATACCAACAGAAGCTGTCTTCAGGGAGGTAAAATGACTCACCTAAGGCAACACAAGAAGCAGCACAGGCAGGATGTGCGCTGAGGACGGGACACCTCCAGCCCAGAGTGTGGGCCTCTGACTTTCCGTGTCCTGGCCCCGGGAGCACATTCTTAAGCTCAGGGAGGGTCCTCAGTCTACTCTGAGGCCTGTCTCAACTTGCCAGGGGTGAAAAGCCCCGCACCCTGGTAGAAGTGCATCAGGTCACAGTGATGGTCCTGGCTCCCCAGGGACTGGCTGCCAGCCATAGCCCTGGGGCAGTGGTTAGCACTCCACTCGCCTTGACTGGAATCTTGGAGTCAGCCAGTCCGAGGGCCCCTCAAAGTCCACAGGAGTGCGTGGGACTCAAGGGGTTGCAGGAGTGGATGAGAGGTGGCCCCGGTTCTGGGCTGGCCTGATTGAGGACTAAAGCAGACTGTTCGTGGAGGGTAGACACAGGCTCTGGTCAGATGGGCCCAGGAAGCTGCCCAGGTCTTTCACATCTAAGCCAGGTCCTCTTCCTGGGTTCACCAGCTTCCCCTGCTGCCTCCCACTGCCCCCACAGTCGAGCTGAGTAGTGGGAACAGTTGCCCCCCAAATGCCTTCACATTTGCCCTTGGCGCTCAAGGCTTTATGCTGCCCCTTCTAGGGAAAACCGGGGCCATGGCCACAGGCAGGGCACAGGCTGACGAGAGCCTCATACTTCTGCCCTCCACCGTCAGCACCCGTGGTGCAGGTCAGAGGATGCCCCTGTGGACTTGAGGGTGCGTAAGGAGGATCCGGCCAGGGGCAGTGGGAGCCCTCAGATTGCCCCCTGGAGGCAAGGAGCCATGGAGGGTTCTGAGTCCCTTTGCCTTAACTGAACAAACCCCCTGCAAGGCCTTTTGCCCTACTAGGATCACCTGGTGTGTTTCCTGGCTGTTTCCTCAGACTTGGGACAGGGATGAGGATGGAGCTGGAACTGGAGGCTTAGGAGCAGGAGACTTTATTGGAAGGGTCTGCTTGGCCCTCCCCTGCAGCAGGGAGCCTCTGGAGGGAGGAGGGATTGGGTGTGGTTTGGCTTTCTGGCCTTCCCACCATGACTTACAGGACTTCTCCTTTCTAGAGAAGGGAAAGCAGGCCTCGACACTGTGCTTTCTCAGGGTCCCGAGGCTTTCTCAGGAACTGGCCTGAGGAAGGAGTGGGAACACAGGCTCCCTGAGTGCTTATCAAGCACCTGAGAACACTGGGCACTTGAGCCTTACCTGGGGCAGGAGCAGCAGCTCAACAGTCAAAGACCCTGTAGCTCAGTGAGGTGAAGGGCCTCCTTGCCTGAGGTCCCACAGCATGAGTGGCAAGTTGGGATTTGGGATGTGGGGTTAAGTGGCTGGTGGCTTTTTTTTTTTTTTTTCCCACCAGAGCATCCTTAAGAAAGCCATGCTTATTCCCAGGAAGGAGGCATTGATGGGGAGTTTTGGCACCAGAACAGTGAGGCAGCAGTTTCAAAGCAGTGGGACTTTTCTAGACTGAACTGGAGACTCAATGCAGGGGCACACCAGGCCCCAGCCAAGTATCCTCCCTCAATTGCTCCGTATTTCCCTTTCCGGCTGCTAGGGCTCCAGTCTCAGGGTTGACCACAGCCTGGTATCAGCCCCAAGCCACCCCGGTCTGTGGTTTCTGGCTTGGGGTGAGGCTGACTTCCTGCCTGTCTGTGTCCCCTGCGCCGTCCAAACTGGTTGGTTGGTTACCTGGGCCTGACATGCCCTCCCTCACATCCTCCCCTAAGCCTGAGCAGTACCTGGTGGGACCCGCATCCCTGTCAAGACCTCTCTCCCTGGGTCAGTGCTGCTGTGAATCTGGGAGACAGAGACAAAGGCTGTGACCCTCATCTCCTGCCCCATGGCCTGGGTCCCCCCACGCCACTTGCCTGCCTGCCACCTCCATAGCACTATGGTTTGCCCCACACCTCACATCCTGTGATTCTCTCTGGAACCTGGGGGCTGTTGCTATGACTGTCCCACTGTTAAAGATGTGGAAACTGAGCTCAGTCAGGGGACATCTCGGCCTGCCCCTGACCCCAGAGACTCTCCACTGTGCTGTGGCCTCACACACCCTGACGATCTCTCACATTGCGCCACTTCCTTTTGTCTCCTACAGTGGGGCCTTTCTGACCCCACCAGCCACAAGCCATCCCCATCCCACTCTTAGCTCCCTGATCTGACCCTACCCTTTTGTCCCCTTCCCTTGGGGACTCAGCTGTCCTCTTAACTTCCCCTGCCTATCACCCGGATATCCCAGCCAGCCAGGGGTCCCTAAATAAGCAGAGCTGGTGAGAATGTGTGTGTGGGTGCTGAGAAGGGTCCCAGGGATTGCTGGGAGAAGCCTTGTCCTGGGAGGACAAGGCTCCTAGCCCCCTACACCAATCCCAGAGGGGTTCTTCAGATGGCTCCACTGCCCAGTGCTGGGAAGCCCACATCAGCTGAGGGCACCTCTGGGTGCAGGGAGACTGATGGGGCCTTGCACCCTGGCCCTGGGCCTGCCTGAACCTGCCCAGTCCTGGGCCCTGAGGTCATGGAGACCTCCTCAAACCCCTTGGGGGGAGGGGGCTGCTGTTCAAAGGCAGACAGGCCTGATGAGGTGCTAATTACTGAGCTAATTGGAGCTGAGTGAGCTACAGATGGCCTAGCTGACAGGAGGGAGGAACTGCCCAGGGGAGGGGGCTGTCCACAGAGGGTGAGGAGGAGGCCCAGGGCCAGAGTCGCCTGTGTTTGTTCAGGAATTGTTGATTTACCAGCCCTGGCCAGCTGTCTTGCGGCGCATCCTGGTCTCCTCCACACCTCAGCCCTGGCCCTGGCTTTCTCTCCACAAGAAGACTTGTGCTCTGAGGCCGCACATGTTGGAAGGGATCTTTCCTGAGCACTGGGGAGCAGAGTGCTCTGCTTCAGGGAGACTGGAGGAGGAGGGCGGTCAACTCCATCCTGGTGTAACAGGAAGGAAAGGGGCAGGACGAAAACTTTTGAAAGGATGATATAGCCCAAGGACACAACATAAACCAATTAGAATCAAATGGGACCAAGATGGCAGAGAAGATTAGACCTTGATCCTCAGTCAGCAAGTGAAATGACACACCTAGAGGTGTCCTGACAGTTCCAAGCCACTGCCTAAAGACCAAGGAGTGGGCATGACCCAAATCTTGGAAATCTCCACTCCTTCCTCAAAATAGATGGAATAATCCTCCTACTCATTAGCATATGAAATTCAGTTCAGTTCAGTTGCTCAGTCATGTCTGACTCTTTGCAACCCCATGAACCACAGCACGCCAGGCCTCCCTGTCCTTTACCAACTCAAGCCCATGTCCACCCAAGCCCATGTCCATTGAGTCGGTGATGCCATCCAACCATCTCATCCTCTGCCATACCCTTCTCCTCCTGCCCTCAGTCTTTCCCACCATCAGGGTCTCTTCAAATGAGTCAGCTTTTTGCATCAGGTGGCCAAAGTATTGGAGTTTCTGCTTCAACATCAGTCCTTCCAACGAACACTCAGGACTGATCTCCTTTAAGACGGACTGGTTGGATCTCCTTGCAGTCCAAGGGACTCTCAAGAGTCTTCTCCAACACCACAGTTCAAAAGCATCAATTCTTTGGCGCTTAGCCTTCTTCACAGTCCAACTCTCACATCCATACATGACCACTGGAAAAACCATAGCCTTGACTAGATGGACCTTTGTTGGCAAAGTAATGTCTCTGCTTTTGAATATACTATCTAGGTTGGTCATAACTTTTCTTCTAAGGAGTAAGTGTCTTTTAATTTCATGGCTGCAGTCACCATCTGCAGTGACTTTGGAGTCCCCCCCCCCAAAAAAAAGTCAGCCACTGTTTCCACTGTTTCCCCATCTATTTGCCATGAAGTGATGGGACCAGATGCCATGATCTTAGTTTTCTGAATGTTGAGCTTTAAGCCAACGTTTTCACTCTCTTCTTTCACTTTCATCAAGAGGCTCTTTGTCTAAGATGATCATTGTATCTACAACTGTGGGCAGGAATCCCTTAGAAGAAATGGAGTAGCCATCATAGTCAACAAAAGAGTCCAAAATGCAGTACTTGGATGCAATCTCAAAAGCGACAGAATGATCTCTATTCATTTCCAAGGCAAACAATTCTATATCAGGGTAATCCAAGTGTACACCCTGACCAGTAATGCTGAAGAAGCTGAAGTTGAATGGTTCTAACTAACATCCCCAAAAGAGGTCTTCTTCATTATAGGGGACTGGAATGCAAAAGTAGGAAGTCAAGAAACACCTGGAGTAACAGGCAAATTTGGCCTTGGGGTACAAAATGAAGCAGGGCAAAGGCTAATAGAGTTTTGCCAAGAGAACGCACGGGTCCTAGCATTTGAAATTACCCAGTCTGTAAGAACTAACCAGGCCATATCTGGCGCCGCACTCGCCGTCTGCGATGGCCCACACTCACTCCGTGCCGTGTGCTTCTCTCTGAATCTGAATATACCCCCCTCTTACTCATCACTTTCTCTCTCACTGAATTCTTTCTGCCATGAGACATCAAGAATCTGAGCTTCGTTAGGTCCTGAAACCAGGTACCGTGGGTTTGGGCTGGGTTTGAGTCCCATGCACATGGGCTCAAGTCCCAGTCTGTGGTAAATGGTTTCACTGGCGTGGCAGGTGTGGGGCTGGGGCCCCTTGAAGTGAAGTCACTGAGCTGGGTCATTGAGAAGGGGTCTGGGGCTCATGCCAGCCCTGACTCTTTCTGGATCTTGGCCTGGGCCCTGTCCCTCAAGAACAGACCTGTGTGGCCTGGAGAGCCCGAGGAGGTGGATTTGTGCTCTGTAATGAAGGAGGCTCCCAGATAAGGGATGAGATTGACACCCAGACAGAGGGTGGGGGAGTTAGTATGGCCATCTCGATGCAACTTTTAAGGATTCTCTTCACAGCCCACCTTTCTGGCACAGTAATTCGCAGCACCCTGGAGTGAGAGGGTCTTTGTTCACGTAAGGCCAGAACCCAGGCCTCAGTAGAACAGTATGTGACTGTCATTCACATCAGCCTAGGTGTCTCAGCCCACAGCATCTCTAGCCCCATTGACGCCCTGTGGCTCCTGACCATACTCTGCATTCTGTCTGGTCTCCAGGCCTTTATAAAGCTGTCCCCAATCCTCCCACCCACCCCCAAC
>SJYQ01095462.1:0-19159 GCA_006410935.1 Redunca redunca
GCCACAGATGTGCAGCCTCACCAAGGGTGCACTGCGGGCAGACCCCAGGCTAAAGGGCAACAGAGCTGACGCAGGAGGGGCGGCTGGCCTCACCAAGGGTCTCAGGAAACGTGGCTGCCGGCCCTCCTGAGATGCCAGACCCAGAGGAGAGTTTGTGGAAATCAGGCACAAAGGCACTGGAGAGTGACTAGGACTTCTCTCTCTTTAGCATGAGGCAGAAGATGAAGAAAGACCCATCTATTCTTGTTAGCAATGGTCAGCCATCTGAAAGTGTGATGGGAGATTCCTGTAGGAAGCGGAACTAAGAGCCTCACAATGAACTCAGAAAACCATCTTCATTCTGTAAAAACGAAACCAGAACAGCCCCTCTGGGCTGACACCCGTCAGGCCCCTCCCGAGGCGGTCTGGGCTCCGGCCTAGCCCAGACGCCTCTCCTGCCCGGGAGCGTGGCTGGGCCGAGCGGGGCAGCCCCTGTCGGTGCAGGAGCTGCAGATTTGGCAGTGGTGGCAGAGCTCCCCCAGTGGGCCTGCCGGCCGACGCATGCCTCGCAGACGGGCTCGCAGGGCGCTGCGACGGGCCGCGGCCAGGCCCGGCAGCAAGGTCTGACACTGTCCACAGACGGGTCGCTCTGGGTTGACCGTGGCCATCTGTGCGACACGGAACCAGAAGGACAGCCGAGGGCACGTTAGAGGATCCTGGGAGCCTTCTCACTGAGGCTCTCCGCCTGGGCTGTGGGCTGGCATGGGGGCCCCGCGCCCACTCACCCTGTAGCACAGAGGGGGCAGGGCTGCAGCCGAGCCCTGGGGACACGGCCTCCTGGCCCTGTGGGGGGCTCCTGGCGGCTCTGGCCAGGCAGACCAGCACACACCCATGAAGAGGAGGGGACTGCGAGCCACCAGCAGCTCGGGCGGGCTGGCAACGTTTAACCTGAGCAGGACCTGGCTGTGCTAATTACCTACCATCAGACCCGATGATCACCTACTCCCACCATCGGGCGGGTCAAACAATAAACAGCAGCTCATCAATGAAAGCTGCAGCTCGAGTCTCATGCAGATTGCGTGTGCCATGCGGCTTCTGAGACACGGCCACGAAGGGGCCTGTGCTGGGGCACGTGGCCCAGGAAGGCTGGGGCACCTCATCCCGCCAGGGCCAGGGCCAGCCCCAGGCCCTCCAGCGGCACGGCCACTCAGACCAGGTGCCAGGCGAGAGACCAGCAGTGCTCAGACAAACCGACCGCCACCCATGAAGCCCCAGAATGGAGGCCCGGCCCGCCGGCAGTCCTGCTGTGGCGAGTGACGAGTGGCAGCTGCACCTGCGCTCTGTGACCCCGTGACGGGCGGCCCTGCCGTGGCGCCTCCCGACCGGCACTGGGTGCATCAGAGTCGAGTGTGGCACTCTGAGTGTGCTCTCTTCCTCTGAGAAAGGAGTGTGGCCTCTGCACGGAGGCCAGGGCTGTGCTCGGCTGGGAAGCCGGGGCGCTGCAGGGGCCGTGTCCTCGGGGAGGTTACACACCGCACGGAGCCGGAGGCCCGAGTCTGGTCACACCGCCAACTCAGGGTGGTGAGGGCCAAAGGGGTGGTTTGTGGACTTTTTGATGCACAGAGCCCGTACTGGCGGGGAAGGCAGAGCCGCTGCAGCAGTGATCCACAACCCTGGCAGCACCAGGGACCGGTGTGTGGAAGACAAGGTTTCCATGGACCAGGAGCCAAGGGGGGTGGTTTCGAGATGATTCAAGTGCATTACGCTGATTGTGCACTTGTCTCTAATCTCATGCCACCGCTGATCTGACAGGAAGTCCCGGCCCATGGCCCCGAGCTTGGGGACCCCTGAGCCACAGGGCTCTGCCCCTGGGGAGGCAGCTGGGTCAGGAAGACGAGCAGCAGCCCAGCTGCAGGGAGGCGCCCTGCTGGCCACCGAGTGCCCTCAAGGGAAAGAAAACCTGTGGTGGGAGAGACCCAGGTCTTAACTAAGCTGTGTTTTCAGAAACCAGAGTAAGGATGCTGAGTCCAAAAAAGGGCCCGCTCCGGTCTCAGGATTGTCGTTACCGTGGTGGCGCATAGCTCCCTGAAAGCTGCCTGAGATGACGACATGCCTCAGGGGACACTTCACCAGGGCTGGAGTGCGAGATGGGGCCCTTCTGAGGCCTCTGCCCCCCCGGTTCTCCTCCCTGGCCCCCTGCTCTCCCTGGAAGAGGGCCAGGGCCACTCACCGGATTTGGACCTTCCATGGGCAGCACTCGAGGCGCCGGTGAGGGACTGGGGCTTCGCTGGGTCTCCGGGCGCAGGGCAGCTGCCGGTGCTGGGCAGCTGGATGTACGGCCCCACCGCCGCCACCCTGCCGGGCGCGCTCAGGGGCGACTGAGGCGACGACGTGCCGTTCACGCGGCTCAGCTGCAACATGGAGAGGAGGAATCAGGAGAACTGTCAGCCTAGTATGACGGATGGCTCAGACTCGAGCCACGTGCCAGCAGCCACACATAGGAAGCTCCACCAGCCTGGGAGCCCAGTGCCTAGAAAGGGTGAGACCTCCGGAAAGGGCCCTGGCCCAGTCCTGTATGGGTGATGCCCTGATAACACCGACCTGGGTGGGAGCGGTAAAGACCAGGAGCTGAGCGGAGACAGAGCAGCCCCTGGGGACCCCCTCACTTGGGCGGGCAGAGAGGCATCGTCAAAGCCTGAGCTCTGGGCCTGGCTTCTGGGCCTGGCCTCTCCCACTTGGTCACTGTGCTGCCATGGGCAAGTGACTGAGCGTTTCTGAGCCTCTGCGGCCCTGTCTGAAAAGCTGGGAGAAGGGCTGTCACGAGGACTGGAGGAGATGCGCAGGACACAGTGACAGGGTCTGGACGGGCAAGACTCTGAACAGCTTCCTGAAGGCAGCTCTGCCCTTCTCAGCAAGGACACTGGCCCCGTGACACTGCCCCACCACAAAAGCATGCAAACCAAAGATCTGACGGGAGACACGGACCCTCAGAGTTCCCCAGACAGGCTCGAGGTGAGACATCCATGCCTTTCCTCCAACTGTTTGCAAAAGTCTGCATGCATGAGGCATGAGCACTGGTCACTCTGGAGAAACGGTCCATGATTTAAAAAAAAAAAGTATTATTTATTTTCATTGCTGCATGTGGTTCTTTGCTTGTGGCACGCGGGATCCAGCTCCCTGACCAGAAATCGAGCCCGGGCCCCTGCAGTGGGAGCGTGGAGTCCTAACCACTGGGCCACCAGGGCAGTCCCAGGGCCCACGGTCTTGACAGCTGCTCACAGGCGCCAAAAACCTTTGGGTTGGAGACGCATCTCTGCAGGAGCACCAGCCTCTTCAGGGAGATGCCCTGACGTATCAGGTTCAATAAGCAGTAATGTCTGTATAGCCATTTGGGAGGGTTAATTTTACCCATCAACGTGGCGCGGCTGTGGTGGTATTTTTAACATTTAAATCAACAGACTGTGAGTAAAGCAGATTGCCCTCCATAATGTGGCCGGGACGCCCCATCAGTCGAAGGCCCTAGAGGAAAAGACTGAGGCCCTTGGAAGCAGAGGGAGTTTTGTGGGCAGACAGCCTCAGACCCAGGCTGCAACACCAGCAACTCCCTGGGTTCTTCAGGCTGGAGGCCAGCTGCGCACAGTGGGGGTGTGCCAGCCTCCACAGCCGCATCAGCAGCTCCTTACAACGAGGTGACTGACTGACCGATTTCCACACAGGCTGCACAGAAGACTGACCCACCATCACTAAGACTGAAACGTAAGCAAGTGTGGAGCAAGGGCACGCCTCCTCTCCCGTGGATTCTGGGAGGAAAGGGAACCATTATCTGAAATCAGGGTGTTACACAGAGAACCACTGATCACTAGGCACCCTGGTTAAAAGAAAACAGTGTAGCTTTGTAGCCAAGAGCCTCTGCAGCTGAGAATACTGAGCTGAGGCCCCGGCACCTGTCCTCCTCTGGGCTGCCTCCCCAACCCCGCCAGGGAGCCCCCAACGCCCAGCCCTCGCCTCCGAGCTGCCCCGAGGATGCTGGTCCACCACCAGGGCAGCACGCGCTGAGGGCGAGGGGCTCGTGGGCACTGTCCCGGGTGCCGGGCCGCCCGTCCCCTCCCACTGCTGAGGGGCGGGGCTGGCCAGCTCTGCACTGAGGCCCTGCTCCCCCGGAGCCGCAGCACCACTGGGCACACGGGGCCAGCCAGACGCCACACACAGCGGTGCCCACCACCCCCACATTTTCGGTGACACTCAAGAAGCGCTGGGAGCAACATCGAGACTCAGGGAGCTCTGCTGACAACAGGGCTGGGAACGGGAGCACGGGCCCCAGGACACAGAGAGCCACCAGGAGCACCCAAGGAACGAGGTGCCGCCAGAAACACACCCACGGTACAGCGAACAGAGGAAGACCAGCCCCGGACACAGAGAGCCACCAGGAGCACCCAAGGAACCAAGTGCCGCCGGAAACACACCCGTGTTATGGCTAACAGAGAAAGACCAGCCCTGGGGTACAGAGAGCCACCAGGAGCTACCCAAGAACGAAGTGCTGACCGGAAATACACCCACGGTACAGCTAACAGAGAAAGACCAGCCACAGGACAGCGTGAATGATGGAAGCGAAAGTGAGAGTGGCTCAGGCGTGTCCAACTCTGCGATTCCATGAGCCATACCATCCATGGGATTCCCCAGGCCACAGTTGTGGAGTAGGTAGCCTTTGCCTTCTCCAGGGGATCTTCCTGATCCAGGGATCGAACCCAGGTTTCCCACATCGCAGGCGAATTCTTTACCAGCTGAGCCACCAGGGAAGCCCAAGAACACTGGAGCGGGTAGCCGATCCCTTCTCCAGCTGATCCTCCCAACCCAGGAATCGAACCGGGGTCTCCTGCATTGCAGGCGATTCTTTACCAACTGAGCTATGACGTAAGTCCTACAATCCCATTTTCAATTAAACATTGAATACTTCTCTATTAAGCAAAAGACTGGCACCACTAACAAGTATCATCCCTGAGAATGAGGAGGCCAGCAGGCTGTCCAAGTCTCCTTAAACCCTTCTGTTCTGTTCAGGGGGCTTCCCAGGCGGCGCTGGTGGTGAGGAACCCGCCTGCCAATGCAGGAGGCGTGAGAGACACGGGTTCGACCCCTGGGTTGGGAAGATCCCCTGGAGGAGGGCACGGCCACCCACTGCGGTACTCTTGCCTGGAGAATCCCATGGGCAGATGAGCCTGGTGGGCCATAGTCCACAGGGCTCTAAAGAGTCAGACACGGCTGAAGCGATTTAGCACATACTGTTTTAACTTTCTTCCAGCGAGTATTCTTTACCTTTGAAAGTTAGAATACTAAATAAAGGTTTTTAAAAAGCACTAACCCCTTATACGGCATTTTGCTCAAGAGTTTACAAAGCCCTTCCACAGGGGTCACCTCTAAGAGCCCTCGCAGCAGCCCTCAGCTCACAGTGGGCGCATCAGGCACGCAAGGCCGAGGACTCTGGCACAGCCTGAGCGGCGCCTCCAGGGCCCAGAGCCGCCAGGCGAGGGGACAGAGCCGCCTGGGGAGGGTGCACGGTGAGCAACAGCAGTCTGGGGTGCAGACGGGTTGGCTTGATCCCACACTCCAGGAAACAACTGTGTCTTTGGGAACAAGAACTTATTTCTACTATCATTTTTTATGGTTTACGGCCAATTTGTGTTCTATCAGCTATGGCAGTGGTGGGCAGCAGGATGGCCTTAAAGCAAAGATGTTCACTCTGAGGACGAACCATTTTCAGTGTTTTATCTCACAGAAATATTCTCTTTTTCACGTGCCTGAATTTTCTTCCCGTAAAGACGCTCACGCAGCTCGCTGATCCGCTTGTCCATCATGGCCACCTCCATGTTGCGCTTATTCAAGAGTTCCTTCTGCTGCTGCAGCTTTGAATTCTGTTCCTGGTTGAGCTGGTTACGAATCTGTAGAACAGAAAATACAATGTTTATGATCTGTATTCATTAAAAGGTCAAATTCTCATTGTTAGGGGGATTAAAAAAAGAAGAAGAAAAAAAGCAACATTTGGTTCTTATGTGTATTTGCATACAGGCTTCATCCCAGGTGCTAAACATTTCACAGGCACAGCACGGATGAAGCCAGAACGCACTTCTTATGGAACAAAAAACGAGCAGATGCTGCGAATGTGTCTTCAGGTGCACAGAAGGCTAGTGCCTGTGATGGCGGTGGGAAGAGGCCTGTCCTGGGGAGCTGGGGCGGGAGGCCTGCCCCGGCCACGCCAAGGGACCTGGGCAGAGGCGTCTGGTTCTGCCCCACGCAGGAGGCCCACGGACAGTCTGAACACCAAGCTGCATGTTCTTGTGTCATTTTTTAAAAATTGCTGCACACAAACTCTAATTGTGGCATGTGGGATCTAGTTCCCTAACCAGGGACTGAACCCAGGCCCTCTGCACTGGGAGCCTGGAGTCTCAGTCTCTGGACCACCAAGGAAGTCCCTTTTATGTTATTTTAATGGGTTAGCCAGAACTTTAAAAATATGAAATAGAGAACAGAAAGCATCACAGTGCACTGTGCACGGGAGGTGAATGCGTGCTGCCGCATCAAACTCTTTCAGACGCACACGGGTGCCTGCACACACATGCCGGCACCAGACAGGAGGCGACGTGTGCTTGTTAAGTCTGACTGCAGTCAAAGAGCTGGAAATGCATGTGAATAAATACAACACACTCAATCACATTTCACCAAAAGAATTCTTAAAAACTGCACTTTTAAACAATTGCTTAAAAACAGAAAAGGTAATAAATTCTAATAACACTTTATTTCATGCCATTTTAGTATTGTAATATTTGTATTATAGAACTTAAAGGCAGCCATCATCCAGTTTACTCCCTGTGATTAAAAATCCCCATTTCATAGAGTGATAGAATCCTTTTTCTAGCAAGTGCTAACAGAAGCACAAAGCTTGCTTCTGGCTTGACAAACCACCTGCGGCACACCTCCTGAGGGCCGCTGACGACTGTCCTTCCGAGATCCACCCTGGTCCCGTGTGACTGATCAGTCAGGAGGCTGGGGCCTTCATGCTGGGGTTGTAGGAGGAGGGAGAGAAAGCAGAGAGGGCGAGGACAGCAAGAAGGCGGCCAGCAGGGGACCCCCCTGCCACCACCCCGTGAGCGAAGTCTACCAGCTCTCTGCTCTGGGGCTTCCAGCCGCCAGAACTGGGAGACAGGCCTGTCTGCAGTTTTAAGGCAGCCCAAGCTGACAAACACAAGGATTTAACAATAGGCATCTATCTTGTCAAAATACAGTTTACACAAAGGCCTTAGGTATTATCTGAAGCTTAGTTCTTTACCAGTTCATTATATTGCCAATTAAATTCATATCAAATTTCTGTACTAAAAACATGCTAAGTGAAAGAAGTCTGAAATTTCCAAAACAGGCAAATCCACAGAGACGGAAAGGAGAGTCACGGTTGCTTAAGGCTAGAGGGGTAGGGAGTTGTGGGGTGATGGCGAAGAGGCGTGGGGTTTCTTTTGCAAGTGGTGAAGATATTCTGAAATCGACTGTGGTGGTGGATACAGAACTCTGTGAAGATCCTGAAAAGCACTTACTTGTAAACTTTAAATGGGTGTATCATAAACTATATGAATTATAGCTCAAAGCTGTTCAAAACATTCTTTTGTACTGAATACGTTTGGTGCCTACTATTAAATTAGAATTCATTCATTTTCAGTTTCTGAGGCTCACAGCCCACACCAGAAGGGTGCCCCAAATAGGGAAGTCTAACAGAATCATCCCTCAAGCTCAGGGGGTCACCTGGAGCTCCTGGCGCAGTCTCTGCAGCTCCGCTGCCGCTGGCCCCGCCAGCTTGCCACTGTAAGGCTGGAACCCGTTCAGTTTTCCCTTCTTCAAATCTTCCAGCTGTTGACTGAGTTGGTCAACTCTTAAAATCGCAGTCTGTACCTCCTGCTTCTTTTCCTGGAACATGGCACTGAACCTTTCTATTTCAGCAGCTGTAATTTCCACCAGTAAAGAAAAAAACATAATTAGTTGACTGAGCTTTTTCACGGTACTTTGCTCTTTTTTGGGTGACATTGCTTCATTTTTATACCTTTAACTCAACTCTGGCATCATCCTTGGAGAGAACACCGCAAGGTGCATAATCCAAAGGATATCTCAACAAGCCTTTGGAGCATGCGGCTGCTCAGAAGACAGTCGTGTACACTAATTATTGAATATTTTAATTTTGGAGAAATTCCTTATTTCACTGGCTGTTCTGGGTCTTAACTGTGGCGTGTGGGATCTAGTTCTCTGACTAGGGCTTGAACCCAGGCTTCCTGCATTGGGAGCGAGGAGTCTCAGCCACTGAACCACCAGGGAATGTTTAAAAACCTGAATGTCTTTAAATTAGGGCAACTGTCCCAAAGCTACCTTGGTCAAGCCACTTGGGAAGCTCAATGCACCAAAGATACCACTCTGTGAGGCAGGACCACCCAAATCTATCTTGCTTATTACTAAAACATAAAGCAGGCACCGGGCTTCCCTGTGGCTCAGATGGTAAAGAATCTGCCTACAATGCAGGAGACTGCGGTTCAGTTCCTGGGTTGGGAAGATCCCCTGGAGAAGGGGATTGCTACCCACTCCAGTATTCTCGCCTGGAGAATCCCATGGAGTCGCAAAGTGTCCGACACGACTGAGCGACTAACACTGCTCCTGCTAAAGCGGGCACTAACTGAATGGAAGAGTAAGGTGACAATCCACGCGCACACACAGTGAGCATCTGTGTGCTTTAGCTTAATACACAGAAGAAACTGGCTGTTCGGTTAAAACAGAACCTCCCTCGTGAGTTGAGTCTTAAAGAGGACCCGAGTCTTAATCCAAAGGGTAGCTGCAAGCGAGGTAACAGAAGGGTCTCCCTAATACACTGCTAAGGTTGCAGAAGGTCTTTTAAGACCCCTCGTCTCACCACGCATCCCGGAAGCTGCAGATGGCAGAGCAAAGCTCCAGCGCTCCCCACAGCGGGCTCTGGCACCAGCTTATAACTGAGGCACCTGGAAGCCAGCCTGTCTCAATAGGCCTGCGCCTAGGGAGCGTGGGCGCCCTGGGCTGTGGCACGTACACAGATTGCCATTCATAATTTTGCTGTAGTCTACTTGTCCTCTCATGGCACGGATCTTCTTCAGCTTATTTTCCTGGGCTTCAACTCGTTCTTTCAATTTCTGAAGCTTTTCATTTTCAGAAATAGACTGCTGCTGACGGCGCTCCTGTTGCTTTAGAAAATGTAAACGCTGTTCCTATCGAGAGAGGAGAATAGCTAGCTTTGAAAATCGAAATGCACAGTCACTTCTGTACACTAAAAACAGTTTAAGCGGAATCCACAGGCTCTCCTGTCTTCATGAATATTAGAGAAATGCTGGACGCCCCCTCACTGGATCCCGTGTGTGAAGCCCAGCAGCGCAAGCTTGCCGCTGTTGGTACAGGTTTCCCGCGCCTACAAGGCAGCTTCCACGGGTCCCTTGTTTAACCTCCTAAAGGAAATAAGCACTGACCAGCAGATTTTACACTGAAAAGAGAGAAGGTAATTGGTAAGGAGATGAACCTCTAATCTGCTCAGTGGCAGGGACATTGGAGGAAGTGCTTGTTTTCTTTAGGATTAGCTTCTTCAAAAGGAATAAAGCATCTTCTCATCAGACAAGAACAGGACGGTCCCATAGCACAGGCATCTGCGATGCTCTGCCAGTTTCCCACCCTCTCAGGGGAGGCAGCCGGCAGGGTGACAGCGCCACCTGCGGCGCCCCGTGGGCATGACAGCCTAAGGAGAGGCTCAAACGTGACCGTGCAGGCACGGCCCGTGCAACCCAAGGAAGGGAATATGAGCTTAAGTACGGAGTGACCCACATTAACTTGAGTTAATGCTGAAAATATCAAAGATTCCTTCCAATAGCAGTGCCCCTGAATCAACATTTGGAGAGAAAAAGAAAAGCAGAATTAGAAAAGCTTAGGATGACATAATACCATGTGCATTTCATCTTAGAAACATTATTAAGAGAATGAATATATCTTCCAGTTTATTTAGCTTTTAATTGTTCTTCGTCCTTGTATTATTGAAAAGTCCAATAAACTTTGCAAGACTACTTTCAAAAACAAGTCCAACTTAAACTGTTACTAACATGAATGTGGACAGTCACATGGTCATTCAATAAATGAAAATAAGTTGAACTGGACCTTTGGTTACTAAGATCTCTCTGCAGAGAGACTGGCAAGAACTTGGGCAGCGATGTCTGCATGTTCCCGGTGTAGCAGTGCCAGGACATTTAAGATCATTACATCAGGAATCATTCTCAGCAGGCACGGGAGATAGGTCTGATGTTTTAGTCCACGACTAAACCATTATTCAGAACAGTTGTGAAACCAAGCCATCAGTGTGGGGCCATCCTGGGTACAAAAGCCCTTCTGGTTTATAGGAAACCCCTTTCTGGTTTATAGGAAACCGGCTTCAGACTCCTACACCTTCCCTGAGTCCAAAAGGCAGACTCAAACAGTCACTAACCAGGGCAGTGAGGGAATGCAGAAACAAAGCAGGAGCTGTCAGGAAACAGGGTCCTGCCCTCTCCGCCTGCCTCCCCGCCCCCCCCCCTCCCCCCCGGGATACACTTCACAACGTATCTTGAGCTCCCCTGCAGAAGTTTAGGCCCCACCGGGTGGAGGCTGGTAACTCCAGGCTGAGCACAAGACTCCTGGACACTAGCCTGTTATCTCACCACCGACCTATCAGAAGACAGCCACACGCTGCAGTCTTCACCCCAAATTTTGCCTATTAAAAAAAATACATTCCTGAGAACCATCAATGAGTTTGGATTTTTTGAGCATGAGCCAACTGTTCTCCTTGCCTGGCCCTGCAATAAAAGCTTTTTCCAAACTCCAACATTTCCATTTTGGTTTCTTTGGCTTCACTAAGGGTGGGCAATAGTTTCAAATCCCGTGTCAGAGTCTCAGTGACAAATCGAGCCCTCAGTGTTTGCAGTGAGTGCCTGCCATGCCCTAGACAGCCCTGCAGGCTGGGGTACGGGGGCCACTGTCCTTGGGGCCCATGACTAGCGTCTCATCGCGGGTCGCTGGCTTCCTCTAGAACACTGATGCCAACCACGTCGGCTGAGAACACACCCAGAGGAAAAAGAAGGGGATGATGGAGAGCATCTTTTCTTTCCAAATTTTATCTACAATTGGGTTAAGTTCAACCACTTCCTGTCCTGGGGTCTGAGTGTGCAAGTCAAGGGTCAGATGCTCTTGCGCGATGCCCCCCAATGTCAAGAGGCCACAGTGAGCGCCTCNTACTCCTTTTCCTATTCAGAACCAGTCTGTTGTTCCACGTCTAGTTCTAACTGTTGCTTCCTGACCTGCATATAGGTTTCTCAAGAGGCAGATCAGGTGCTCTGGTATTCCTATCTCTTTCAGAATTTTCCACAGTTTATTGTGATCCACATAGTCAAAGGCTTTGGCATAGTCAGTAAAGCAGAAATAGATGTTTTTCTGGAACTCTCCTGCTTTCTCGATGATCCAGCGGATGTTGGCAATTTGTTCTCTGGTTCCTCTGCCTTTTCTAAAACCAGCTTGAACATCTGGAAGTTCACAGTTCACGTATTGCTGAAGCCTGGCTTGGAGAATTTTGAGCATTACTTTACTAGCATGTGAGATGAGTGCAACTGTGTGGTAGTTTGAGCATTCCTTGGCATTGCCTTTCTTTGGGATTGGAATGAAAACTGACCTTTTCCAGTCCTGTGGCCACTGCTGAGCTTTCCAAATTTGCTGGCATATAGAGTGCAGCACTTTCACAGCATCATCTTTCAGGATTTGAAAGAGCTCAACTGGTATTCCATCACCTCCACTAGCTTTGTTCGTAGTGATGCTTCCTAAGGCCCACTTGACTTCACATTCCAGGATGTCTGGCTCTAGGTGAGTGATCACACCATCATGATTATCAGTTCTTCTGTCATGAACCTTGCTCTAAAGTAATTACTTTCCACTTATGAACTCATTTAAGCCTTAAAATGACACTCTCAGGCAGAGATCATGACAGCTCCATTCTACAGATGAGAGAAGTTCAAATAATGTGCCCCAGGTCAGCTGCATGGACAGAGAAGGATGCAGAGGTTTGTTCCTGACCACCTCCTACAGCACCCCCTTCTGGACTGGACGTGTGATGTCCACGGTATCACACAGTCTTCACAAGCAGCCTGCGCAGGCAGATGAGTCCACACCGCAGCGGAGTCCCGGGGGAAAGGCGGAGGGATACGGCTAAGGACACAGAGCTGGCAGAGGGCCGGGGCTCCGATTCCAGCCACACCTGTCTTCCGCCGGCCTTCTCCAGCCCCGTGGCTCACGCCACGCAGGTGCACAACCGCTCCTTGGAGCTCCACGGTCCATCTCTGGGCTCCTGTGTACTCTGGGCCTCTTGTAACTTTTCACAAGGGTACCAAGCCCTGTTCCTCCGACTTGTGTCCTCCCCAAATCAATCATATGGTGGTAAGCCCACTCTGGACTGTTAGAAAGTGGAATCAGGATTTAATTAACTGGAGCCCCCATTCTGTTTATCTAAAGTCCTGAGAAAGCAATGTGGAGCAAGTTCCTTTTCTAAACCAGATTCTGTAAACTGCCAAGTTACAGAAACTTCATTTGAGATTTGTTCATTCTATAAAAATGCCCCAACTGTCACAATGCACTCAAATTTCTGCTTTAATATTAACAAAGTGTTCTAATTTCCATCTACTGAGATGTTTGCAATCACCACAAGAAGTTCTGAATCGCGTGTGTATTCTTGGCACGCTCGGCCTTGGTCGCTGCGCAGCTCTCTCCAGGCCGGCGAGCAGGGGCTGCCGTGAGCTGCGAGGCGTGGGCCTCTCATGCGGTGCCTTCTCGGTGCAGAGCACGGGCTCCAGGCGCGTGGGCCACAGTAGCTGCGACTTGCGGGTTTAACTTGTCCCACGGCATGCGGAAGCTTCCCCAACCAGGGACTGAACCCACGTCCCCTGCATTGGCAGGTGGATTCTTAATCAGGGAAGTTCAACAAAAGGTATTTTTGAAACTTTCAGAAACATATTTTTGACTGGAGAAATATGAAGTTCCTGTAACAAATCTTTCAATTTACATTAATTTCATAATTTTACAACTTGAAGGAAAAAACCAAAAACTTAGCTCTTTGGTCTCCCCTCCCCACCAAGTGCTTAAAATAACAATGAAAAGAAGAGGGAGGGGAAGCTGCACGCTGCGTGTTCTGACGTCCACACTGTGGACAAGATAGGGCTCTCTGCACGTGTTATGTGTATCTCCAATTATAAAACTAAGATACATCCTACTGACATAAGTAATTCAGATATATACCTTAGGTATATACTAATATACACTGTACTTTAATAGAAACTTTCCCTGGTGGCTCAGATGGTAAAGCGTCTGCCTACAATGTGGGAGACCCAGGTTCAATCCCTGGGTCAGGAAGATCCTCAGGAAAAGGAAATGGCAACCCACTCTAGTTTTCTTGCCTGGAAAATTCCACAGATGGAGGAGCCTGGTAGGCTACAGTCCATGGGGTCACAAAGAGTCGGACACGACTGAGCCACTTCACTTTCAAAACATCTCTGTGTCACATGGGCTAACCCAACACAAAGCTCTTAATCTGAAGTTGAACAGAAATTTTATTGATGTAGATATTACAGACAGAAAACTGTATAAATCTGTGTTTAGCTCAGTGAATTATTTCAAAATGAACACACGTGTGTAACTTAATTTTATTTTAAATGGATTATAACAACACAAGCCACCATAAACTTGTAAGTCAACAGAGAGGCAATATTTTATACTTTAGTACATTTTCCCTAACTTGTTCAATGTGGAAATTTAGCAGAAGCATCTTTTCAGGGTTTTTTTTTTGTTTTTTTTTTAAAGANTTTTTTTTTTTTTTTTAAAGAAAACAAAAACCTCAGATGCAAATTTGGTCCTTTTATGACAGGCCTAACAGCACGTATTCTCTCCATGTGAACTAAACCCCAGAGGAATAATTTTAAATTCTCCATATGAACTCAATTTATTCAGACAAACCTATGACCTAATTCCTCACTTATTTCTCTTCATTGCATCTAATAAGAAGAAATCAAATCCTGCTCCCTTGGGCACTGTGAGGTCCCTCATTATGGTAGTTATCTGATGAGTTCAACTCCAGGTCACAGAGAGGACAAGTCACCTCCACGACCAGTAAAATGAGTGGGAAAGTCCTCTCGGGACAGCTCGGCAGGCCTGTGCAAAGGACTCAACTCCCCAGCCTGGACAGGGTGGAGGGGTCAGGAGAACTGGAGTTATTCTTTTGTTTGAGCATTATACATGTTTGATATCATGGTAAGTCACTTACCCTTGATATGCCAGATATAATCCCAGACACTAAGTAATAAAAGAGTAAAATGCAATTGCTCCTTGTTTCTAACGAACGAGCTTCCCTTCTGCTGAATGAGGTAAGAATCTCACATGGGAAGAAATTAGGTTACCCATCAAGTTCAACCATGAGGAATGGAACCTGAGCTCAGTTCTCTATTCTGATCTCACTGTGAAAAAGAACGAGCACGCTCCCAGCGCGGCGGGGAGGACTCGCACATCACCGTGCACTCCTGTGCAAGGTGCACTGTGTGGCCGGCTCCATCTTGGAAAGCCTGCGAGCAGCTCAGAAAAGCAGGCCCACAGTTGGCTACCCTGGTCCACTGAGACCTGCAGGTCTGAGAACACAAAGCGCCTCTTAAAGCCTCCTACCCCAAAGCGATGAGTCCAAATGAGAGGCCGAGCCCTCTTTACATTACTGTTCCTGACTTTACAGAAATCCCGCGTAAAAATATTATCTCGTGGGTTGAAAACAGGTCCTCCAGCCCAGCCAAGCTCTGGATGATGTGACCCTGGCCAACACCTTGACTACAGTGTCGCAAGACCCTGAATCTAAGTCACCCAGCCAAACCCTGACTTCCTGACCCCTAGAAATTCCATAGGTGCTATAATGTGCTGTTCAAATAAATATATATACACATAATTTCAAAACACTGTTAATAAAAATCCCATGATTTTCTAATTTTTATGTTCCTAAATTTAAGATCAGCAACTTAAAAAAATTGATAAGCATATATTCTAACCCGTTTCTGATACAAAACTTCAAACACACACATAACAGTAGTAAGTTAACAAAATGAAATGACAGGCTCGTACATTAAACACACCGAAGTTTTCACATTTACTTTACCTGAGGCATAATTTACAGACCATAAGCACACCATCTGAAGCATGCTGCTGCATTAGCTGACCACTGCACATCACAGTTTAACCACCCCCCGTCGGCACAACGCTTCCACCATCCCAGAAAGCTCCCCACTGAGTTCCCCAGTCAATGCTGTCCCGCCCGTGGGGATGGGGTGGTTGGGCCACCATCTCCGAGTCCCGTGTGCTTGAGAAGCTCCGCAGCAGGGCCCTCCCTCGAGTCTGGCTTCCTCCCTTTGCTGCGGCCTTCAGAGGTCTGTCCGTCCTGCCACTGCCCAGGACCTGCTCCTTGCTGCTGCGAGTAGCACTCCCTTGTATGAACAGTTTTATTTTCCTGCTCATCTGCTGATGAGCATTCAGGTTGTTTCCACTCCTTAGCTATGAGGAATAAAGCCATCTTGAACATTCATGCACCAGTATTTATGTGGACAAATGTTCTGGCTTCTCTTGCGTAACTGATGTCAAGAAGTGAAGCTGGGGACTGAGCGTTGTGTGGTTAAGTGTGCGTTTCACTTACACAAACTGACAAACTGTTCTCCAAAGTGAAGCACCGTTTTACACTCTCCCAGCAATATACGAAGTTCTAGCTTCACCTCATCCTTGCTGACATTTGGTGTTGTCAGGGTTTATATTTTAAGTATCCTCTTTTTAAAATAAGATGTTAACCTCTTGGTGAAGAAAGAATCTCATATAATGGTATTTTATTTTGATAAGAGTGAAAAAGGTAAGCATAAAAATGTTATTAAGCCATCAACCCCAAATGCACTATAACCAGGTTTCCAGTAACTAAGCTAGCTCAAGTTGCTAAAAGTTAGGCGTCAAGGGGGACGTAGTGGCTAATGTCTCATGTGTACTAATTATGTTGCATCACAACTAAGGAAGCTGACAAAATTAAGTATTCTTGACAAACAGGCTATCAGAACTAATTTTTTAACGTATTAACTACAACTCACCTGATAATTATAGTTAAAAGCCTTAGATCACAAGTCAGTTGATAACATGGCTTTAGTCAAATGTGTTTTCATCTCAAATTATTTGTTTTATATATAATTTTGAAGTCGGTGCTGCAATAATTCATTTATTAAAAACATATAATAAGGTTTCTCAACACAAACCATTGTAGACAATTACGCAATACACTTGTCTTCCATCTTAAGCCTCTAATTATATGTTTTTATAGATATTTAGTCTTTCAAATATTAGTAAAAAGACTTAGCTTTATATCCCACTTATTGTACTATGAAAACATTCTGCCAACATGTGCTAAATGTATTTTTCCAATATGTGCCAAAAACTATCAAAGATCGCAAATTTGTCTATGAAACAAAACGATTCATCACCGCACACAGTATCTGTTCAGCTAACGACTCCTCACTATCATAGTTTCTAGAAAATGACGCCATTTTCCAGACAACTTTCTTTTGGTATAATGACTCATCCAAAAACACACTAGTAAGAGCTGCGTTGTTGCGCAGTCGCTAAGCGGTATCCGACCCTTTGCAGAATAAGAAGTGATACTGTGACGCTGGTCTCAAGCAAGCAGTCGGTTTGCACGAAGCGCGCCCGTGCGGCTCCGCTGGGAGGGGACCCTTGGGAGCTGGGCAGCTTTCCCCGACGCCACGCCCCCGCGCGCCGCCTCCTCCCTTCGCGGCTCCCGCGCTGCATCCTCTGGCTGGGGGACCCCACAGCCATGACTACGGCCATATGCTGAGTCCTGTGAGTCCTCCGAGCAAACTGCTGACACCGAGGGTAGTCCTGGGACCCCCTGATACAGGCACACACAGTAAGGATAAATGAATTTGCCTTTATACCATAACGTCAAACCAGATCTTCAAAATTCTATTGGACAAGTGAGCTCTGAATGCTTATGGCAGTTTGTACATATAACCTGGACGTTCCCAGACTGGCAGAGCAACAGTGTCACACGAGGGTCTTCCAGGCCCACCTGACACCGAATGAAAAGTTCTGCCAGTGGGGCCGGGCCTTGGTTTCTTAGGCAGCTGACTTTGGGACCTGCACTTCGAGAGCGCAGTCGCCCGAGCGGGCGCCAGCAGTCCTGGGGCACGCAGGCTCAGGGGCTGTTACTCCAGGTCCCGGGTACACAGCAGAAACATTTTTGGAGAAGGGTATTTAACATCTTATTAACTTTAAAAAATGCACGTAAAAGTGCCTTGTAGACAACAAAGTGCTTCACAAAGGTAACATATCATTAGGCTTAAAAGGCAGATGTGGGTGCCGTAAACAATAACCTCTTAGATGTCACTCTTCCAGCACAAGAGTCACGCCTCCTCACCAGCTCTCAAGCTTCCTCTAATTATAAGCTCGCCTATAGGATGCAAACAGTTTTAATTTTGGTTTCAGGTTTCAGTTTTGTTGATCTTGACATGTAAACATCATCTCCATGTTAACAATAAACAACCTCATCCTGGAAAGATCAAGGACCCACTGCATCAAAACTCACCATACTGTTACTGGTCTCCATTCCGCCTGAGGCCCTTCCGTTTACACACACACACAGTCCCCGCCTATCTGATATGCTTATTTCACTTCCCCTGAAGTTCAGGCCACAGGAAACCTTAGAAGACAGAGGGATCTTCAAGACTCTGTTGGACAGGTAAGTTCTGAATGCTTCGGACAGCGGGTACATGCATTCTGGAGGTTCCCAAACCTGGCAGGACAACAGTGTTTTATGAGTCTCCCAGGCCCATCCCAGCCTTCCTGAGTCAGAAGTTCTACCTGTGGGGCCTGGGCCTGTATTCCTTCAGACTTTCTGAAGCACATATGCCTGCCAGAACCCAACAGAGGCTTCAGACTCAGGGTGCAGCAGCAAGTCAGAAGGCAGGAGTAGGAAGATGATTTGTGGAATGATCTTTAGCAATTGGAGGGTAAGGAAGGAGAATCCTTAGTCCTGACAGGAGGAACAGTTTTCCCTGAGTGGCACTCAAAAGAAGAAAATACAATCTAGTACACCACTTGGCCCTACAGTGGTTAGTTAGCATTTGAGAAATCTAAAACACCATTAAATGCTTTTCAACTTTATAACTAGTGTATAAACAAAGTATTCAGTTCAGTTGCTCAGTCATGTCCGACTCTGCGACCCCATGAACCACAGCACGCCAGGCCTCCCTGTCCAACACCAACTCCCAGAGTCCACCCAAACCCATGTCCATCGAGTTGGTGATGCCATCCAACCATCTCATCCTCTGTCGTCCCCTTCTCCTCCTGCCCTCAATCTTTCCCAGCATCAGAGTCTTTTCCAATGAGTCAGCTCTTCGCATCAGGTGGCCAAAGTATTAGAGTTTCAGCTTCAACATCAGTCCTTCCAATGAACACCCAGGACTGATCTCCTTTAGGATGGACTGGTTGGATCTCCTTGCAGTCCAAGGGACTCTCAAGAGTCTTCTCCAATACCACAGTTCAAAAGCATCAATTCTTCGGCGCTCAGCTTTCTTTATAGTCCAACTCTCACATCCATACATGACCACTGGAAAAACCATAGCCTTGACTAGATGGACCTTTGTTGGCAAAGTAATGTCTCTGCTTTTGAATATGCTGTCTAGGTTGGTCATAACTTAACTTCAAAGGAGTAAGTGTCTTTTAATTTCATGGCTGCAATCAACATCTGCAGTGATTTTGGAGCCCAGAAAAATAAAAGTCTGACACTGTTTCCCCATCTATTTGCCATGAAGTGATGGGACCAGATGCCATGATCTTCGTTTTCTGAATGTTGAGCTTTAAGCCAACTTTTTCACTCTCCTCTTTCACTTTCATCAAGAGGCTTTTTAGCTCCTCTTCACTTTCTGCCATAAGGGTGGTGTCATCTGCATATCTGAGGTTATTGATATCTCTCCCGGCAATCTTGATTCCAGCTTGTGGTTCTTCCAGCCCAGCGTTTCTCATGATGTACTCTGCATATAAGTTAAATAAGCAG
>SJYQ01095462.1:19909-51539 GCA_006410935.1 Redunca redunca
GAGAGACTAAAATAATGACCTATATGGGAAAATAATCTAAAAAAAGAATGGATATATGTATATATACATAAATAATTCACCTTACTGTAAATCTGAAACTACCACAGCGCTGTAAATCAACTATTCTTCGATAAAAATTTTAAAACAGGCAAAAATAGGACTTATAATATCCAATAATTTAAAAAACTGAAGCACAAAACTGATCTTCACTACTAGGGTTAAAACTGAGATGGGATACTATCTTCTGAATTCGCCTTTGTTCTATTGAAAAATATATATATTTTTAATTTTTAAGGGTTTCAAATTTAAACTGGCAAAATTCTCCTGTCATTATTTTTTTAAACAAAGTGTGCGGCACAGTTTTGTGCCAGGTGAGTCTAAAGTCACATAAATGGCTACGCTGCGTTGGATGCCTGCTCCTACTCCGCTCGTCTCTCACCTGATGCTGTTTTGAGAATTATCACACCCCAGAGCCTGCTTTATTACTAAGAAAACATAACTTCAAAGGGTCATTAACCTAATGTTAAAATAAAGAGAAAAGAATAATATGTTTTCTTCTATTTCTTTCCTGCTACTTTGAAAATTTTGAAGAAACATTATGGAAAATACTGCCTCACCTTGAGCCATACATTCTCAGAGTGCTATCACCCCCAAGGAAGCAAAGACTGGCTCTTAGGAGATTAAAAAATCGTATTCTTTTTATGTACAAAGCAAAGCTACTGAGTTCATAAACAGACACACAGCACATCTGATGGGGAAGAGAGGGCAAGCAAGAATACAATATCCAATGAGGGCCCTTAGGGAGGCCATTAATGAAAAATGAGGTTAAATAAATGGGAATGACAGAGCCTGCAACCAAACACAGTCACATAATACACAAAAGGCACTTCATAAAAGCTATTTTCTGTTAGCAGAAATTACATATACACACATTCTGGAGTCATGGTATCTACCAGTTTACAGGATAAATTAAATTCTTTACTAAAAGTAATAGTACTTGTATGAAATAAGGTGCTCGGGTTAATTTAATATTCTATAATTGCTGCTTCTTCCAAACAACAAACAATCAAATTAGAATTCCGTAAAACAGAGAAATTATATCAAGTGTCACTTAATCGTTGATGGTGAAGAAGAAATGTGATGATTTTGCACTGCAAAGTCAGAAAACAGAGCTGACGTTTAGTGAGCACTGCACCAGGACACCTCATTAGCTGCCACCACAACCCTGCGAACCACACACATAGGGAAACAGAGGCACAGGGACATGAAGTCAGGTGCCCAGGGCCCACACTGGGCAAGCAGCAGGACTAGTGTTGGACCCAGGCGGCTCCGCTCCCAGCCCCATTCCATCAGCTCCGCACTCCAGCTAACGCTCTGCACATGACCTGCGTCGATTCCTTCACACACCAAGCTCCTGTTCCCCAAGGGGAAAGGTGACGGGAGAAACGTCTTCCACGCTCCCCTCTCGCTTCCACAGAGAGAGTTCCAACCCGTGGGAGTGCGGGATGTCCTCTACTTCTGCCAACGCTGTCATAAAACATTCTAACTTTGCTGACTTGACAGGTGAAATACAGTATCTCGCTGGGTTCCCTGTATTGCTTTCTTTAGGAGTTTATGGATGAACGTCTTTCCATATATTCCTAGGCCATATATATTTCTTCTTTGCTATGAACTGCATTTTGTATATTTTGCCCATTAAAAGAAAAAATAACTGGTTTAAAAAAAAACTCACAAATAGGGACTTCCCTGGCAGTCCAGTGGTTAAGACTCTTTGCTTCCAAAGCAGAGGACCTAGGATGGATCCCTGGTCAGGGAACTAAGACCCCATGTGCTCCACGGCATGGCCGAAACCAAAACAGACAAAAAGAAACAAACAGGGATAATTTGCAATAAAGTAATCTTCTTTTGACAACATGATGTCCTTCCAATTTTTTTGTTTTAATATCAGAAGTAATCCACAATCACTGTTAAACAACAGGGATTTTTTTCTTGACTGTACAGTGTATATGCTTTCCAAAAAAAGAGATTCCCTTATTTAAATTTTAATTAAAAAATGAGTAATTTATGGGAGATTGGTATTGGTATATGCACACACCTGTATATAAAATAGGTAACTAATAACCTACTGTGTACCATAGGGTACTCTACTAAATGTTCTGTAATGGCCTATGTGAGAAAAGAATCTTCAAAAAGTGGATGTATGTATATGCACAACTGATTCACTCTGCTGTACACCTGAAACTAACAATAGCATTGTAATTGAACTATACTCCAATAAAAAGTTTTCAAAACAAGTAGTATATTCCCATTGTTCAAAATTCAAAAGGAACAAGAAGGTATAGTTGACCAGTTTTCCCCCTCTTCCTCCCCCGAGGCTTGCCACGTGACCAGTTTCCTATTGATGGTTCCAAAGATACTGCTCACACACACACCAGCCAACGCAGAGCACGCACTACGCTTTTATCTGTTGCACAGAAGGCAGCGCGTGTGCACACTGTGCTTACTCAGGGGGCGAGTGCAGGAGGAGGCTCGGGGCAGGGCGCGGCGCAGACGCACTCTGGTCTCTTCAGCTGACCCCGGCGGCTGCTCCCACCAGCGGTGCCCGTGGGCAACACTGCGATGTGTCATTCCGCAGGTGTGCAGACTCAGCTACGGGGTAATTCTCAAAAGTGAGGCTGCCGGGTAAAAGGTTTCATGCTTTCGTACGTGTAACAGATATTGCTAAACTGCTTCTAGAGAAGCTGCCAACAGTGTGGAAGACCGCCTGTTTCTCAGCGTCCGCACCAACATTAGATGTTCTGATCTTCGCCGATGTGACAGGTGAGACACAGTACCTCAGTGTTTGCCCTGCATGCCTTTTTTTAGGAGTGTGGCTGGACATCTGGCCATGTGTATTCCCTTTGCTATGAACTACATGTCTGTATATTTTGCACATTTCATTTTACTGGCTTTTTTATCATTTTTATAAAGGTAGCTAACCCTTTGCAATATGAGCTATAAATGCCGTTTCCCAGTTTATAGTCTGCCTTTTGACCCTGCTTTAGGGTGGCTGCTGCCACGCGGGTTTCTGTTGCTGCTGTTTTTCAAGTGACTGCTTGTCTTTTCTATCATGGTTTAGTGTCACACTTGAGTCTTGTATATGTACGTCTACTAGTTTTGTCCTTGTACCACAAGGCTTGCAGGGGCTCAGTTCCCTGACCAGGGACTGAACCTGGGCCATGGCAGTGAAAGCCTGGAGTCCTAACCACTAGGCCACTAGGGATCTCCCCACTTAGGTGGTGTTCTTGTTTTTTCTTTCTCTCTCTTCAAATACACACACATGTATTTCTCAGAATTTTTATGATGCTTTCATGGTTTCATTTATTCTTAAAATCCAGAGATTTCAACTATGTGATATTTATCAAAAACAGTCCCTTCTGGCAGCAGGTCCACGCACGCATTTCACACATTATGTGACTGACTCAGGATCCTGAGGAGGCAAGGGCTGGGATCCTGAAAGTGTGAAGTAATCATAAACACGGCAGTAACAGGGGTAAAACCCCATGAGACACCAACTCTCCCTCTCACCACCTGTGAGTGAACAGGGGAATAACTTAATATTTACTCCTATTTTCCTTAAATTAACTTTCATGGCAAAAATTAAAGCACTTATCTAACCTTGTTCACTGCTGTCTGTTGGGGAATCTTCATGTCGAAGGAAAAATTTCACTTCTTCCCTTCGTGGTCCCCACTTCTGAAGATGTTCATACATCATATAATCAAAGGGTATGGGACGCTCTAGGAAAAAACAAACAAAAAAATTCTTACTTTTCCCAGAGACAAACAAAATGAATCCTATCAAAAGTAAAAAATGAATAAAAGTAAATTTAAATAAATGTACACACATATATATTTCAAGGATACTACAAGCACTAAATTTTAACTTTAATGAAATAAAAGCAAGACTATAAACACAAAGAAGTAATCATAAAAGCAATTTTGCAACATTAAATAGGGAACACTGGAAAAGATGTCCTTTACTATATTTATCACGAATCACTGTACCTCCCACTCTTTCAAAGGAACACATGAACAAACTGCCCAAATTTTATTATTCACTAAAATGTTGCAGGTGGCGATCAGATGCACAAAAGCTTGACACACACTTCCTGGCAATGCAGCTAGCCCACACAAACACTTGCAAGAGAATGTTCACACCAGCCAGAAAGTGGAAACAAACCAAACCTCCACTAACTGATGAAAGGATAAACGAAACGCTGCGTATCATACAATGGGTAATTTCAGCCAAATGGAGGAATTAAGTATTGATGAGTGCTACAACAGGGATGAATCGTAAGCAAGCTGAGCGAAAAAAGCCAGATCAGAGTCACAGGCGCTATGATCCAGTTTAAATGAGGCGCCTAGAGTCAAACTCAGAGCCAGACAGTACCACAGCAGTTGCCGGGGCTGCGGTGGGAGAAGCGGGAGGCAGCGAGCTCAGCGACGGCTGCGCAGCACTGACAGCGTCCGAAAACCCACCAAGCGTGCCCCACGATGGGGACGTTTGTGCCGCGTGAATTCTATCTCAGTGCAAAGGGGAAGAGAGGAGACCCTGAAACGCTCCCGCTGCTGCTGGTGCTTGGAAGTGAGGACGGGTGCTGGCAGGTCCTGAGGCTGGCGGAAAACGCCTGCCCTGGGAGGAGCAGGACAGAACTCAACCACACTTCTCTCAGCGCAGGAGCAGGGCTGGTGAGAGGCGCCTGCTCAGGCCAAGCTGGGAGAAAGAGCCGTGCGTGTGGCAGCCTCATCACACACACGAGATGTGATTTGATTTTCGGCCCTGAGAGAAGGGCCAGACTTCCACAAGGAAGAAAACCCCGCCATTCACAGAAACACAACGCATCCTACGCTGCTGCCGTTTCATCTTCCTACAGGTGTAGGCAAGCCCCGTCTTATTCAACAGACCTCAAGGGCAAGGACGGGAATCGTCTCATCTCGGTTAATCCAACTCAGAACTGAGTATCTGTACAGCAAGAAGCAAGCACAAATTGAACACTAAAGAAGTATTCAATATTACCATTCCATATTTTGTGGGTTTTTTTTGTTTTTTTAATTGAAGGATAATTGCTTTACAGAATTTTGTTGTTTTCTGTCAAACCGTAACATGACTCACTTTTTGAAAGTAACAACTTTTGTGTTATGAAATTTTTTTAAAAAAACATGTATATTCTAATGCTATTGCTGTGGAATTTAAGATTAATCATGTCCATCAGTTTAACATAAAATTTTAGCTTAGGCCATGTTTTTATTAGTATTGCTTTGACTTACAAATTTGTTTCACATTAATTAAAATCAACTTATAATCTTCACTGGGGCTTCCCTTGTGGCTCAGCTGGTAAAGAATCTGCCTGCAATGAGGGAGACCTGGGTTCGATCCCTGGGTTGGGAAGGTCCCTTGGGGAAGGGAAAGGCTCCCCACTCCAGTAGTCTGGCCTGGAGAATCCCATGGACTGTATAATCCACGGAGCCCCGAAGAGTCGGACACGACCGAGTGACTTTCACATCATCTTCACTTAAATCTGAGCATAGCTTCACCAAGTCTGAGCATAACTTTATAAATATTAAATCTAATTTTTCCTTAAGCCAGTTATCAAAAAAAATTTAATTCCCTTTACAAATAAAAAAATTTTTAAGAAAAGATTAACTTTAAGGAAAGCAAACTAAGCTGCAGTAGCTTTTTAAAATAAAGGTTACCTAAAATGTTATTTCTGTTTTACAGTGAAAACGAAACTACCCTGCACATATCATAAAATAAACACTAACTTCATCAACACTGTATGTAATGGAGAAAGCTATAATACGGCTTTCAGGCATTCTTGGAAAAGGCAACAAAAAACACCAAGTAGGAGATTTCAGAAAAAGAAAAACTGAAGGTCTTGCCTGATTCACATTAAAGCTGACGCCCTGTGTAAGGAAGGGGCCAGACGAGAGCAGGGTAGTAAGCGGGCCAAATGAACAGGCTGTTATGGGCTGGGCTGTGTCCCCTCACGCAGGAACCCACATGCTGAGTCCTGAACCTAGTCCTCCATAAGAACAGGACCATATTTGGAGACAGGATCTTTAAGGAGGTAGAAAGTAAAAACGAGGCCATTGGAGTGGGCCCTAATCCAATGTGCTGGTGTAGCTTTAAGAAGAGATTGGGACACGCACGGGAGGAAGGCCATGTGGGGACACGGGGAGAAGGCACGGCCATCCACACGCCACGAGAGGCCTCAGGAGACCGGCCCTGCTGACACCGTGAAGGCAGAGCAGTAGCCTCCAGAACTGCGAAAAAACAGGTGAGTTTCTGTTATTTGAGCCGCCCAGTTTGGGGGTACTTTGTTATTTGCCTGAGCAGACCGACCCACAGGTCCACACAGAAATACTCTCCTCTCAACAGGGGACTGACAGGGACTTCGCTGGTGGTCCAGTGTTTGAGAACTGCCTTGCAACGCAGGAGACTCGAATTCAATCCCTGGTGGGAGAACTAAGACCCCACGTGTGGTGGAGCAACTAAGCCCTCGGGCCACAACTACTGAGCTTGCACACTCTGGGCCACGGTGAAGATCCCGCATGCTGCCAGTGAGGCCCGACACGGACAAATAAATATTAAAATTTTAAAAAAGCATTGACGGTTATATTGGAGTATTCTATTTATGAACACTGATGACATGAGTATACCGTGAGTAACGGATGCAGTAATTTTATGCAGAGTTCTCCAAAATCTGAAAATCACTTGAATTGCTCCTCCAGGGAAAAAAGACTGAGAAAGGCCGTGCTTTCTCCCTTCCTTTGGAGCTCACTCGCCACCATCTTGCCAAGACTCCGCTCTGCAGCCCCAGGCCACTCAATGGCGTGCTTGCTCAGGGCCTCTCTGAGCGCCAGGCTGGGCACTGCACGCGTGACGGTGAGCAAGTCCCCGCCTTCAGCAATTTTAGTCCAATGAGAGAGGAGGAGACGGAAGCCACTGTCCGGTTTCGATAAACACGATGCCAGTATTGAAGCAAAGAGGAGAGACACGCAACACCCTCCAAGATTTGAGGAGAGTGAAGGCTGGGGGGCCAGGTGCTGGGGGCTGCTCTAGATAACAGGAGCAGCAGGCTGTGACCGTCTGTTCTGCGGGGAGGCAGGCCTCATTCTCGATGAGGTAAAACCCTGGGTCACGCTTTCAGATGGCCGTGGAGCCAGGGACAGCACAAGCTCAAGACTCATGTAAGAGACTAGCATCCTCCAGCAGCCAGGACCACGGGGGCTCTCCCAAGGTACTGTATGAGGCCGACCAGGAATCAGAAGTGATAGCAAGCAACAAAGACAAGAGAGCTAAGAGGCTAGGGATGATGGAGCAACCAGGCTCCAACATTCACCCCCAAACCACCATTACTTCATCCCCTCCTGTTTGTCAGATTGACACCTGAGGACCTGGCCTCTTCCTGCTACTTGGTGATGATGGTCCACCATTTATCAAAGTCAGGTTTCTCTCAATGTGTCCTTAAAGTTTTTACTCCAGATGTGAAGGATAACACAGACAATATTTATAAATCATATGCCTGATTAGGGACTTGTATCTGGGATACATGAAGAGCTCTTGCTGGGGGTGCTGTGTATAGCATGGTGACCACAGTTAACACTGTAACTGCAGGTGTGAAGCTGCTGAGAGCAGACCTCAAAAGTTCTCATCACAAGAACAAATACTCTGTAACTGTGTGCGGCAATGGATGTGAACTAGACTTACTGTGGTGATCATTCCACAATACACACAAAAATCGAACCATTATGGGGTACACTTCAAACATAATGTTGTACGCCAATTACACCTCAGTTAAAAATTGTTTCTAAGAAGCGTTAAGCATTCACTGATTATCCCTGAGTGTCCTTTAAACATATCCACCTGGGCACCTGTCTCAAACGCAACATGCCCAACTGGCCGCTCTCTTGCTCCCTGACGCGGAGTCGTGAGTGCACACCGCCTTCTTCCACAGCGGAGGCCTTGCCCATCTCGGCCTCCCCACCCTCCATGCTGTCTGAGGGGCACACCCTGGCCACTCTCTTCTCCAGTCCTCCCTTCACACTGCGTCTCTCACCCGCCACATCTCATCCCAGCTCAATCAGCCCCTCTGTTGGAGTCTGTGCTATTCTGCAGAATTTTCTGCATTCAGTAACCATATCGCCTGCACTGATCTTCTCTGCCCAGCTAGCACGACGAATCCTTAAATGTAAGAGCCAGCCTTAACTCTTCCCAATTTAATAAATATTTATGAAGGGCTTACTCTTCATATTTAAACATATGTCCCCTTCCTCTTAAATGTCCCTCCCAACCCACCCCTCTAGGTTGTCACAGAGCACTGGGCTGAGCTCCTTGCTATAACACATTTTTTTGAAAATAGCATTTATAACATCCTATCCCCATGTGATATAACGAGTTTTTAATTTCCCAATTCCTTATTACCTCAGATAACAAAGAACCAGGAACAATTTCTGCATTCAACAAGCACCAGACTTCGTGTACCTGGTCACCGTTATAGAGCCCAATACATACCATTTCCCCTCCACACTTCAGCTAAATGGCAACTGCCTTCTCCAGGTTCTTTGCAAAATTCGACAACATCACGACACGTTGTTTCTGGTGTTATAGGAACTTCTGTTAAAATCTGTTCATTGTTGCTCAAGAACACGGTTAATATCATCTGTAAGAAAAAAGATTAAAGCTATAACTTAGAGTCATTAAGCAATAAAAAGATTAACTTGCAAATTAAAAGTGATTTCCCCACCTTCCTACCACCACTCCATCCGGCCAAAATGCTTACAGGACAGGTTAGGCTCACTCTAAAGTTCATGTTGAAAAATTAACATGTGAGACAAGTCAGGAGAATGCCCAGAGAGGAGTATCAGAAGGGAACTAGCACTGCTGGGTATTAGAAAGCCTCAACACGGCAAGGCACCAGAACATAAACAGATCAGTGGCACAACCTATGAAGTCCAGAAACACAAACTGGCGAATGATGAAGGAGGTGCCTCAAAACTGATGAGGGAGAAGACTATTCAGTGAATGATGCTTGGATAATTAATATACCCAACTGGAAAAAAAATGGATTTATATAGCATATTATACAAAAGCAATAAGTTCCTAATCAAATGTTTTAAAATAAATCACAAAATTATAAAAGTTCTAAACTAAAACTGGGTAAATTTTTTGTAACCTTGGAGTACAGAGCCCTTTCTAACTATGATTGAAAAACCATTATAAGATATATTCAAGTAATTAAATACAAGGATCTTTTACAAAGCAAAAAAGAAACTGGGGGAAATTATTTGCAACTAACACTACATATAAAAAGTAAATCTCAGTATCTAAAGTGGAAGCGAAAGTGACAGTCGCTCAGTTGTGTCTAATTCTGCGACCCCATGGACTATACAGTCCATGGAATTCTCCAGGCCAGAATACTGGAGTGGGGAGCCTTTCCCTTCTCCAGAGGTTCTTCCCAACCCAGGGATCTAACCCAGGTATCCCACGTTGCGGGTGGATTCTTTACCAGTTGGGCCACAAGGGAAGCCCTCAAGATCTAAAGGCCTCCTAAAATTCGGTACAAGACCAAAAATCCAATTTATTTTTTTAGATTGAAGAAATAATATATCACAGTAAAAAAATGAAAATGGTTCTTAAATGAAAGCAAATAATTTCAAAAAATAAAAACTGTCCCGTATTATTTTCTCAAAAAAAACTTAAAAAAAACACCAAAACCTATCACTTTGACCTAAGAATTCAAGAGGTCCGGTGAGAATGGATTTTTAAAACATTACTCCTAAAGTAAAACTTAAACCAAAGATTTTCTTTAATCAGACAATATCATAGAATTTAATCTTTGATCAAAGTCAGAAACAAAATCTTTGTTTGTCCCCAAATGCCCTTCTCAAAATCTCAGCTGTCAACTGAGTATCTTAGTATAGTTTATTGGTACAATGTTTTTTTCTTAGAAGTGCCCAACATTCCCAACTTTTGAGATTTAAGTATCTTTATACTGGTGGACAGGTTTTATTTGACCAAAACCAGTCACAGTTGCGAACTGCTCTCTGGGCCCCATCTCCTCTCACCCACTTGCCCCACGCTGTCACCAGTTCCCTGTCTAAGCGTGAACCAAGTGAAGTCACTTCCTGGCTTAAAACATCCAGGGGGCTCGTATCGCCTAACAGCCACCCTCCCCAAACACTTCTGGCTTACAAACAGGAAACTGGGCTGTTTACAGGGCACTCGGAGGCTAGCATCGCCATGCTCATGCAGAGCTCTAGCTTTCCTCCCCCAGGGACTCTCAACGGGGCTTGGGTCGCCACAGAACAGCCTTCGAGAAAGCCTGGACGGCAGGACAAGCTGCAGGCCCCTGCCAAGGGGAACACGGCTCACCACCGTCTTGGCCTGCCAGCCCTAGCGCCTTCCTGTGCTCAACCTCGCCCCCCACTCCCCAGCTCTCTCAGGCCCCCGGCCCCTGCCCCAGTGCCCTTCCTGTTTGCCTATCAACTCCTGTCCATCCTTCAAAACTCAGCTCAGATGCTACCGCCTTTGCAAAACCTCCCTTCACCACCTTCTCTCACCAGGGAGGCCACATGTCCCTTCCTTTGTGATCCAGTAACCCTTCACACACATCTTTATTACATCACAGCGCAAGCCTGTTTACCTCCCTCCCCAGGCTCCAGGCAATTCACTTTTGAATCTTTCATTCCACTTCCTTATCAGCATCTGATGCCTGCGAGGCTCCCTGAAATCTGGTCGACCACAAATGACACACAAAATGCAGAGTCTCCACCACACACAGAACTGGAGAAACACTACACAGGCGCCAAGACACATCCAGTCCGCTCAGCAGACAAGCATGTTCATGCAGTTCTTCTGGGAATTATAAACACGGTTCTATTTTACAAGAAATAAAACAGTTCTTTCTGCTCCTTGATCCAGACAATTTTTAAATGTCAGGGGTCTTAAACACATAACTGGCTTGGAATCTGTATAATTTGGAATAAAACAGGTAAATCCTGGATCTACTACAAACAAGTCCAGAATCTGAAGGGCCTTAATGCTATACCAGTTTCACAAGAACAATCAGGATAGATTTTTATTTTTATTTACACATTTATTTTACAGTTCTAATGGTATATCTGGAGTAGGAAATGGCAAACCACTGGAATATTCTTGCCAGGGAAATCGCATGGACAGAGTCTGGCGGGCTACGGTCCACAGGGTCACAGAGCTGGACACAACTGAGCACGAATCCACACGTGGCAAGTATTTTCCCATGTGACATCACAGGCTACTTTTTAAGATCTAACAATAGATTTTCCAAAACCACAGTTTATAAATCGAAATTTCAAGGCAGTGAAAAAGTTTTTAAGAATTACCTTCTCTTCAAGTGCTGTAACTGCAGCTCACTAATGACCAGGAGAGGGTCCTGCTTCTCTCGGTTCTTCAGCCCTCGCAGCCTCATCTGCACCCCCACACCCACCACAGGGTCCACGGCTTGCTCTCCATACTCTGAGCCAGTGAAGGTCTGTATAACCGTGTGCTTCGGGAAGCCGGGCCTCTGGCCAGAACCAGTCTCGCATGCTCACACCCACCAGGGCACAGAGTGGCATCCACAAAGGCACGGATTGTGCTTCTCTGCTCAGAAAGCAGATTTCTTTAGGAACCTGTTGTCATTATGAATGATGGTGTGACACTCTGGGGATGCTTTCTGAATTACCAAGACTTGTGAGTAAGTTCAACGTGATGGGAGAAGCAGAGGAGAGGCAGAATGGCAAAGTTGCGAGTCTGAACATTAATTCTTAAAAGTTAAGAACTCCCACATAACTGATCCAAAAGTCACTACACATTATTTCAGGTTTTAATTCTATGTTAAAGTCTTTACTAAACCCTATCTTCCCTAATCTTAGCACAATCCATTTCCTCTAATCTCTATTACTCAGTCAAAGCTAACTTTATTACAATCATGAGATTTAAAAGCTTTTGAGATAAATTAAGCTGGCACTGACCTGGATGCCATACTTCCTAAAGCAGCTTCTAAAATTAGAGCTGAAAAGGCATGGGGCTGCTGCCATTACTACAGCAAGGTGTCCCCAGACTGAAAGAAATGGAAGGACGTTCAACAGAAGCAACACGTGCATCCACACTAGAAGCGCTTTTTAAAGTGTCTTTGAAACCACAATATATCTTACAATTGGCATCATGTCACAATCTAAGGGGTAGTGCTATTTTTTTCTTTAATAGTATATATAGAGATGAAACCCAATAGAGTGAAGGGTTAAGAAGACAAAGAAAAGAAAGAAGTTACTGTTTATTCTTCCTAAAAGATTAATATATTGAAAATGAAAGATCTGGTTAGCCTCAGCTAGAGAAGCACACACCACTTTACACTGTGTGCCGCCACAAGCAGAGCGGGCGTGACAGATGCCTCGCGCCTCTTCTCACCCGCCCCTCTGCCCAGACAAGCCGCCAGCCCCTCCGGCCCCGCCCTCCGGCCCCGCCCCTCCGCCTCCATCATCCGCAGTCGCCCACCTCCTTGCAGAGCATCTCCTGACACACTGTCTCCCCGTCCTGGTCTGGCGAGAGTCAGAGCCTCCTCTTTTGCTCTCCTATAACAGGAGAGCTATTTCTGGCTATTTCTGGCACAACATTCTTGCACTAAATTATCAATGGTTTTCATGATTATATCCTCTACTGAAACAGTGTTTGTGACTCACAGGGGTGAGCTGTGACCCCATTACTTGCTCTTAAAATTATCTAAGTGTGTCCCAAGTTGTACATACTTTTACTTTTTAAAAACTTGTTTAGAAACCCCAAAAAGCTGCAGGCCGCTGTGAGCAGCCCCTGTGCTCTGACTCAGTGCCGGAGCGGACTGCACTGGTGAGCGGCGCTCGGTAAGCGAAGGCCAGAGGCAGCCCAGCAGGCGGCCAGCAGCACTGCCGTACCGAGCCCGGCCAGAGGGCTCCTTATCCCACTCCTAAGAGCATCTGAGCCCCTGAAGGAGGCCACTAGGATCGACCACTGAGCTGAGGAGCCGCCTGGCGGAGCCTGTGAGGCCTTGTCCGCCTCGCCGGCCTGTCTGAAGCAGCCTCCTATCTCACTGCAGCCTCTCACCGCTTCGTTTCCTTCGCGTTCACCACCACCTTACACACCTGTGTAAGCTGTGTATTTATTTGTTTACCCTGTCTCCTTCCACTAGAACTTAAGCTCCTGAAGAGCAGGGATTGAGCTCGTTCACTGCTCTATCACTGCTGCCTAGAGTGAAGCCTGGCACATGGTAGACACTCGATAAACTCCCCCAAGTATGTAAAATAATTAAAGTAGGTGGCGCCACAAAGGGTAGGTGTCTGCCTTCTTATACTATCTTCAAAGTCTCAAATAGGAAAAAAAGATCAATATTATACCCCTCTAGTAGCTGAGTTACTCCACGTTAGAAGGAGGAAAAGAACCTCTTAAAAATGCTAGTGTAAAAGTCAGAAGATTCCACTCAAACCTAGACATCGCAGACATCCCTGGGTAAAGCCTTCCCGCTTTCCACAGGTGGCACTGCAGGGTGCCAGGGTGCGAGCTCCACCTCTCCCCCGCACACATACTCCTGCAAATCTGGGGGAAAAGAATGAACTCCAAAGAAGAACAAACAGTTTAATAAGATCATATTATGTTCAATTCCCATGACTAGAACTTGCATTATTTTGGCAAAGAACTAGAACTAGCCTTTGAACAATAATGAAAAAATTTTTCTAAATAAGTGAGAAACATTTAGCACTCTTGAGAGGACAGATACATTTAAATATTTGAGTTGCATCTACTTATAAGAAGAAACTAACACAGCTACTGCTGCCGCCAAGTCGCCTCAGTCGTGTCCGACTCTGTGCGACCCACAGACCAGGCTCCCCCGTCCCTGGGATTCCCCAGGCAAGAACACTGGAGTGGGTTGCCATTTCCCTCCCCAATGCATGACAGTGAAAGTGAAGTCGCTCAGTGGTGTCCGACTCTTAGTGACCCCATGGACTGCAGCCCACCAGGCTCCTCCGTCCATGGGAGTTTCCAGGCAAGAGTACTGGAGTGGGGTGCCATTGCCTTCTCCATAATACAGTTAAGTGACCTTTAAATTAGCTCCTCAAAAACCATATCAATTATGTTTAGTTCAAGTCACTGTTTTTATTTGCTTTAATAATTTAGTGTTTTAAAAATATATATTCCATCATATGAAAACTTCCTCTCAATAGCTTGAACTGGTGAAATTTGGTTATGCACTGTTCCTGGGAATACAGAATATACATCTCAGCTTCCCTCCACCTAACTTATTTAGTTGCTCCAGTATTTAAAAGCATATGTATTTTGGGGGAACCTGTCTAAAATCTTGTAGAAATGCAAAACTCACAAACCTTCTCATAGACTAGGCATGCCGCAAGTCCATGGCATTTGTGGAGGTGAAGCAGCTGCGCAAATCTAGTCTCCGAAACGTGAAGAGCCCCTGAACAGGAAAAGGGCGGTATCAGCCCTTGACGCCCCTACTCACCATGTTGGGAATCACTGCCCAGAACGTCTGCTGCTTTACTGACTCTGTCCATGCGAACATTGTGGAAACAGAACCGACACTGATTCTCAACCACAGGTGTGGCCTACTAACATGCTGTATAATCAGTTAGTGCCTTCGGGGCCAGTTTTGTGTTTAATGGAGCAGAACAATATAAAACAGTATTATAATACACCGCAAATCAACTATACTTCAGTATAAAATAAAAACTTAACCCCCCCCCCCCCAACACACACACACAAATTATTAAGAAAATGAAAAGACCAGCCTGGGAAAAAATATCTATAAAACACATAACTAACTGATAAATATACACAACTGAAAACTCAGTAATAAAACAAAGAGCCCAATCAAAAAGTGGATAAAGGATCTACACACCCCATCAGAGCACCACCCACCCGACAGACTGTCCAAAATCCAGAACACTGACGACGCCAGATGGCGGGGAAGAAGCGGAGCACAGGCACGTGCTGGCGGAAATGTAAAATGGCACAGCCATTCTGGAAGACAGCCTCACAGTTTCTTCCCAAACTAAACGTGCTCTTACCACGGGATCTAACAATTAAAGATTCTTGGCATTGATCCAAGTGAGCGGAAAACTTATATCCAGACAAAACCCTGCGCATGAACGCTCACAGTAGCTTTATTCATGACTGTCAAAGCCTGGAAGTCACCGGGACACCCCTCAGTAGGTGAGTGAATGGATCGACTGTGGCGCAGCCAAAGGCCACCAAGTGGCGAGAAAACCAGCGGTCAAGGCACAAAAGGCAGGAAACAAACACGCGCGGCTGAGCGAGAGGAAGCAGCCTGCAAAGGCCACGTGCTGCATGACTCCAGTTAAATGACAATTCTGAAAAATAAAAACCTGTGGAGATGCTAAAAAAAAAAAAACAAAAAAACAGCGGTTGCCAGGAGTTGAGGGCCGAAGGAAGGATGAGTAAATGAAACACTAAGAATTTTTTCGGGCAGTGAAACGACTCAGTATGATACTCTACCGGAAGATAAAAGATGCTCGACATTTGTCAAAACCCACAGAACTGTACGACAGACACAGTGAACCCTCATGGAGACTACGGTCTTCAGTTGATAATGTCTGAACATTAGGCGCTGCCATCTGCACTTCACACATCCTCAATCCTCACAACAACTCTATGGGACAAATACTGCCCTTCATTTTACAGATTAGGGAAAGGAAACTTGGAGAGGTTAAATAATTTGTCCAAGGTCACTGAGCTAATGAATGCCAACCCTGATCTGACTGACTTCAAAACTACGGTCTGAATCACTACTCTAAACCACTCCAAAAGAAAAAAGAAAAACAACAAAGTTTTAATAAATACCTTCGTACTTAGAATATACTTGCCATTACTAAATAACTTCTCAACCAAGTTTTATCTAGTGTCTACTGTTGAAAGAATCTGAAATGTACAAGTTAATCATATAAGGGAACAAGAAAAAAGAATCATGCAGTTTTTTCTAATTATTCAACTATAAAGATGATCTCCTAATAGGTGTTCTAATTACATTTTACTGACCTTACAAAATTTTAATTTAGGTATAGTAACAATTCTCAGAATAAGGCTTCCTTTTCCTATATACTTCTTTGTAAAATTCAAGAAAATATATTCCAATATGTATTTTTGAAAAACACTGATCTAACCCTAGGTATGCACCCTAGAGAAGTCTGTCTGCACAAAAACGTGAACAAAAAATTATAGCGTAACTGCAGTTACAGTCGTCACAGCAAAAAAGTGGAAACAGTCAAAACCAGTGAATGGATAAGCAAATGCTGTACATCTGTCTATACAGGGAATATTACTTGACCATAAAAAGGAATGAAGAGAATGCTACATTCCTTAGATAATGGATAAACCTTAGAAACTCGACGCCAAGTGAAAGGAGCCGGACACAGAAGGGCATATGCTGTCATGACTCTGCTGACACGAGATGTCCAGAGTCGGCAAATCCGCACAGAAAGCAGATCAGTGGCCGCCAGGGGACGAGAGGAAAGACGACGAGGAAGTGACTGCTAATGGGCACCAGGGTTCTTCTTGGGGTGATGAAAACATTCTAAACTTAGCTAGTGGTGATGGTTACACAAACCTGTGGATATATTAAAACCACTAAATTGTACACTTAAAAGGCATGAATGTGATAGCATCTGAATTATATATCAATAAACTTATTTTACAAATATCTAGCTATACCAGTTATTCAACCTATTCAATCAGTATTTTTCCCAATGGAAGTAACTTTAATATTAAATCATTTCTTTGTATTTATTATTTTCTCTAGTAATAAAGATTCATAATTAGACAAGTCCTGTTTTTTTCATGTCTGCTACTACCAAGAGTCAAGTACTAATCCTTTTGCCAGCAGGAAATAAAACTCAAAACAGAAATAATTAGTATAGCAATGTCTCTGAAGAGCACTTTAATATAATCATGTGTATAGACAATACTATCTATCTGTACAAAATCAGAACACAATTTACACAGAAAAGTAAGTCCAATAGCCCTCCTATCTTTTTACAAATGACTCTATTTTGTCCTTCAGGTTTGAGCCAGCTCTTAAAAACCATGATGCTACTTTGAATTTGCTTATAATGCTCTGAGTTACCATTTTCAAAATGTTTCTCCTCCTTAGAAAACTAAGCAAAACTCAAGTGTAGAATGCAAACATCTCAGTGCCTGGAGATTATCTATGCCATTTACAAAGAAAAAAAAATACTTCAAAAGCTGTCTCTTAGGCTTCACAGAATCTAAATTCAGGCACTAATGGCACGGACCATGATAAGGCGTCCTAATGAAACAAGACAGACCATGGTTGGCACAGCGGAGTGATATGGAGGATAGGGTTTCACCTCATCAGGGGAGGTCCCCGGAAGACAAAGTTTGATGTTAGCACCGTTCAGTAACAACTGTAACCAGGATCTGGAAATCACTATAAAAGGAAAACTAAACATAAGTTACTACTTTCCACACAAAACCCATTATTTTTTTTAAAGGCTTGCCTAAGTTTTGTCGGTAATTTAAAAGACCAAGATCTCAGGGTTTTTAAATAAGTTTTCAAAATAAATGCCTGTCTATAGCCCATGCTTATGAAAACTGCTTCTTGGAAGTAGGAGACATATAGGGCTACACTGTTTCTTTTTAAATTCTGCTAGTACTGACATAGCTCAGAGGTTAAAGCGTCTGCCTGGAATGCGGGAGACCCAGGTTCGATCCCTGGGTCGGGAAGATCCCCTGGAGAAGGAAATGGCAACCCACCCCAGTACTCTTGCCTGGAGAATCCCATGGAGGGAGGAACCTGGTAGGCTACAGTCCATGGGGTTGCAAAGAGTCAGACACGACTAAGCGACTTATTTACTTTACTTAATACTGACGTATCTATGTGCTTAAAATGAGAACTGAAGTTTCTAACAAGATACTTAACTTCAAAGGACTTTTACAATTTGTTAATAGTAAAAACAGCTTTTATTTCAGTGTTTACTGTGTTCGCAGACGGGCTGTTTACCCATATCACATCACTGAACTCTCCCAACAGTCTATGGAACTAGGTGCTGGGATGGCCGTCACTGCAGGCAGCGTAAAGGGCTGCCCGAGGTCATGTGACTAAGAAGTGCCAGAGTGTCTGACCCAAGAGTGTCTGACTCCAAAGCCTAAGTTTCTACCTGAAGAGGTTAGGAACAAAGCAGTGAACACCTAAAACAAGAAAAAGCACAGAACAATTCAAGTTCTTCCCTGTGAAGCTTCTAGGAGACAATCTCCATTCAAAAGTTATGAGATAGTAACAAACCGTTGTGTTTATAACTGAAGAACTCAAATGCACGACGCACATGTTTCCTTGAAAAGCAGAACATTGTAAGAACCCAGAAGAGAGAATCAGCAGAGACTCATTACAGAACCAAAGGTGAGCCCGCTCCACAGCCTGGATAGCCTCTGGGCAAAAAATCTCATTGCAAAATTCACTTATGATTGTACAGTGAAGTGACTCAAGGGATTAGATCTGACAGGGCTCCTGAAGAACTATGGACGGAGGTTCGTAACACTGTACAGGTGGTGACCAAAACCATCCCCAAGAAAAAGAAACGCAAAAGGCAAAATGGCTGTCTGGGGAGCCTTACAAACAGCTGAACAAAGAGAAGCAAAAGGAAAAGGAAGAAGGAAAGATATACCCATCTGAATGCAGAGTTCCAAAGAATAGCAAGGAGAGATAAGAGAGTTTTCCCAAATGATTAATGCAAAGAAATAGAGGAAAACAATAGAACGGGAAGCACCAGAGATCTCTTCAAGAAAAATCAGAGATACCAAAGGAACATTTCATGCAAAGATGGGCACAATAAAGGACAGAAACGGTAAGGACCTAACAGAAGCAGAAGCGATTAAGAAGAGGTGGTAAGATTACACAGAAAAACTGTACAAAAAAAGGTCCTAATGACCCAGATAACCATGATGGTCACTCACCTAGAGCCAGACATCCTGGAGTGTGAAGTCAAGTGGGCCTTAGGAAGCATTGTTACAAACAAAGCTGGTGGACGTGATGGAATTCCAGCTATTTCAAATCCTAAAAGATGATGCTGTGAAAGTGCTGCACTCCATATGCCAGCAAATTTGGAAAACTCAGCAGTGGCCACAGGACTGGAAAAGATCAGTTTTCATTCCAAACCCAAAGAAAGGAAATGCCAAAGAATGTTCAAACTACCGCACAATTGCACTCATCTCACACACTAGCAAAGTAATGCTCAAACTTCTCCAAGTGAGGCTTCAACAGTACGTGAACGGTGAACTTCCAAATGTTCAAGCTGGATTTAGAAAGGCAGAGGAACCAGAGGTCAAATTGTCAACATCTGCTAGATCATTGAAAAAGCAAAAGAGTTCCAGAAAAACATCTATTTCTGCTTCACTGACTATGCTAAAGCCTTTGACTCTGTGGATCACAATAAACTGTGGAAAATTCTTAAGAGATGCCTCCTAAGAAACGTATGCACGTCAAGAAGCAACAGTTAGAACCCTGTATGGAACAACAGACTGGTTCAGGATTGAGAAAGGAGTATGACAAGACTGTTTATTGTCACCTGCTTATTTACCATATATGCAGAGTATATCATGAGAATGCTGGGCTGGATGAGTTACAAGCTGGAATCAAGATTGCCAGGAGAAGTATCATCAACCTCAGATATGCAGATGACGTCACTCTAATGGCAGAAAGTGAAGAGGGACTAAAGAACCTCTTTGTGCAGGTGAAGGAGGAGACTGAAAAGGCCAGCTTAAAACTAAATATTAAAAAAACTAAGATCATGACACATGGCCCCATAACTTCATGGCAAATAGAAGGGGACGAGGTGGAAGCAGTGACAGATTTTCTCTTCTTGAGCTCTAAAATCACTGTGGATTGTGGGATGGTGACTGCAGCCATGAAACTGAAAAGACAATTGCTTCTTGGCAGGAAAGCTATGAAAAACCTAGACAGTGTGCCAAAAAGCAAAGACATCACTCTGCTGACAAAGGTTCGTGTAGTGAAGGCTATGGTCTTTCCAGTAGTCACGTACGGTTCTCAGAGCTGGATCATAAAGGCACAGTGCCAAAGAGCTGATGCTTTTGAACTGTGGTGATAGAGAAACTCTTGAGAGTCCCTTGGGCAGCAAGATCAAACTAGTCAATCTTAAAGGAAATCAACTCTGAATACCCACTGGAAATACTGATGCTGAAGCTCCAACACTTAGGCCACTTGCTATGAAGAGCCGACTTACTGGAAAAGACCCTGATGCTGAGAAAGACTGAAGGCAGGAGGAGAGGATGACAGAGGATGAGATGGCTGGTTGGCATCACTGTGCAATGGACACGAACCTGGGCAAACTCCAGGAAATGGCAGGAGGGAGACAGGGAGGCCTGGCATGCTGCGGTCCATGAGGTCAAGAAGAGTCAGACACGACTTGGCAACTAAACGCCAACTAGAAGGTCTTGTAGGTCTTCAAAGAACCGTTCAACTTCAGCTTCTTCCGCATTAGAGGCTGGGGCACAGGCTTGCATTACTGCGACACTGAACAGTCTGCCTTGGAAACAAACTGGGATCATTCTGTCGTTTTTGAGACTGTACCCAGGTACTGCATTTCGGACTCCTGTTGACTATGAGGTCTACTCCATTCTTTCTAAGGGATTCTTGCCCACAGTAGTAGACAACAGTCATCTAAATTAAATTTGCCCACTCCTGTCCATTTTAGTCACCGATTCCTAAAATGCTGCCGTTCACTCTTGCCATCTCCTGTTTGACCACTTCCAATTGACCTTGACTCACGGTCCCTATGCAACACTGTTCTTCACAGCTTCAGATTTTACTTTCACCACAAGACACATCCACAGCTGGGGGTCGTTTCCGCTTTGGCCCCCTCCCTTCATTCCTTCTATAGCTATTTCTGTCTTCTTCGCCAGCAGCAGACTGGACACCTACTGACCTGGGGGCTCATCTTCCAGTTTCATATCTTTTGTCTTTTCATATCGTTGTGGTCCCATCACTTCATGGGATGGGACACAATGGAAAATGTGATACTTTATTTTCTTGGCTCCAAAATCACTGAGGACAGTGACTGCAATCATGAAATTAAAAGACCCTTACTCCTTGAAAGAAAAGCTACAACAAACTTAGACAGTGTATTAAAAAGCAGACACATTTCTTTGCTGACAAAGGTCGGTATAGTCAAAACTATGGTTTTTCCAGTAGTCATGTTCAATATGAGAGGGGGACACCAAAAAAGGCTGGGGGCTGAAGAATTGATGCCTTCAAACTGTGGTTCTGGAGAAGATTCCTGAGAGTCCCTTGGACTGCAAGGACTTCAGACCAGTCAATCCTAAAGGAAATCAACCCTGAATATTTACTGGAAGGACTGATGCTGAAGCTCCAATATTTCGGCCACTGGACTTGAAGAGCAGACTCATTGGAAAAGACCCCAATGCTGGGAAAGACTGAAGGCAGGAGGAGAAGGGGAAGACAGAGGACGAGATGGCTGGATGGCATCACCGACTCAATGGACATGAGTTTGAGAAAACTGGGAGATGGTGATGGACAGGGAAGCCTGGCGTGCTGCAGTCCATGGGGTCACAAAGAGTCAGACACAGCTGAGAACTTACCATCAACAATACTGTTCGCGGGCTTCTCCAGGCAAGAACAGGGCAGTGGTTTGCCATTCCCTTCTCCAGTAGTGCACGTTTGGTCGGAACTCTCCACCGTGACCCGTCTGTCTTGGGTGGCCCTGCACGGCATGGCTCACAGTCTCTGAGCTCCTCACGGCTGTGGTCCGTGGGGTCATTTTGGCTGGTTTTCTGTGATTGTGGTTTGCTCTAGAGACCATGGGGGTGCAGCCCTTGCTTCTTGTGTGTCCTTTGATGGGTAGAAACCTTGTGCGAGCCTTCTGATGGGAGGGACTGGCTACCGGGGAAACCAGGTCTCGCTCTGGTGCACAGGGCCATGCTCATGCTTTCGCGCATGCGTGCTAAACTGCTTTAGTCCTGTCTGACTCTTCGTGACCCTACGGACTGTAGCACCAGGCTCTTCTGTCCACGGGATTCTCAGGACAAGAACACTGGAGTGGGGTGCCATTTCCTTCTAGGGGACTGAACCTTAGTCTCTGCATGGGCAGGTGGGTTCTTTACCACTAGAGGGCTCAGTACACCTTTAATCCAATTTTCTGCTGACGGGTGGGGGCTGTGGCCCCTCCCTGTGGTTTGGCCTAAGGCAGCCCTATCCTGCAGTTTGCAGTCCCTATGGCAGCATTCCAGGCTCTATGGAAGGGCTAACCGCAACGTCCTCAAACAGGACTTACTCCACCACACTGCGCCCCCCAGGCCTGCTGCTGCCAGCATCCCGGCCACAGGGCAGGCCAGCGGCGACCCGCGCCCCCTCAGGAGACTCCCAAGCACGCATGGGCAAGTCTGGCGCAGCCCCTTACGGGCCACTGCTCCGTTCCCTCAGGTTCTGGTGCGCACAGGGTTCTATTTGTGCCCTCCGAGAGTCTCCTTCCCCTAAGCCTAGGTGGCGGAACTCTGCTGCTCCGTACACTGCTACAAAACAATCTCCTTCCCTCTCTGCTGCAAAAACAGTCACAGTTGTTGGCTCAGCACTCAGTGTCTCACAAGAATCCATATTTTAACACAAAAATAAAACAATGAGTCCCCTAAGGTACTATTTCTATTTCTGCTTTATTGACTATGCCAAAGCCTTTGACTGTGTGGATCACAATAAACTGTGGAAAATTCTGAGAGAGATGGGAATACCAGACCACCTGACCTGCCTCTTGAGAAATCTGTATGCAGGTCAGGAAGCAACAGTTAGAACTGGACATGGAACAACAGACTGGTTCCAAATAGGAAAAGGAGTACGTCAAGGCTGTATATTGTCACCCTACTTATTTAACTTCTATGCAGAGTACATCATGAGAAACGCTGGGCTGGAAGAAGCACAAGCTGGAATCAAGATTGCCAGGAGAAATATCAATAAACTCAGATATGCGGATAACACTATCCTTAAGGCAGAAAGTGAAGAAGAACTAAAAAGCCTCTTGATGAAAGTGAAAGAAGAGAGTGAAAAGGTTGACTTAAAGCTCAACATTCAGAAAACAAAGATCATGGCATCTGGTCCCATCACTTCATGGGAAATAGATGGGGGAACAGTAGAAACAGTGTCAGACTTTATTTTTGGGGGCTCCAAAATCACTGCAGATGGTGACTGCAGCCATGAAATTAAAAGACGCTTACTCCTTGGAAGAAAAGTTATGACCAACCTAGATAGCATATTCAAAAGCAGAGACATTACTTTGCCGACTAAGGTCCATCTAGTCAAGGCTATGGTTTTTCCTGTGGTCATGTATGGATGTGAGAGTTGGACTGTGAAGAAGGCTGAGCGCCGAAGAAGTGATGCGTTTGAACTGTGGTGTTGGAGAAGACTCTTGAAAGTCCCTTGGACTGCAAGGAGATCCGACCAGTCCATTCTGAAGGAGATTAATCCTGGAATTTCTTTGGAAGGAATGATGCTAAAGCTGAAGCTCCAGTACTTTGGCCACCTCAGGCAAAGAATTGACTCATTGGAAAAGACTCTGATGCTGGAAGGGATTGGGGGCAGGAGAAAAAGGGGACAACAGAGGATGAGACGGCTGGATGGCACCACTGACTTGATGGACGTGAATCTGAGTGAACTCTGGGAGCTGGTGATGGACAGGGAGGCCTGGTGTGCTGCGATTCGTGGGGTCCCAAAGAGTCGGACACGACTGAGTGACTGAACTCAACTGAAGGTAATATTCACGTCACTCCTGTTAAATGCATACATTTTAAGCTGCAAATCTGAGAGGATGGTATACAGGTGCCTCAATTTTCTTTTCAATAGTCACTAAAGTTGTTTGGGGAAAAACAAATATTTTTTGGTAGTCTGAGTTAGCATAAGTGACCATTTGCTTCTTAATCCATTTGTAAAGGCATTCAATTCAAAGAGATACACTGAGAATTTAAAATTTAAGCTATCAGAAAGATCAGTCATCAGATCCTGGAGCCAGAAAGGAGCCTTATCTATGATAACCACCCCTCTTTCCCCATTTACAGATGAGGAAGCAGAAGCCCAGAGAAGGAAATAATTTGTCAAGGCTAATAAATCTTGTTAGTAACAAAACCAAGACTGAAATCAGGTCTCTTGAGTCTCAGCCAGACAGGCTTCCTCTCCCTCAGCAGTTTATTTAGTTACACTGTTGACTTAATATTGAACAAGAAAGTCTGTGAACTGTCCAGCAAGAAGTCTGACATACAATATTCTCTCAAATCTAATTTCCTCCCCTTTTAATTTAAATACTTGGCAACAGCTTTGGGCACTGTGAAAACCAGGAAAACCCCAGAACTTTAAAAATTACAGAAATGAACTGAAATTAAATTACAAAAGAGAATCATGAAACAAAACTGACACAGGAATACATTATCATGAGCAAATGATAAAGGTAGCTGATCATAAATCAGCCCTATAATAAAATTTGAAAATGACTCCGTGACCATCAACAGGATCCTGAAAAAGAAAACGTGGTGACCCTATTAGTTACAAATAATTGAGTCCAAGGAATTCAACTGGAATATAACTGCGGTGACCATACAATTAAACACATGGCCACTGTGAATGAAAATAAAGGAGCTAACAAAACAAACTGCCAGGACAACAACAACAACCCAAGACATTCTCTTGTACACCTGGACGCACAGGCATCAGTATAAAGCACACCTAGGGAACCACACTGTTTCATCGGCAACAAAACCCTCTGAAAGGAAGAGTTCCACGAAGCACCAAGTATTTTAAAAATCAGACTAAAGAGGAAACAAAAACTACAGAAGCAGACATATATATATATATTTTAGTGAAGATTCATTCCAACTATGTACTTCACCAGCAGGTGAAAAGTAAGCCAGGGGGAGGGCGGCAGAGCCCTTGAAGGCTGAGGCTGGGCTCTGTGGTCTGAATTTCCAAGATGAGTCGAGTCCTTGACTGTGGGATCTTGGTTGTGGGGGGGTCCTTGATGAGATAAGATGAGTCATCTTATAAGATGACTCATCAATCCTTCCTCAAAAAAATTCGTATCCACCCTCATCCAACAGAAACAAGGAAAAGAACCATTTATGCCATGTCAGAGCGGCAGGAGCTTCGTCCCCATTCTATGGGAGGAGGAGCAGCGTCCAGAGAGGATTATATTGTTCAAGGTCGGAATCTAAACCCAGGGATGACATCGAAAGCCACAAGGCCCGGGAGGCTCCCAGGTCTCTTTCAGGATAACTATCATAGCTTGGCAGGCCACCTTTCTTATCCTCAAAAAAGAGAAACAGGCATGGAGAGGTCTTCACGTGGGCTTAGCACACCTGACCCCGCTGAGGGCCCTCCTCTTTCAGGACCACAGGACCCTCCTCCCCAGGTCTGGGCCTCAGGGGACAATCAAGGACCCCCCACAACCAAGATCCTACAGTCAAGGACTCGACTCATCTTGGAGATTCAGACCACAGAGCCCAGCCTCAGCCTTCAAGGGCTCTGCCGCCCTCCCCCCGGCTGCTCTGTCCAGCAACAGTGGTGACGACGCCCGCCTCCTGACTGACACTCGCCATGTGCCGGACCTCGCCTGAGCATTCTCTGTGCACAATACCGTTCAGTCCTGCCACATATCCTGGGGAAGAGGTTTTTCTTTTTTCTTTTTGCTGTTATTCTTATTTTTTAGGTGGTAAATTAACACACATGTAATCTTCTTTAATCTAACAACAGATATAAAAAGACGGTTCCCCTAATGACTCACACTTTTAAACAGCTGATAAATACCCTTGCGGCTCAGATGGTAAAGGGTCTGCCTGCAGTGCGGTAGACCCGGGTTCGATCCCTGGGTCGGGAAGATGCCCTGGAGAAGGCAATGGCAACCCACTCCAGTATTCTTGCCTGGAAAATCCCATGGACGGAGGAGCCTGGTTGGCTACTGTCCATGGGGTCACAAAGAGTCGGACATGACTGAGCGACTTCACTTCACTTCATACACCCTTGCAGACCTTTCTCTTCACCACAAAACTCTTCTCTTTTTCCCAGTGAGACCACATTAAATAGAAAATCGGTTTTCCACCAACAATTCATTTGAGGCATTTTTCCACAATTTACACAGTTCTGCCTCTTTTTAAAAAGGCTACATATTATTTCTCCCTATGGCCACAGCAGAATTGATTGCGCGAGAGGCACTGTTGCTTTCAGATGAGCAGATAAAGCTCTGACCGGTGTGTGACTTAAGGTCGCACAGTAAGCGGCAGGGACGGGGCTGGACCCCAGCCTACCTCACTCCACAGCCTGTGCTCTCAGACACCGGGCCCCACAGGACCCTGCTTTGGATGTTTTTGTCAACTGCCCACAGCCCCTTTCAGGACAGAGAGTTAGTGTCTCTGAGTCTCCAGTGCCCAGCACTGCACTGGCATGCAGTCAAAGTTAGCACACGCTTGTATGAGCAGCTGCTGAATGTCAGTTTTCTGGTGCCCTGTTACCTTCCCTCCCACGCCATTCTTACCCTGCACAGGGCCCCGGCGCATCACGGAGGCACGAACGTACCTGCTCAAAGTACAGCTCTCCCACCCAGAAGAGAACTGCCTCCTGTTCTCAGCTGGGCCACTTGGCCACTCCTGCCTCAGAATTCAAATGCAATGCAAGCTCAGAGCTCACCTGCTTCTCCAGGAACTTCCCTGAGAGGGCTTTCGCATGCAGATCCCTCTGTTCAACTATCACAACACCGCAAGAAGCTGGCACTAGAAAGGACCTTAGCAGTTATTCATCCTGGATCCCTCCTCACTTCATAGTAATGGAGAGTAATCCACAGTTTTATGACAAACTAGTAAGGCTTCAACCTACAAGAAGTTGAAACTTTCAAAATAAAAGGAAAGGCACTTAAAGGAGAGTTTGCTACGTACCACTCAGAGAGGGAGATGGCAAGATAAGAAAGCAGTGAAATTTTATTTAATATAAAAATGTAAATGTGCACTTGAGCCTCCAAAAAACTACTGCTCCTAAGTTTGCGGCTTGACTCTTCAGTGGTGCAGAATTCTGACCCTGGCGACCTCTCGCCTCACACTTCTCTGAACATCAGCCAACACCCCACTGACTAGTGCATCACGAACCATAAAGCTGCAGATTAAGAGGCTTCACTGACAGTTTTGCTGGCAATAACAAAAAGCTGGCAAAACAAACACAAAAGATAACTTTCCATTACATTCAGTCATGGGACTCAGCTACTTTGACTCGACTACTGACAGCGTAAGTGGCTGCTATCACTGATATAAAAGCAGCCCACCTTTCCTCTCAGTCTGAGCTTTCTTTGGCATTGCCTTTCTTTGGGAATGCCAAAGAACGCTCAAACTACCACACAATTGCACTCATCTCACACGCTAGTAAAGTAATGCTCAAAATTCTCCAAGCCAGGCTTCAGCAATACGTGAACTGTGAACTTCCAGATGTTCAAGCTGGTTTTAGAAAAGGCACAGGAACCACAGATCAAATTGCCAACACCTGCTGGATCATCGAAAAAGCAAGAGAGTTCTAGAAAAACATCTATTTCTGCTTTATTGACTATGCCAAAGCCTTTGACTGTGTGGATCACAATAAACTGTGGAAAATTCTGAAAAAGATGGGAATACCAGACCACCTGACCTGCCTCTTCAGAAACCTATATACAACAGTTAGAACTGGACATGGAACAACAGACTGGTTCCAAATAGGAAAAGGAGTACTTCAAGGCTGTATATTGTCACCCTGCTTATTTAACTTATATGCAGAGTACATCATGAGAAATGCTGGGCTGGAGGAAGCACAAGCTGGAATCAAGATTGCCGGAAGAAATATCAATAACCTCAGATATGCAGATGATACCACCCTTATGGCAGAAAGTGAAGAGGAGCTAAAGAGCCTCTTGATGAAAGTGAAAGAGGAGAGTGAAAAAGTTGGCTTAAAGCTCAACATTCAGAAAACGAAGATCATGGCATCCGGTCCCATCACTTCATGGGAAATAGATGGGCAAACAGTGGAAACAGTGTCAGACTTTTATTTTTCTGGGCTCCAAAATCACTGCAGATGCTGACTGCAGCCATGAAATTAAAAGATGCTTGTTCCTTGGAAGTTAAGTTATGACCAACCTAGACAGCATATTCAAAAGCAGAGACATTACTTTGCCAACAAAGGTCCGTCTAGTCAAGGCTATGGTTTTTCCTGTGGTCATGTATGGATGTGAGAGTTGGACTATAAAGAAAGCTGAGTGCTGAAGAACTGATGCTTTTGAACTGTGGTGCGGGAGAAGACTCTTGAGAGTCCCTTGGACTGCAAGGAGATCCAACCAGTCCATCCTAAAGCAGATCAGTCCTGGGTGTTCATTGGAAGGACTGATGCTGAAGCTGAAACTCCAATACTTTGGCCACCTGATGTGAAGAGCTGACTCATTTGAAAAGACCCTGATGCTGGGAAAGATTGAGGGCAGGAGGAGAAGGGGACGACAGAGGATGAGATGGTTGGATGGCATCCCTGACTCAATGGACATGAGTTTGGGTGGACTCTAGGAGTTGGTGATGGGCAGGGAGGCCTGGCATGCTGCGGTTCATGGGGTGGCAAAGAGTCGGACACGACTGAGCGACTGAACTGAACTCCCTCTCAATTACCTCATATAAGCCTTCATATCTGATTATCAGCAATTCTACACACTGGACCATGAGGTATTCTCTGTTAACAATATTTGAGGATCTGTTCAATTCTAGAGGCAAATAACCATATAAGGAGATTAAAATCAGACTCCCGAGTTTGTTTTATGACAAGACACTGCAGTGTAATAAGACACATAAAACAAAAACCAAGTGTAAAGCAAAGGCTGACAACATATATAACATAAATTGGACATACTTACAGGATCACTCATTCATTCATTTAAGAGTATTTCACTGAGACCAACAAGGTGCTGAGCACACCCTGTCAACACTGCCCCTCACAGAACCTGGAGCTGAGACAAGGAGATACCAGGAAACTCCAGTGGAAAACTGCAGCGTGCCGCGAGACCCATAGGACTCCCCATCTGGATGCCAGGTGGGGAAAGACCTGCCGAAGGAAGCAATGTGTAGGCTTGAGCATGAAGGAGTCAGCCATGCCGGGAGTGGGAATGCCCGTGGGAGGCAGGAGAAGGGCAGACTGTTGGTTCTTTCCCCCTTTCTTTAACTGGAGTGCACACTCAGTTGCACCCGACTCTGTGACCTCAGGGACCGCAGCCCACCAGGGTCCTCTCTCCATGGGGTTTCCCAGGCAAGAATGCTGGAGTGGGCTGCCGTCTCCTTCTCCAGGTTATTGAAACGTAGCTGATTTACAACATTGTGTCAGCGTCTGCTGTACAACAAAGTGAGTCAGTTATACATAAATACATAACCATCCTTTTTTGGATTCTATTTTCATGTAGGTCATTACAGAGTATTGGATAGAGTTCTCTGTGCTATTCAACAGGTTCTTATTAAAGACCTACTCTCTATATAGCAGTGTATATATGTCAATTCCAACCTCCCAATTTATCACTCCCATCACCTTCCCCCCACCACCGTAACCACAAGTTTGTTCTCTACATCTTGACTCAACTTTTGTTCTGTAAATTTGTAGACTTGTACCATTTCCTTAAATTCTGCATATAAGCAACATCATATGGTGTCTGTCTGACTTCATTCGGCGTGACAGCCTCCAGGTCCATCCATGTTGCTGCGAATGGCATGATTTTATCCTTTTTAATGGCTGAGAGATATCCCACTGTATCTGTGCACCACATCTTCCTTATCCACTCCTCTATTGATGGACATGTGGGTTGTTTCCAAGTCCTGGCTATTGTTAACAGTGCTGCAGTGAACACGGGGGCGTATGTATCCTTTCGAATTACGGTTCTTTCCAGATATATGCCCAGGAGTGTGACTGAAAGTTATGGTAGCTCTGATTTAGTTTTCTAAGGAACCTCCACACTGTTCTCCACGGTGGCTGTACCAGCGCACACTCCCGTCAGGTGTAGGAGGGTCCCTTCCTCCACACTTTCTCCAGCACTTACTGTTTGCAGATCTTTTGATGACGGCCTTTCTGACCAGTGTGAGCTGATAGCTCATTACAGGTCTGATTTGCACTTCTCTAATAATGAGATGTTGAGCATCTTTTCTTGTGCCTCTAGAACTTTTGGATGTCTTGTTTGGAGAAATGTCTATTTAGGTCTGCCCATTTAATTGAGCTGTTTGTTTTTTTTATTTTGAGCATAAGCCATTTGTGTATTTTAATCCCGTTGGTCACTTTGACTGCAAATATTTTCTCCTATTCTGTGGGTTTTCTTTTTGTTCTGTTGATGGATTTCACAGTTGTGCAAAAGCTCCTAAGTTTAATAAGGTCCCATTTGTTTGTATGTGTGTGCTAAGTTGCTCTGTCATGTCCAACTCTTTGCAACGCCACAGGCTGTGTAGCCCACCAGGCTCCTCTGTCCATGGGACTTCCCAGGCAAGAGTGCTGAAGTGGGTTGCCATTTCTTTCTCCAAGGGATCTTTCTGACCCAGGGACAGAAACCACATCTCTTGCACTGGCATTCTTTACCACTGTGCCACCTGGGAAGTCCACCCCATTTGTTTATTTTTGTTTTATTTTCGTTACTCTCAGAGGTGGATCAAAAAAGATCTTTCTGCAATTTATGTCAACAGAGTGTTCCGCCTATATTTTCTGTCAAGAGTTTTACAGTATCCAGTCTTACATTTAGGTCTTTAATCCATTTTAAGTTTATTTTTGTGTATGGAGATTACGTTCTAAGCAGAGAGTCTGCTTAACTGTTCCACAGACCACCAATCAATGGCAGAGGAAAATGGCCATGATTAAATCGCCCCCATTAGGCACTTCTCTCTTCTGTGCCAAAAACCTGACATTTAAATAGCCACACTCAAATTTGGTTATGTTTCCAGTCATATTTCACTCTTAAAGGTGATAAAGGACCTCCTCTTAAACATCTTTGACATGCTAAACAGTGATCTTTTTATATTGTGGTTTTACTTTTGCTATTCTTTTCTATTTTATTTGCAAATAAGAGTAGAGGATGAAACTCTCAAAATAATTCAGTGCTGAATATACCAAAGGAAATAAGTTAGAACTAGGTAGTCTTCTCAGACATAGTAGGGCTGATACAGTATTTCTGAGAGAAAGTAGTTTAATTATAACAGTGAAAGTAAAGTCGCTCAGTCATGTCCGACTCTTCGACCCCATGGACTGTAGCCTACCATGCTCCTCTGTCCATGGAATTTTCCAGGAAAGAGTACTGGAGTGGGTTGCCATTGCCTTCTCCAGAGGATCTTCCCGACCCAGGGATCGAATCTGGGTCTCCTGCATTGTAGACAGACTCTTTACCATCTGAGCCCTCAGGAAGTCTAACAGTACTAGTAATTAAATATTAATAAAATCATCCTTTCAAATTTTCCTAATTTTATTCATAATCCTAAATCCAGGCTGTATATTGTCACCCTGCTTATTTAACTTATATGCAGAGTACATCATGAGAA
>SJYQ01095463.1:0-13445 GCA_006410935.1 Redunca redunca
GTTATTTCTTAATCACCTAGGTTGGCCTAGAACCTGGATGTTATTTATTGCCAGAGGATCTTTGATTCTTTTCTGTGGATTCTGTCCACTGGCCACAGGTTGTCTCCCCTTTCCTTCTTCCATGTGTGATTCTGATTGAGCCTGCCCTTCTGTGAGAGTAGACTAGAGGCCAGTGGATACAGACTGCATTAGACTGAGTATTCTGTTGCATCCAGGCCCCTGAAGTACCTGTCCGCCCTGCCCTGTAGCGTCTGCCCTGGGCCACAGGCAGTTAACTTGTGCCACTCTTCCCCTCCAGTGTCTCGGCTGCATTGTGAGAGTGAATCTTTCAAGATGGACCTCATCCTTGATGTAAACATTCAGATTTACCCTGTAGACTTGGGTAAGTATTGAACACAAACAGCAGGAGGCTTTTTGCCATCTCAGCTGTTCTCCACCCTCTGATGCGGCTGTTGTTTTCAGGCGACAAGTTCCGGTTGGTCATAGCCAGTACCTTATATGAAGACGGTACTCTGGATGATGGTGAATACAACCCCACAGATGATAGGCCTTCCAGGTGAGGGGATGGAAAAGGGAGCACCTGAAATGCGCCTGAGGACTAAGTGGATAGGTGTATAGAAAGACCCTTACTTAATTCATGAAATAAATGATTATCAGCAGACTCTGTGTTAGTGTAAGAAAAGTGCAGCACTTAAGAATCCAGACATCCAGGTGTTTATCCAAAGCAGTGATTACAGTGTGAGTTGTCACTTTTTGATAGTGGAGGAAATGAGCACTGAATGACCTAGGCTCTGTGGGCCTTGTGTCTTGGGAGGGAGTTTGGTGTGATGGAAAGGCTTTGGACGCCCACTCAGTTCACATCTCAGCTCTACCACTTATTTGTTGAATAACCTTAACGTCCTTCAACCTTGGTTTTTTCTCATCAGTAACATTGATGGTCATACCTAGCTCACAGGGTTGCTGTGAGGATTGAATGACATCACGTTTAGAAAGTGCCTGGTGTTACGATGCTGGCATATAGTTACCAATTACCATTTTTTTAAAGGGTCTCTTACTTTTGTTAACTGTATTTAAGAATAATTGCCCCTCTTGTTCCACAGGGCTGACCAATTTGAGTATGTCATGTATGGGAAAGTGTACAGGATTGAGGGAGACGAAACTTCTACTGAAGCAGCAACACGCCTGTAAGTTCCGCAGTCTTGTGAGAGCCCTTTCCTTCTTCATTTTGTGAGAATTTGGGCTATGCTTTGAAAATCTGGACCATCCTCAGGCTCCCTGGATTTCTTTCTTCAAGCACCTCAGACCTAGCGGGACCCAGAAAGGAACTGTTTTGGGAACAGTTTCAGTCTGAAATGTAGGCTGGTCAGTTTGCCCTCTGTCAGGATCTTAAGGCCTGTGATCTAAATGAGAAACTGTTAATCTTGCTGAGTGAAATGCCAAGGAAATTTACTTCTCCAAGAACTAAATGCAGCATAAGTGATTAAACTGCTAGGCTTTTTTGTTTGTTTGTGTGTGTGTGTTTTGCTACTCTGCAATCCAATCCCTAGTTCTTTGGTTTCTCTGCCCAACTATTTTTTCCTTTTCTTTAAAACCTTATTAAAACAATATGTGCCCTTTGCAAGAAATTTGAAAAGCAGAAAAGTAATATGAAGAAAGAAAAAAGTCACCTATAATTCTATAACCAGAGGGAATCTTCTACATAAACATTCTTAGAATGTTCTAGGTTTTTTTTTCCTATGTACTTTTTTCTTTGAGATCATGTTGTTTATTACAATGTTTTGTTCTGTTTCATTTGCTTAATATTATATAAAACATGTTTCCTCATGTCAATTTAAAGCTTTTCCTAAACATTTTTTTTTTAATTCCTAAACGTTTTTATAGCTTTGTAACATTCCAATAAATGGATGTATCTTAATTGATTTGACCATTTCCCTTATTTTGCTCATGGAGTATTTTCCACCTTTCTGATATAAAAAACACTGCTTTGCACATATCTGTGCCATCATCTTTGTCTGAAATTTGGTTCCTAATGACAGAACTCTAGAAGGGTGCCTTTTTTTCTTAGGCTGGCATGGAGAGTAGCTGAGTAGCAGGTTTTGCTCTGACACTCAGACTCACAGGACTGGGTCTTCTGTTTCAGCTCTGCCTACGTGTCCTATGGGGGCCTGCTCATGAGGCTGCAGGGTGATGCCAACAACCTGCATGGATTTGAAGTGGACTCCAGAGTATATCTGCTCATGAAGAAACTGGCCTTCTGAACCACCCAGGAAGCTAGCCTTGCTGCTTAGTCACTCAGGTCCTGGATGTTAGTTCAAGCCCGAATAGCAGTTGCTGTTGTTCACCTGTTCAGAAGAGGCTGACTGTCCACCCTGGGTGCATCTTTAGCAGGTCTGGACTCAGTGGGAAACTGACTTGCTGGTGAAAGACCCAGTGGGAGAGCTTAAGATGAATCAATAGCTGTTTTATGTACACGATTTTTTAAATTAAACTTTACTTTTTCAGACTCTTTTCCCTTCCTTTTTAAAACAGGTTTTCCCATTTTAAAATCATTTTTTTCAACTTGCTTGTGGTACATTATGTTTCTGGCCCACAGCCAGATGATCACATGTCAATACAGGATCTATCCCAACCTTTCAGTATCTGGGTTCAGGATCATCTCAGGCTTCTGGCTGACCATCCCCAACATTTCCCCTCCAAGGTGATTTTCTGTGTGGGAGAGAAAGTGTTGTGCTTTTGGCTCCTGAGGGCACCACCCATTTGGCATGGAATTTTGGATAGGCAAGGAGCCTTGCTTGTGTTCTTCCAACACTTTCAGTCTCTCAGGAAGTCAGATCACATTGACTTCAATGTGTTGCCTGCATAGCCTGGATGCATTCATCATTTTTAGGGAAGCTTTGAGATGAGGCTTTTAGACACAAACATGGGACATGACTCTGAAGAGGAGAGCAAGAAAGATCTGGTGGTTGTGGAAGCAGGTGGATGAGCTAGCTTTGCTCTACATTCTAGTGGTGACCTGGAGGGAGGGTAAGTGGCGGTGGTTTTCACCAGTGACACTGAACAGAGAGCTGCCACACAGACCAGTGAAATGGACAGGGCAGCAATACCAATTAGGCTGGCAGTTCAGTGCCAGTGCCCTGGACAATACACTAGCCTGACTGCAGTCACTAATTTAACAGTAGGGGGGAGAGCAAAGTTGAGGCAGTGGTGATGCTTGCAAGGACTCCAGCATCTGAGCTCAGTCTTCAGCCTGGCATTTGTGGTCTCAGAAAGTACATGGGACCCTGATTTCCCCTGGGAAGTTCAGGGTAACAATTCAGAAAGATTGTTTGTGTGTATTAAGCCGTTGTATCTTGATTTCCCAGTTTTGCCATGGGAGCTGGTCATCCTGCTGGGATGCCTGGGGTATTTCCTTCCCCATCATTTTCAGGTCTTTACTGGAGGTGTTAGGAATAGTATTTAGAGAAATGGGTTTAAAATGAATGGCCTCCGAAGGGGGGTGGGGGATGGGTGGGGTGGTGGTGGAGAAAAGATGTTTCCTTTGCTTTACTGTGGGGTGGGGGAGAGTGAGGGGAGAGGGAAATAGGACATGAATTGAGTTGGGGTGAATTTTTATGGAATCCTAGAACCTTTTCCATGCAGTCAAAAAAAAATTTTTTTGTAGGGATTGGAGAAGGATGGATTTAGGTAAGAAAGGGAACCTAATTACCAATAATGGTTTGTTGGGTAGCAGACTGTCCTAGCTGCCCTGGGGTGGCAGAAGAAAGAGAGCTGGCATACAGTTGAATAGAGATAAGAGTGTCCTCATTGTAACAATTTTTTGTCTTTTTCTGTAAAGGGAGGAAGAGACAGAATCAGCCAGATAGAATGACTGGTTAGACATTCAATGGAGGCAAGTTAGTTTACACTGGAGCAGCCCATGAGTTGTTTGCATTTGCCCCAGGGTAAGTCAGATGCCAGCCCTGGATGCCTGGAGCTTCTGGGCTATGTACTTTTTTGTAGTCTTGCCATCTTTGTCTCAGCTGACAGTGCTGAAAACTTTTCTTTGTCTTGGGTCCCTTTCACATATCATGTACCGGGTGCTGGCTTTCATGTACCATGAAGTGTTTCATTTGATCATTAGATTTAGCCTCCATTAATATTTCAGTAAATTAAAATTTCTGCTTACCATTCCCTTGACTCCACATTGGAATTTGTAGTGTGGATAAACGGATTCTCTTCTATGCAGAAATGGTCACCATCTGAGATTGGATGGCACTTTTGAGCTTTGTGCATTTGTTGATTTTTTTTTCTCCATGGCAACTGTTCTGTTCAGGAAGTGGGTTGGGGGGAACACCTGGAGATGCCTAAATTGGTCGCCCCACCAAGAGCTTTGGTTTTCTACTCAGAACTCATTTAACTGTTGATGTGTACTCTCTAAGGACTTGGAAGTTTCTTCCAATAAATAGAGACACTGATACATTGGACAATGCACCACACTGGGGAGCATTTGGGCTCCAGACTAAGTCAGCGTAGGGTGTTTCTTTTCCTGTTCACAGGCTATGAAACCACTGGGAACTTGCTCCTCATCTGTAAAGCAGAGATGTTAATAACCTACCTTCTAGGGATGTGTGAGTGTTAAAGGTAATGTCCATTAAGTTCCTGACATGATGGCTTTCACTCTGTTGTTTTGGAATGCCTTTAATGACCCTGGGGTTTTTGTGGTGTTTGGAACCCTAGGTTTCTGGCTCCTCTACCTAATGGTAGCTTTTGCTGTCTTTTGGGGAGTTTGAAGTGGGAGGGGAAAAGCTTCCAACAGCTTTCCTACAGGAGCCTCTGGAGGTAGTGTTGACCTTTGCAATGGAGTGTTTAGGGCACTATAAGCCTCTTCTTCCTAAGTACCAAGGTGACATTTATTCAAAAAGTCCCATAAGCCTAGCTTCTTTTCTAGATATCCCCAGGCAGAGTTTATGGTGGTCACAACAGGTTTGCTTTTCAGATAGTAGATACTTCTGGGAATTGGGAACTTCTGGGAACTTGCACTTGACTTGTACTTGCCCCTCCTGCTGTGCGAGCCCTGGGAGACGGACTCAAGCCACTTCCTGCATTTCCCCCTGACCTCCACAGGAGGGAAGCAGGAACCTGTGCCTGGCGAAGCTTCCTGCTGAGCTGCTGAAGTGCTGGCTGTTTGCTCAGCTGTCACATCCAAGTCTCATCTTGTCTTGACTGACCCCATCTATACAGCCTTACCTGGGGTGTAAGGCTCTCCAGAGCTTCCTGTTAGCTTCTCTCAGGGTGGGGGGTGGGGGGGAGGGATCTGTTGCCCACGAGAAGAACATCTTCCCTTCACTTTTCAGGTAGCTTTGAGTCCTGTCGTTTCTTCATTATTTAATCCCTCTCAGTTTTGTCTGTTATGGAGGAAATTTTCTGAGACCTCTCATTTCTCAAGAGTAAGGGTCTCCTAAGAAAAGGGGATCAGAACTCCATTAAAAATGATAGTAAAGAGAATAGAGAGACTAACCTTAGTTCTGAGCAGAAAACAGGCTTTTTTCCCCTGAGATAAGTTCTACAAGTTCTACCTCTGTTCAGAAGCTAGGCCAGGTCAGGCCTTTGCAGAATTATCACACGAAAAATATGTAGAAAATTAGTAAGTTGTAAATTTGTGCAGAAAATAGACCAGAGATAACTAACTGTTCTGGTGAATATTTTGATGTTTTTTGGCATATAGTAAAAAATTATACTTTTTCTGTCCTGCATGTCCCCCTTCACCGGGACTTTGGGTGTCTGGTGGAAGCAGGAAATCTGATAAAGGCCTACCTCTTGGATATTGTGGATTCAGTTCTAGACCACTACAATAAAGTGAATATCACAGGAAGCAAATCACACAATTTGTTTTTGGTTTCCTAGTGCATATAAAAGTCATGTTTCCATGGTACTATGGTCTATTAAGTGTATAATAGCACCAAGTCTAAAAAAGTAATGCACATACCTGCATTAAAAAATACTTTATTGTTAAAAAATGCTAACTATCATCTGACAACACAGGGTTGCCACAAACCTTCAATCTATAAAAAATACAGTATCTACAAAGAGCAATAAAATGAGGTATGCCTGAATAGCTGCAGTTGTCTCCCAGGGCCTCTCCTACAAGTAAGGAGACTGTAGAGTGGAGGCTGACGTTGGCGGTGCTGAGTACCTTACTCTTCCTGAGACAGATTCCGGAAGTGAGAGTGGGCTGCAACTAGAAGAGAACTGGAAGAGTTGGGTGTGATGGCTGAGGGGTCAGGAAGCAGGGGTTGGAGCTGAACCGTGGGGATGGGTGAGGTGGGAGAAGGAGAGAAGAGTGTGTATTGTCCAGGGGGAGGATGGGCTGGGGAAGGAGAATCTCCAGGCTGGAGGTAGGGTGGCAGGGAGCCCATGTCTGAAGTTCCCAGAGGAATATCTGGGGCTCCTAGGGCCCTGGGTGAGGGCTGAGGAAAGAGTCCATGAATTCCACTTAAGGGTCCTTGTGTTCCATTCAGGTGTCCAGGGATTTGGCCTAAGGACCTGGAGGTTTGGTTCAGCAGACCAGGAATCTTGGCTCTGAATCCTTGCAGCCTGTTTGGAAGTCCAAAGCCAGTAGTTCTGGCTGAGACACTGGAGTTGGTCTCCAACAATCCAGAAGTCCTGTTTGGGAGCTTGTTCAGTGTGAGCAATGGAGAGATGCTGCCTAGGACAGCTGTGGCGGGTGGGGCCCGCTTGGCACAAAGGCTGGGCCCCACTACAAGCAGCAGGAAGCGCACCTTTCCTCGGAGCAGCTGTTGGAAGTTCAGGAAGATGGCACTGGGATCCTTGTGAGCTGTGGTCCTGCCCTGTGGAGGAAGCTGAGGGCAGAGGATGGGCCTGAGGCCAGAGACCTGGGCCAGATATCATGCCTGCCTGTCTACGTGGGGAAGATAAAGTGCCAGAACCCAGGCTTTGTGACTGGGAGGATGCACTCCTTAGCAGGTCAGCTCTTCCACCCTCAGGATTTCCAGAATTTTCTAAGGGGACTGAGTCAGAAAAGAAATATTCTCTAACTCCCTTGTCTGGGGACTTACCTGGGTTCCTAGGAGGCCCTGCAGGGCCCCGAGGAGGAGGCGGACCTGCCCAGAAAGCTGCACCAGGAGGGATGAGAGGCAAGTGGGGCCCAGCTGTCCCCGAGCTGCCATCACTGCCTCCAGCAGCAGAGTCGTGGTTCCCAGAACGTCCTGTGCTTTGGTCTGCTCCTGGGAAGGAGATGGAAGAGAGAATCGGACAGCTTCAAAGGGTATTCGAATGGCGGGTGGGGAGCCTGTAAGAGCAGCCAGCAGAATGAATCATAGGAGCTGAGAATTGGACAGGACCTAGGTCCCACCCAGCACAGGAATTCCTTCGGTCTCCCGACAATTGGTCATCAGCCTCTGCTTGAATAACTCCAGTGTCCGGTAACCCAGCTGGCTCTTAACACGTAATTTCAGTAAGAAAAGCTCTTTTTATTTTTATTTTTTTCCCGTTCTTACATTCTGTAATCTGCCCTATTATAGCTTTTACCTCTTGGTTCTAGTGCTGCAAATCCAGTCTTCCTTCTACAGGATGTTAGGATCATACGATTTTAAAAAATTTAACATCCTTAGATACGAGACCATCGTAAAAATGATAAAGATGAAGGGAAGGGACTTACTGATAAATGGCAGAACAGAATCTACAAGGGATCACTAGCAATTGCCCCTCCTCCCTGGCCTGGTCCACAGAAGACCTGAGGGAAGCAAGGGAATTCTAGGTGTCTTGAGGGCAGAGGAGCTGACCTGCTCAGGAGTACTCCCTTCCAGTAGGTTTCTTCAGTCTCAGACTAAAGCAGTTTGTGCTCTACCATAAGACGGCTACTCTTCTCCAACCCAATCACATGAGCTTTATTATTTTTTTAAACCATTCCCCACATAACATATTTTCTAACCTCTCACTGTTCAGGTTGCTTCGACATGCTAGTTTAATATGGGCCCCTGAGTAAATTAGCATGCATCTAAAAGAGGATAGCTAGTACTTAGTGCGGTAGTTTAAGTGTAGTCCACAGACACAGAGAACAAACCTATGGATACCAAGGGGGAAATGAGGGGTGGGGTGAACTCAGAGATTGGGATTAACACACATACACTATTGATACCATGTATAAAATAGATAACTAACGAGAACCTACTGTATGGCATAGGGAACTCTATTCAATGATCTGTGGTGACCTAAAAGGGAAGGAAGTCCAAAAACAGGGCATATGTATATGTATAGCTGATTCACTTTGCTGTACAAAGGAAACTAACACAACATTGTAAAGCAACTATACTCCAATAAAAAATTTTTTAAACGTGCAGTCCACTCAGAATAGAGCTTTTTAGGAATGTTTCTACAACGTGGATGTTAAACATCTAAAGCCACCTAGGATCTCTAGCTTATTAAGTAGCTGCTGCTTCAGTAATATTACAATGCTAAGTTTGAGGCAATCCAACCCTCCCAGGTCTTTTTCATAGTAAGTACTAGGGCTAAAAATTTATGTGAGGGAAGCAGGGGCACTGTGGCCTGAAAGTTGGAAGTGGATTTTATTCAGTTACTTCACACATCCAGAGTTTTATATACATCTGTTATATACATCTTTGGTTTTGACTTAGCCTTTTAGCAATTTGAACCTTCATTCTGTCTTTTGTTATTTTAGCTGTGCCTCCCAGTTTTGTGTCATCAGAGGATGATAGATCCACCTTGCTTCTTCACACCAACTTAAGGTTGAACAGATTAAGATGAATAAGTTCTGGGGGTCTAATATACAGTGATTACAGTTCATAATACTGAATTATGTACACTTGAAATGTGCTGCTGCTGCTAAGTCACTTGAGTCGTGTCCAACTCTGTGTGACCCCGTAGATGGCAGCCCACTAGGCTCTTCTGTCTGTGGGATTCTCCAGGCAAGAATACTGGAGTGGGTTGCCATTTCCTTCTCCAATGCATGCATGCTAAGTTGCTTCAGTCGTGTCCGACTCTGTGTGACCCTATGGACAGCAGCCCACCAGGCTCCTCTGTCCACGGGATTCTCTAGGCAAGAATACTGGAAGGGGTTGCCATTTCCTTCTCCATAAAATGTGCTAAGAGAGTAGATTTTAAATGTTCTCACTACAAAAAGAAATATTAGGGCTTCCCCGGTCATCCAGTGGTTAAGAATCCACCTGCCAATGCAGGGGACGTGGGTTCGATCCCTGGTCCAGGCAGATCCTACATACTGTGGAGTAACAAAGCCCATGAGCCACAACTACGAGCTCCTGCTCTAGAGCCGTCGAGCTGCAGCTACCTAGGCCGGCATGCCCTAGAGCCCGCACTCCACAACAAGAGAAGCCACCTCAACGAGAAGTCTGTGTACTGCAACTAGAGAGCAGCCCCTGCTCCTGTAACTAGAGAAAACCCATGCAGCAAAGATGACCCAGTGCAGCCAAAATAAGAAATATTAATGACAGGATGTGATGCAGGTACTAGCTAATGTTAATCATTTCATAATATATGTATATTATCAACACGTTGTATACTGCCTTAAACTTACACAATGTTATATGCCCATGATATCTCAATAAAGCTGAAAAAAGGGAAAAATCTGAATTTAAGGGTCAAGGAGGCTAATAGTATGCTACAAAATCGACTACTGTTTCTTGCCTTAAAAAAAGAAAGGTTGAATGGAAATAGGTCAAAGGCATGGCCACGAGAGACCTCTATCCAGCTTTTCATGGTCAGCCTTGACTCTATTTAACATACTGGGCCACAAGCCATCATCTTGTCCAGAAAATATCCCCATAGTAGAATGTATATTGGGTTAGGGTGGCCAAGTTGAAGTGGAGCTCTTTTTAAAAGAGAGCTCGGAAAATTTGAAAAATCCATGGGAATCAGTAGGAAACAGATAAAAACAGGATTAGGGAAACCAAGGGAAAGGATGGCTTTCTTACCGTCTGGGTTTTCCATTCTCCCAAGCTGAAGTCCACAGCAGGCAGAAGGACAGGTGTGGACAAAGGGTTAACGTCTGGACACTGGCTCTGTTGAAAAAGATTGGTGGGGTGGTGGAGAGGGTGCGTTATGGTGGCCCGATTACCAGGATAGGCTTTATACAACCAGACTGGAGCTCTTAAGAGAGCATTTGATTATAAACCGTAATCTTTGTAAAGGGGTAGTAATCGGGTCAGGGGGTGGTGGTGGTGGTCTTACTAAGACAATGTTGGAAGGGTAGTGATTGGATTGGGGAGTGAGAGGGAGTGGTGGGAGTGAGAGGGAGTGGTGGGAGTGAGGGTATCTCTCCAATTAAGTGGGCAGAAGGGAGAGTGCTTGGGGATTCTCACCAGTCTGCTGTGAAGGACATGGGAGTCACGAAGCAGTTTATTTAGGAGTCGGGGGTCACAGGCAGGAGGAGCCGGGCTGGACAGAGTTATTCTTGCAGTTAGGAGAAGGATGACCACGAGGAGCAATTCTTAGATGAGGAGAGGTGAAGTTGAAAGGGGTGGATAAGGAAGAAATCATTGTCGTTTGGCGGTCCAGAAATTCCTATTTAGGACCCAGACCTGAAATCCAGGGAATCTGCTGCTCAGAGGCCTTATTCTGAGGCCGCCTCCCCCACATCCCGCCACGACAGCACATTTCCTTTCTTTTTTCCCTCTACCAGCTTCTGATCTGGCCCTAGTTCTCCCAAGGGTTTTCTTACCAGTCAGCTCCATTCTGGCCAGGCTGTCTGCTCGGAGTGGCTCCCTGAATGGGGCCTCTCCCCTGAATCCGTCCTGGGGCCATGGAGGCGGCTTGGGCTCTTCCACTTCTGGGCAGAGTGGGGCAGGGCACAGGTGGGGCACAGGTGGGCCAAGGAGGAGGAGGCTTTAGAACCTATCCTGCAAGTGACAGGAATGATGAACAATTAATGGAGTTTCAAGGAAAAGAAACTCTGCCTGGCTGGGGGAACAGACGTCGGGAGGGTGTGAGATGCTGACCAGCCTAGAACTGCTAAAGCCCCGACTGCTGCAGTCATCCTGTGATTGTACCAGACGGTGTCTCCTCTTCGTCAGAGTTCCTCAGTACCTCTGCGGTGGCGCCGGTGCCCCAGCCCACCGCCAAGAGCAGCAGGACAGAATATGTACACACACATCTAACTGCCTCAAAATCTGAGCAACCCTGCCTGTTTGGTTGGAGAAAACCTGGAATGGGGATAGAGAATGGATGCACGGGGGCTCAAGCCTGGAGAAAAGATTGGAAATGGCTATAGGGCCAGGACCAGGAGCCAGCAAACGTGTACAGTATGCTCAGGGGTAGCTTGGGGAGTGGGGCTGAGGAGGGGAATTGGACCCAAATATAACTGAACTACTAAAAGTCGGTGATTCAAAGACTGAGAAGATGATGTGGGAGAAATTAATCTCCCATTCTTTTTCTATCTACTCCAACACATAAAGCCTCTTGGGGTTTTTCTTTGGTTATTCAAGGAGAAGAGATGGGCTAACAGTTCTGGAACTTCCTTCCTGAAGCAAGTTGCCCGGGAATGAGCACCTGCTGGGTGAGCTGATGCCTGCCTTACAGGGCTTACCTCACCTTAGACACCCACCATATGGGTCTCATAGCCCTCACCTTCCTCCCTGCCCCCTCTGCAGACCCCTTCCGGTTCCTTTGCAGGACCCCCCACATGGCTTCCTTCTTCTTTCACAAGTTGTGCAAAGAGGCCTGCACCTGATTCAATATTGGGATTTCCTGTAGGTCTGTCAACATTCATGAGCCCTCCTCCCATTACCCTCTCCTTGTGCCCTGGCTTGCCTGGCCCAGCTTCCCCAACCCCAGGATTCAGAACCTCTTAAGCTCATTAGGAATGACTGGGTATGAATGGGGGTTGAGGCTGTGTCCACCTCGGTGCCATGTTCCCTAAGTCCAAAAAGCACTTTCTTTCTTGTTTTCTCCCTGGGCTCATGTCCCCTTTCTTGAGGGCCAGCCTGGACTGTGCTGTATTCCACTAAGTCTGTTATCAGTCCCTCAGAACCCAGCACCCCACCCCCTACCCCTGCTCTGTCCTGCTCCTCCCATTCTGGGAAGGCCACACTCTTCTCGACAAAGGTCAGTGCCTGTAGGTTCCAGTTTGCCTACCCCTCCCCCAGCAGAGAGCCCAATTCCTCTTTCCTGTCCTTCCTACCCTCACTTAACTCCAAACCCGGCTTGCCACTCACCGGGTAGAGAAGGGCTCCAGGACTCAGGTCCAGAGCAGGCAGCACTCTGGGGAGCAGATGGGTAGGAAGACAGGTGGTTGTTGGGGCACAGCCTCTCTGGGGCACTGGGGTCACACGCCTGCCCAGGCCAATTCTGCCCAATCAGAGAGCAGGGAGCCACCAGACACAAGCAATGGCCCCCGGAAGTGACGCTTTCTCCTCCCACCTGCGTAGGACTTGGAGCCCCTGCCTGGACCATGGTTCACTAACGGAGCCCAGCTTTCCCACTCATGCATACCACACAGAGGATTTTAATAGGGGGATCTGTGTCTTCCTAGGAGCTGGGAAATCTGGGAGCTGGCTGGTGGGGAAGACGGGAGGGAAACAGTTTTTTTCCTAGGAGGAATCTGGCAGGACATTTTCACCCCTCAGGAAGAGGTACAGAGGTCTGGTTTTAGACTGGTGGGTCTCTCGGTCTCTGGCCGTCCAAATTTCTTTTCCCTGGACAACACACCTGATGCTAAAATCTGTTAAGGCTCTTGCTTTCCTGCTTTCGTCACCAATAACACCCTGAGGGTCATGTCTTGTTCCTCCTTCGCCAGTGGAAATGTGGGTACTGCCTGTATTAGAGAAGACCCTGTCAGGGGTCAACGTTTCCAGGAAGCAGTCTGGACAGTTTGAGAGGACTTCAAGGTGAGGGGGTGCGTGTGTTGGATTAAGCCAGGTTCAGGTGCCCCTCTGTTGGGGCCCCATGGCTCTGATGGCTAAGCCCATTTATCTCTGTGCCAGGGCCCTCTTTGCCTGCCCTGTCTTTCTCCCTCTCCCATCTCCTACCACTCCACATGTGACAAGAGGAATAACCAGGCCCATGTGTCCCTGTCTTAGGAAAGACAGCTGCTCAGCCTCCCCCGCAAATGCCTCCTGCTGGCCCCCCTCTTCCACTGGCCTTGGCGCTAGTTCCTCTGCTTTCTCCTCAGTCCCACTCTCCCCACAGTCTGTCCTCAGGGGCCTCCAGGCCTGACCTTATTCCCACCTCCTCCCCCATCCCCCCCACTTCATCCTCAGGCTCTCTCCTGCTCCTCCTCCCAAGGATGGGACTCTCTGCTAAGGAGTATGGCCTAGATCCCGGAATTCTCCAGTTCAGCCAGACCAGATGCCTCCCAAGATTAAGAAGGAGGGTGCTGGGATGGTTGGGAGGATGGTGGGAGTGTGGGGGTGGGAGGTGGCAGGGAGGCTGTCATGACCGGGAAAGCAAAGACGAAAGAGGTTGTGGGTAGGGTG
>SJYQ01095463.1:22798-87756 GCA_006410935.1 Redunca redunca
GTCCACCCACCCGTCCACCCACCCACCCATCCATCCACCCACTCATCCATCCAAATTTATCACCTACTAAGTGCCAGAAACTGCTAGGTGACAAATATGGCCTGGATGGCCCTCACAGAGCTCACATCTATTGATTATTTCTCCTTCCTTCCTCTCCCTGCCAACAGTGGGGTCAGGGTCCCACCCCCAACTGGGGGACCCCATGCAGGCTGATGGGCCCCGAGGCTGCCGTTTTGCAGGGCAGTGGTTCCCAGAGAGCCAGAGCTGGCACCCTTCGGTGCCACCCTTTGGGGAGATGAGCTGTATTACCTGCAGATGTGGGGTGAGTGGGGGCTTGTGTGAGGTAGGCGTTGGGGACCTGGCCCGGGGGAGGAGAACTTCCTAGGGAGGGCAGGCTCCTGGGGAGCGGGCTTCCCCTAGGAGGCTGAAGGTCACTGTGCCCCAGCACCTCTGGGGACCCTCAGGATCTGGTCTGTCCTGCACCAGGCAGGGGTGCCCCACTGTGAGCGGGATGACTGTTCACCGCCACTGTCCTGCGGCCCAGGGAAGGAGAGCCGCTGCTGCTCCCACTGCACACCCCGGCGGCGTAAGTGTGGGGCCTGGGGCTGGGGCGGCAGCTCCGGGATGCCTGGGGAGGGGAGGGAGCACCGGCCACGTGCCGGGCGCAGTGCTCTCTCCTGCACAAGTGTGGTCCTGTCCCCTCCCACAGCAACCTTGTAGGCTTGGTCTCCATTGCTTTTTCTTCACCAAGGAACTTGCTGACCCTCAAAGGAATCAGGCAGCTAGGCTAAAGTCACACAGCTGGTGTGTGCTGACTTGCTTCAAGAATTCTGACCTTTCTGAGATCAGAACAGGGAAGCTCCACTGTGTCCTCTGTGTCCCCCCACCCCCTTGTTCCTCTTCCAAACTTCACTCCCTCCTGTCTCCCAGCAGCCCCAGAGACCAGGACAGTCCCAGAGCTTGGGAAAGAAGATGAAGGCTCCTAGGGAGCAGCCAGAAGGCCCTACGACCAAGAGGATGGGGCCTGGGCCGAGGGAAGGAGGGGCACCAAGGACCCCGCATTCTCTGCGGGAAACCCAGTGCCTTTGGCTCCTCTCTTCTGCCTCTTCCTCCTCCCCCACTACCTCTGGGAACCACAGCTGCACACGGGGGAGGGGCAGCCAGGGCAGACCAAGGCCAGGTCCGCTCCAACTCTGGCCTTGTCATCCTCCGGCCCCTGCCTTGGAAGCCCAACCCCTTTCCTTCTGTACATACTGTCACTGGCTTGTTGGGATTTTTAATTTATCCTCACTCAGCACCAAGGGTCCCCCCCCCACCCCCACACTTCACTCCTGCTGCCCCTGAGCTGAGCAGAGTCATTATTGGAGATTTTTGTATTTATTAAAACTTTTTTTTCCAGTCTTTGGGCTAATGGTTGTTTCTTTGTGACCAGGGGCCTAAGTGGGCCCCAGTGGAGAAGGGTCTGAGGGGCGGTAGGGAGAGAGAGGGGCACTGGCTCCACGGGCTTCACTCTACCTTTGGGGAGCAGGAAAAGGCCCGGGGAAGGGGGCAAGATGACACAACAGCTGGTGTAGGATTAGATCCTGCAGAGGGGCCTAGGTTGTCTTTGAGATGGAATAGAGCTTCAAGAATCAGGCCACTGGGAGCGGTGTTTGGACACTAGTTTCCGCTGACCTGCCCAGGCCAGCATTTTTGCAAGTATTTTAGTGTCTCAGCCTTGGAGGAGGACATGGCAACCCATTCCAATATTTTCCCTGGAGCATCCATGGACAGAGGAGTCTGGCATCTACAGTCCCTGGGTTCACAAAGAGTCAGATACGACTGAAGCAACTTAGCATGCACACACGCATAGTGTCTCAAAATAGGTGCTGGCAGGATTTACAGTTTGATTTGTTACCCTGGGGTCAGTCAGGCCTTCTATTTGCAGCAAGTTTGACTGAGCCTCTGAACTTCTCCAGCAGAAAAAGACAGAAGGTAATACACAGGGACCCTAACCAGAGGAGAAACTGGGGTGGCTCTGATTCACCTGGTTTTTGAAGAGAAACCTCTTTCACATACAATCCTCCTCTTTGAGAATCACCTTTCCACATTCTCTAGTGACTCCCCTGGGCTATCTTTTATACCACATCAGATTTTGGATCTGTCAGAGGAAGGATAGCCACTCAGAGCCATCACTTGATGGCGCTGCTGGCAGCCAACGGTTCACTTTGGGCCAAGTCAGTGTCTGTGGAAAATTCTTAAAGAGATGGGAATACCAGACCACCTGACCAGCCTCCTGAGAAATCTGTGTGCAGGTCAAGAAGCAACAGTTAGAACCGGACATGGAACAACAGACTGGTTCCAAATCAGAAAAGAAGTACGTCAAGGCTGTATATTGTCACCCTGCTTATTTAACTTATATGCAGAGTACATCATGAGAAACACCAGGCTGGATGAAGCACAAGCTGGAATCAAGATTGCTGGGAGAAATATCAATATTCTCAGATATGCAGATGATACGACCCTTATGGCAGAAACCGAAGAACTAAAGAGACTGTTGATGAAAGTGAAAGAGGAGGGTGAAAAAGTTGGCTTAAAACTCAACATTCAGAAAACTAAAATCATGGCATCTGATCCCATCACTTCATGGCAAATAGATGGGGAAACAATGGAAACAGTAACAGACTATCCTTTTGGGCTTCAAAATCACTGCAGATGGTGACTGAAGCCATGAAATTAAAAGACACTTGCTCCTTGAAAGAAAAGCTATGACCAATCTAGACAGTGTATTAAAAAGCAGAGACATTACTTTGCCAATAAAGGTCCATCTAGTCAAGGCTCTGGTTTTTCCAGTAGTCATGTATGGATGTGAGAGTTGGACTATAAAGAAAGCTGAGTGCCAAAGAATTGATGCTTTTGAACTGTGGTGTTGGAGAAGACTCTTGAGAGTCTCTTGGACAGCAAGGAGATCCAACCAGTCCATCCTAAAGGAAATTAGTCCTGGATATTCATTGGAAGGACTGATGCTGAAGCAGAAGCTCCAATACTTTGGCCACCTGATGTGAGATGTTTGACCCTGATGTTGGGAACGATTGAAGCGGGGAGGAGAAGGGGATGACAGAGGATGAGATGGCTGGATGGCATCACCGACTCAATGGACATGGGTTTAAGTAAACTCCAGGAGTTGGTGATAGACAGGGAGGCCTGGCGTGCTGCAGTCCATGGGGTCGCAAAGCGTTAGACACAACTGAGTGACTGAACTGAATGTGCAGGTATTTGAATAATGTATGACTACAGACTACAGAGGGTGCCTCCTCAGGACGGGGGAGAAGTGAGGGCCGGAGAGGCAGCCCAGGCACTTCCTGGGAGGATGGAGTCTGGGTTCCACCACTCTAATGCATGTCAGCTCCTCAACGTGTAGGATAGCCTGCATTCTAAACAAGAGTTGGTTGCTTTCAAAAAAGTTTCTGGATTATTTCATTGCATTTCACCCTTAGTCTTTTATGAAATAATGGGAACTAGAAAAACAAAGTGTGACACTTCTGACCCAACAAAAGTGGCTTCATAAAGTGATACAATTAGGATAAGGAGAGAGTGTGCTGGAGTGGGCACATTTTAGCTCACCAGGTTTTAGGAAGTCAAAGAGGATGAGCGAGGAAAAAAAAACACAGAGCACAGTCTGGAATATTGGAGATATATTGTTGTAGAGGACAAAAGGGGAAAAACTTTTAGGGATCCTGAAATGATTATGGTGCCCTGAGAATGGAGCTGCCCCTTATAACATTGTTTGGCTTTGCTATATGATCTCAAGAACAAAGGGAGCTGCCAGAGTGATTTCTGCTCATCATCGTAAATCACTGTGAATGTGGTAATATACAAATGTATGAGAAAGAAAGAAAAATTCACCTGTTAGAAAGAATTCCAACCCCTAGATAACCACTATTAAGAAATCATTGAGTATTTTTCTAGGTTTCTGTTTGCCTGGCCAGAGCCCAACTTGGGGTCCTGGCCCTGCAGTACGTTTGTTCCTACTTGTGGAGTGGCTGAAATGCTTTCCTTGACCCAGCTGAGGGTATTTGTATGATCAGCTCAGAGGCTGGAGTACATATAAATCTGCACAAATAAGCAAGGCAGGAGACTGCATTTCAGGGAAATCTGATCCTCTGCATTTAAAGTGACAGAGGAGGCAAAATCCCAGACATTTTGAAACAATGGTGAAAAAGTCCTCACCAAATCAGGGCACTTGGCGAGTTGACATTCAGTGACTTGATTTCCAGGGCATGACCGGAGCCCACAGCTGGGGTTCCAGCTCCTCAGCTGATGGGTGTTGGGCAGGCCTTGAGCCATCTCATCCTCTGGGGGCAGCAGACGGCTGGTGGGGCTTCTCCAGTACCCCAGCTGCCCCTGGGAGGAGTCCCTCACCTCTCTTCTTGTCCACCTGACTTGACTGGGCTGGATCCTGGGCTGAGAGCAGCCTCCCTGTGAGAGGCCAGGCCTTTTCCTCATCTTCTGAAGTCTGTCGTGCCTAGTTGAGCCCCTGATCCTACTGTGGGGACAGAGACTCCTTCCTCTCTATTACCCTCCACTTATGCAGGGGGACAGGACTGCAAAAAAGTGGAGGTAGCAGGGGCCAGTGGGGGGAGAGTTGTGACAAGGATCCCACTGAGCTCTTCTCCATGCAGTGGGCAGTGAGGCTGCCAGCTGGGTACTGGGGCAACAGCTCTGCCATGGAGGGCTCTGCCGCTGGTGGGCTTCATGGACCTGCCTGTTGTTGCTGGCACTCTTTCTCGTGGCCGTGGTGCTTAACATAGAGTGCTGGGGTCCTGACCAGCCCCCACTCTGAAGGGAGATGAGGGAAGACGAGAGGAAAGCAGAGACAAGCTTTTGTCTTCTTGGGAGCGTTGGCGTTTGTGTATTGCACACACACACACACACACACACACACACACACATCTGAAGTGTGGTCTGTGAGAGAGAGTGGAGTATCCACACTGCATCTGTTATTTACACCCATGTTTGTTACAATGTGAAGTTTTCAGTTTCCTTTATTTCTGTCTCATTCTCCCTTACACGAATCTAAAAAACAAAGCCAATGAACTTGTTCTTTCTTTATTTTGTAATGATTATTTCATTTTAGTCTTGGCTGAGCGGGGTCTTTGTTGCTGCAATCGGGCTTTCTCTAGTTGTGAAGAGCCAGGGCTACTCTCCAGTTGTGGCGTGCGGGCTTCTCATTGCGGTGGCCTCTCTTGTTGCGGAGCACGGGCTGTAGACCAGTGAGCTTCAGGAGTTGCAGCACTCGGGCTCAGCAGTTGTGGCTTATGGGCCCCAGAGCGTGCAGGCTTCTGTTGTTGAAGCTCATGGGCTTAGTTGCTCTGTGGCATGTAGAATCTTCCCAGACCAGGGAGCAAACCCATGTCCCCTACATTGGCAGGCGGATTCTTATCCACTGTACCACTATACTAGGGAAGTCCTAACTTGTTTTTTAAAACTCAAAGCTTCTGTAGTCCTTTCTGCCTTCTAAGTGGGTAGCAGCAGAGTCATATTCTTTATACTGGTTGGCAGGGAGAGTTGGGGTGGCAGATAAAAAAAGCAGCAAGACCAGAGGCTACAGAGGAAGAAGGCCAGAGAAACATTCCATGGAGACACAGCAGAGGACCTTTTACTATATACTATTTATCTCACAAGTAATCAACTTTATCACTAGCAGTGAAAGTGAAAGTGTGAGTCATTCAGTTGTGTCTGACTCTTTGTGACCCCATGGACTGGAGCCCACTGGAGTCCTCAGTCCATGAAATTCTCCAGGCTAGAATACTGGAATGGGTAGGCATTCCCTTCTCCAGAGGATCTTTCCAACCCAGGGATCGAACCCTAGTCTCCTGCATTGCAGGCAGACATTTTTACCTTCTGAGCCACCAGGGATAGCTATTAATTGCATGCAAAAGACACAAGATAATTCCTAGGGAATAGTTTCTTTCTTCCATCTCTATCTCCTTGGCCAGCCAGGTCTCCTCTCCAGAGACCCCCTATTACCTATTTCTCACATATAAGAAAATCTTTTAAGAACAGGATTGTCCAAGTTTAAGTTCTTTGCACGGCTATATAGATCAGTGCTTTTCAAACTCTGATATGCATATGTCTTATCTGGGAAACTTGTTTAACTGCAGCCTCTGATTCAGAAGGTCTAGGGTCAGCCTGAGCGTTTGCATTGCTGACAGGCTCCTGGTGATGTGATGCTGTGGGCCCAGAAACACAGGGTGAGTAGCAGTCATTCCACGTTTTCAGCAAATGTGCCAGGCCACTCTACGTTTATTCAGTCAACTAATATTTACTGAGCACTTTTTTTGGTGCCAGGCACTGTTCTTGGTTACAGGGACTCAGCAGTGAACTAAACTGACTGAAAGTCCTGCCTGTGTAGAGTTTACAATCTAGTGGAGGAGGACAATGAGTATATAGTGTGCCAGAAAAAGATGGAGCTATGGGAAAAACAGAGCAGGAACAGGGAACTGGGGGTTCTTGGGGAGGAGGATCTGAGTGTAGTTTTAATGAGGACGACCACAGAATGCTCTGGTGAGGAGACATTTGAATAAAGACTTGAAGGAGGGGTGGGAATGAACCATAGATAATGATTTTAAAAAATTGTGAGTGGGCTTAAGTTCCGTATCAGGAGAGAAGGGAAGAGACTTGCCATAATCTGAGATACATGTGAAATCAATACGTCAGTAGATAAGTAAACTCAAGAGAGCAGATTCTGAGAAAAAGAGCCCCTTGGTATATTAGGGAGAGAAGTGGACCTCCATAAGAACAGAGGATGAGATCTTGATTGAATTGTATCAAATCTCTTCTTCTAACAGTTGAATTATATACTACACAAAGACGAAGGATGACTAGAGAAAGAGTTAAAGAAATATTTATTACCCAGTAGAATTACGTCATATGCCTTACTGTGTCAGTTCTGCCTGTAAGGTTTGCTTACAAGATACAACCCATCCAGGCATTTCTGAGTCTGGAAAATGAAGAAGGAAAGAAGTGCTACTCACAACAGGGAAGGAACCTTATGGCAAAATCTCTACCAAGGAAGAGGTTGCAGTTTAAGTACATACTTTGTGGCTGGAAACATTAGAGGCCAAAATGCCACATGAAACGAAGAAGTTTTCAGGTTGGCAGCCAAGGAAGGCTGTAGTTTGAAATCTCACTGAATGCCACCTAAAGAAGCACCATGCAAGAGAACTCTGAGGAAATGAGTTAAAGAGAAAGAAGGAGAGCAGAGGGAAGATGGTGGGGGTAGTACCCGGTCAACTCATCCTGGAAGGGTGGGTTCCAGAGACTGGAGGACCAAAGATGCCTCATTCTTCCCAAGCAGCTGGAATCAAACCAGCTTCAGCTTGTCTTCCAGAAGAGTGGGAAGCCTGCCTTTGGGGTGGGGGGGGTGGTTGGTGGGGAGGCCTGGCACCTCTCCTTCTGACCACCCCACTAGATCCCAGGAGGTCTAAATCCCATTTACTTCCAGGGCTCACCCCCTCCCCCAAGACAAACATAACTGCACCTGCTGGCTGATGCCTGAAATTCCTTTAGCAGATGTTTTCCCTTCCACAACTGGAAGACAGGAGTTTTAAAATGCAAATGACTGGTTAAGATATTAGGTCACCTGCTAAAGGAGAACTACCAGTCAACAAGTAAATGGTTAGTGTCATATCCTGTTACTATTTGACAAGGAAGAAGTTAGAAGAAAGGTAGACTGAAAGGGAGGAGGTAAGGAAATAGGGATTTTTGCAGCCCAGCCTGCAGGAAGAGACGTTGACAAGGGCTGGGCTACTTACCTTCAATAGCCCCGGGGAGAAATAGTCGCTGTGTGGAGAGGAATTCTGTCCTGCACATCTGTGTGTTCTCCCAGCTTAGTGGGAACTTGGCCACTCAGACATATGATTCACATCAACTGTGTTTTTCATAAGTTTTAGGGTTTTCTTTCTTCTTTTTTTTTAAAGCAAGATTGATGTCATTATGAAGGAACTTTTTCTCATAGGTTCCAACGGAGGTACCACTTAAAATGGCATCGGGGAAGACCTTCAGCAATAGCTTTTAAATTCTCCCTCCTCTCTTTCAGACAGACAGGAATGAGAGGACTTCCTGACAGGAACAGAAAGAAGTAGGATTTTATTTTTGTCTGATCATAGATGTAATGGTTCTTCAAGAGTGATTCTACATTCTTCAAAATGTAACATTCTATTTTGGCAAACAGGACAGTGTAAAATGAAGGAAATTCAATGTTAATTAGTTAATAAAATAAAAATGTCAACTCAGAAAAAAATCCTCATTTACCTTTGATTTTTTTCCCTTAATTTTTTTTCTGCACATGAATAGACCATGATTTCCTTGAACACTTCAGATGGTATTTCTAGTGAATGATCTTTTTTTTATTACAAAAATAATATTTGCTTGAAGTAGAAAATTTGGTTAGAGAAAAAACCCAGGATAAATTCTTCTCAGAGAAAACAAAGTTTTCTGAAGTATTTGCTTCCTTCTGTGGGTTTTGTTGAGTTTACCCTGTGTTTACTCTATTATATCCCATTTTTCTTTACTTGGCCCCATTGTCACACATCTCCTGAGCTTTTGCCATGGATAGTTGCAAGCTTGAAGAGAGACAGTGCCTGTTTTTGCCATATCTGGGTACAGCCAGAGACTGGGTTTTCATCTGAATGCTTTCTCCTTGGGGTAAAGTCGGTCCTCTGGTCTGGCTTTAGCTAGAAAACGGGCCGGGCAGGTACTTGGCGCCTCGGATGAGGAAGGAATGCATTTGGACGCCTACAGTGGAGCACAGTCGGGGACAGCAGGAGCCGCGAGGGCGCTGGAAAGGGGAGTGAGAGGGAGGCAGGGATGCGCCACCGCGGGTGGGGCGGGGCCGCTCCCCGGGGTCAGTCAAAGGCGGCTCCGAAGCTGGACTGAGTTCTCCCTGCATGACTGTGGTCACCTTAATAGTTTGCAACGTTTGTATTCATTTTGGTTGCCAAGAAGACTCAGCTGAGAAGATTTGGGCTTAGTAGGTGATATTTTGTGAGGAAAAGAGAGGCAGTTGAGGGGGGTGGGGTGGGGCTGGGGGTGCGGTAGGGGGCACCTGGGGAACCAGAACAGCCTGCTTTGCTAGTAACCCTTCTGGTCACTTGGCCCCCATCACCAACTTGCTTTGGGAAACTTCACAGTATAGCTGCATTGAACTAACAGCAGCTTAGTGTCATGGCGTGAAACCAAGGGCTGACGGCTTTTTGATGATGTGATCCTGGACAAGTCACTTGACACATCTGAGCCTAAGTTTCCTGTAAAATGGTGAAATAATGGTTAGCTGCATGGTTGTTATAAGGACTATAGAGAAGGTCTGTAAGGTGCTTGGCACAGAACTGGCACTCAATGACTTCGCTGTAATTGGGTCTGATGGGTGTGAGAGTCATTAAGGGGATGGAAAATGCTAGGCATGCCTATGGAAGGATGAGGTTATGTTCTGGTAGAGGAAACTGAACACTCACGTCTCCACTGTGTGACGGGATGAAAATGACGACTGTGGGCATGACCACAGCGCTTCCACTGTCAAGAGTCCTTCACAGCCAACCTCATCCTCCCTTTTCTTTCCCAGCCCTGAGGAAGCATTCTTTCTTGGTGGGAGTGAGGCTAAGCCCATCTACCGAATCAAGTGGTAAGAGAGTTGGGGCAGGTGTAAAGGTGAGCGTGGAGGATTGTGCAGAAGTGTATGTGGGGTGAGAGGGAAGTGGGCACCAGAGTGAAGAGATTCTAACACGTTGCTGTGGGCTGTGTTTATGGGTTTCCTTTAATATTTTTCAAGATAGGAATAAAGATGGAATTCTTTTTTTGTGGTAAAATATATATAACATGGACTTCCTAGGTGGCGCTAGTGGTAAAGAATCTACCTGCCAATGCAGGAGATGCAGGATCATCCCTAGATCGGGAAGATTCCCTGGAGAAGGAAATGGCAACCCATTCCAGTATTCTTGCCTGGGAAATCCCAGAGGAGCCTGGCAGGCTACAGTTCATAGGGTCTCAAAGAGTTGGACGTGACTGAAGCGACTTAGCACGCATGCACATATAACATAAATTTTGCCATTTTAACCATTTTTAGATATACAATTCAAGGGCATTAAGGACATGCACGGTGCAACCATCATCACAGAACTTTTTCATGATCCCAAACAGAAATTCTGCATCCATTACACAAAAACTCCTGAACCCGCCCCCAGCCCCTGGTAGCCTTTATTTTGCTCTTTGTCTCTATGAATTTGACTATTCTAGGTACATTATAGAAATGGAATCATACCATTTTGCCCCCATGTCAGTGGTATTTCACTTAGCATAATGTTTTCAAGGTTCATCCATGTAGCAGCATGAATCAGAATTTCGTTCCTTTTTAAGGTTAATATTCCACTGTATGCATTGTTATAGTCTACATTTTGTTTATTCATTTACCTGATGATGGGTGGTTGTTTCTACTTTTTGGCTATTGTGGATTGTGCTGCCATCTACATTGGTGTACAGGTATCTGGCTGGGTTCCTGCTTTCAATTCTTTGGGCATTTATCTAGAAATGGAATTGCCAGATTTGGTGGTTATATGACGATTCTAATGTTTAACTTTGGAATGCCACTTTAAGGGCCTCTTTGTTCTCATTTTGTTTCTCAAATCCTCTCTTTCTGTTATAGTCCGTCCCCTTCTCTATTTCATGACATTTTGTTGTTGTTGTTGGAGCAGCTGGATTTCTTGTCTTTAGAGAATGATTCACATTTTAGATTTATGTATTCTGTCCTTGCAGTGCTGTTATTTTGCTCCTCCATCCCTGTATTTCCTGTAAACTGAAAGTTAAATATAGAGTCTTGATTAGATTCTGGTTCATTTTCCACAGGAACATTTCATGGAGGTGCTTTATATTTCCCATTTGATCATATCAGGAGGCACAGATTCTATTTCTTCAATATAAATATACTCTGACAAATAGCACATCTTAAAGGATATATATGGAATCTAGAAACATGATACTGATGAACCAATTTGCAGGGCAGGAATAGAGATACAGACATGATTTTTGGACATACAGGGGAAGGAGAGGGTGGGATGATTTGAGAGAGTAGCATTGAAATATATACTTTACCATAAGTGAAACAGAGATGATTGAGATGATTGTGTGCCATGTGCCAAGTTGCTTCAGTCAAGTCCAACTCTTTGTGACCCTATGTCTCCTCTGCCCATGGATTCTCCAGGCAAGAATACTGGAGTGGGCTAGTGGTAGAGAACCTGCACTTCCAATGCAGGAGACCTGGGTTTCATCCCTGGGTTGGGAAGATCCCCTGGAGGAGGAAACGGCAACCCACTCCAGTATTTTTGACTGGTGAATCTCATGTACAATGGAGCCTGGTGGGTTACAGTCCATGGGGTTGCATAGAGTTGGACACCACTGGGCGACTGAGCACTCAGGTAGAACAGATAACTAGTGGGAAATTCCACATAACACAGGGATCTCCCACTGGTCCTCTGTGACAACCTAGATGGGCGGGATGGAGCGGAGATGGGAGAGAGGTGCAAGAGGGAGGGGACATGTGTGTGCTTATGACTGAATCATGTTGTATGGCAGAAACCAGCACAATATTTTAAAGCTTTATCCTCCAATTAAAAATAAATAAAAGATACTCTGAGAAGGAACCAGCCAGGCATCTGGTTTATTAGGACCAGACTTCTTAGAGCTACATGTCATAGGAAAGGAGTGGGGTTAGGACATAATGGTCAGCAGCTGTAGCACTCCTTCATAGCATCCCTGGAAAGTGTCCCCTCTCCTGCCCCTTTAACCTCAGATCTTTCACTCTAGGAGGAGGTGATTTTGGAGTATTCCGGAGCTGCCTCCCAGGCACCTTGATCTGGCTACTGCCTCTGACACTCACACTGTGGTGTTGAGTCTGGCCCACTTCCTCTTTCAGGATGATTACTTTTCTGGGTTTCAGCTGCCACTCGTGTTATGAGTCTCCTCTGGACCTTCTCACCGTCCACCCAACTGGTATTACCTCTGTCAGTACATTTGTGAACCTCAAACCTGCTTAGAGTTCAAGTTATTTTCCATGGGTTCAGAACACTACTTTAATGTCTCCAAATGTTTTGTGACAGCTTCAGTGGCATAAGGGTACCTGCAGGGTGGTGTCATTCAACTCCACAGGCCAAAATATGTGTGTGTGCGTCTAAGGTCAATAACAACAATCCCTAAGTGTCAAGATTCTTACTGAAAAACACTTTTCTTTTTTTACAATTTCTGCTACATCAGGTATTTAGTACTTATATGATAAAAGTAAAATTAATATAATGTGGGGGAAAATTTTTAAAGCATATAAATAAGCAAAACTAAAATAACCTGTCACCTCAATACCGAGAAATACCTACTATTAAAATTTTGGTACAACCACTGAGGCTTTTTCTTGTGCTTATGGATACACTTGATTGGGGTCATGTTGCTTTTCTGGTCACATGCAACAGAAATCATCCTCAGGGAGGATCCATCCAAAAAGGGAGAAATGTGTTTGGAGGTACATGGCCTTTTGAGGCTGGAGCTGGGCACTGCTCTCTGCTCTGAACAGCTCCGTGGTCAGTGGACTTCTGGATGGCTCACCATACTTGCTCTGGGGGCCTCTTCCCCCAGCCCTCACCCCTGGTGTATGCAGGTATTCAGGGGAGAGCGTCCATCACCTTCATTGGCTACCTCTTCCCTCAGGGCTGATGTGTGGTTCAAGATCAGTTAGTCTTCTGTGGGCAGAGCTCTGAACATGGGGGGAGGAATTATTATTTCCCTGGCATTAAAAAAAAATTTTTTTTAATGAAGTATAGCTGATTTTTAATGTTGTGTTCATTTCTTTCCCAGCATTTCTAAAGTCCTCTATACCTAGGATGGGAAAGAAGTAGATCCGAGTTGAGTCAAGAAGTGCAGAGGACAAAGCTCTGTCACACGGATGCAGCACCCTTGCATTTGGCAGCTGCTGATCAGAGCTGTCCCTCTTTGCTCAAGCTGCTTTGATCTGGGATTCTTGTTTCTAAGTCTCACTTGTTTCTAAGTGAGACTGACCAGTATCTCTGATCGTGGCTCACCCGCTATAGTTCTCCATTTTGGACACTGGTCTTTGCTGCCTTTCCAAGTACAAAGTGGTCTGTACTGTTGGGGCTGGGGGTTTGGATTATAGATCCTCAGTCTCAGCTGTGCTCAGAGATTCCCTGGCTGTGATTGAGCCCCACATACCTGGAGAGGGAATTTGGCCAGAGAATGGAGTCACACAGGAGAACTGTGGCTGCCTGGGTCCCACCTGTGTGGGGGTGTGGGTAGGTAGGTAGGCAGAGGAATTCCCAGACAGAGAGAGCCATTGTGAGCCAGGCTGGCACCCTGAGGCATTTCCTAGGGGCCAAAGTATGCTTGTGAGATGATCCATTCTTTTGTGGGCAGCAGTGATACTGGTGCTACTGAGAACTTGGTTTCTGTTGCTCTGCAAACGCAAGGACTGCCTTTTACTGTGGGATCCTCCCATCTGTCTCCTCCTCTGGACCCTCGTGTTTCTTTCCTGGCTCCTCCTCCCCATCCTCTGCTCTAATTAATCAACACCCTGCCCAGTGGAGACCTTGCCCTCCAGGTCACTGTCTGGTATGGAGACCTGACGTGCATGAACTCCAGTGACACTGAGCTGGGAGTGATGGGAACGGTGTCTGAGTCCAGCAGAGACCTGGCGACAGGCATGCTCCCAGCTGGGGTGACGGAGTGGACCTCACACAGAGGAGGTGGTATTTGAGCCCGGCTACGGAGGATCCCTAAGATGTACACGATGCCCTAGGAGGGAAGACCCCAGGTCCTAGGGTGGGGGATTTCAAGGTGAGAGTGTGGGTTCAGTGGAATGGGAGAAGGAATATGAGGTGTGGGGGGATGAGGTTGGACAGAGCCTGGAGAAGGTCTTGGATATCATACGTATCTGTACCGAACAGCCAAGGGCACCCACAGTTTAGGGTTGAGAGGATGGCTCGGAGGTAAACTGTGTCCCTGGGCCAGTATAGTCCTTAGATGTGGGCAAGCAGGACTCTGCCGCAGGCGGGGCTCAGAGGTCTCAGTGCTTTCGACTGCCTGCCTGGGAGTATTGGGAAAACCCACTTGGATGTCTGGGATGGGCTGGGCCGGGTGCCCAGAGCCTAAACTGGTCCTGTGAGGGTTATGGACTCTAGAAGCCTGTTCCTCAAAATTTTCCAAGTCCCACTTGGATGACTGAGAGCCGGGCTACCCTCCCGGCAGAGCCCGTAGCCAGTCCCAGGACCCACGCGGGCCCCGGGCCCTGGCCCTCCCCTCCGCTGACTCTCCGCCCTGGGTATCGGGTGAAGCAGAAGCCCTGAGGAGTTCTGGAACTCCTACCAATGGTGTCGCCCTGGGGCTTGTGCTGGGACCCCACTTCCCGGAGGGCCGCCTGTGAGTGGATTGTTCCTGCTGGCCGGCACTGTGTGTTTGTGTGGGATCACATGAGTTTGAGTCACCCGGGACTCAGGACAAACTCAAGGCTCTGGGCTGCTGCCAGCCCTGGAGCCTGCCTGTGTGTCCACGGAGTGGCTCTGGCCTGGCGGGGCTCTAACCACAGGCTGCCCTGGGGCCACAGCCCCTGAGACGGGTGGGGGTGGCAACGAGTATTCCCTGTGCCCTCTCCCCACCCTGATGGGAGCCTCTACACACCTGTGGGGCATTCTCTGCTTAGCCACAAGGGACCTTTCCCCTGGGGGTCCGCACTTGCCATGAGGTGATGGGGGACATGAACGAGACTGTTCTTTATGCTCTGGCCGTGGGCATCCTCACCTTTCCTTCCATGGAGTGTGGAAGGCAGGGCTGTGGCCAACAGGGAAAGAGGTCACATTCTAAAAATACCACAATTATGGCCTAAAGCGTTCTAGAGGGGTCATGGTTGGAAGATGTGCTATTCTATGTTCGCACTGTAAAGTCCCCAGTGGCAAATTTAACATAATAGAAAAATAAATAATTGCTCCCCAGCCTCCTCTCCAGTACTTTGAGTAAGACTTGCATTTGTGATCATTATCAAGGAAGCACCTTACAAGCTTTGAGAGAGTCACCGGAAGCCAGCACGCAGGGCCGCACTGCAGGTGAGGCAGTGATGGAGCTGACATTAAATAAATGATATTAGAGAACCAGAGAGGCAGGGCAGTCTTTATTGTTTCAGTATAAACAGGTTCTGAAGAGCCACAGCACTTTGAGTAAACGGTAGCCTTGCTACCCTTTCCTCCCTGTGAGATTTATGAAGTTAGCTAAGAATGACAACCTTGGCCATAAACGGTGTGAAGAGAGGGTTCCTGTATATTACAGAGTCTTCAGTGCTCTGACTGGACAATAAAGAAATACTGAAGTATCTCTTCAATCCATCGGTGTGGGCCCATGAATTTTGGCAGTACATTATCAAATCGAATGGTTAATGTTGGTGGGGCTCCACCAAAAATATTCCTGAGGGGAGACCCTGCCGTGGGCAGTGCTTGAGAGAGTTCAGGCCCCAACCCCTCACCCCATTGGACAGCACCATCCATCCTGGTCTTGAGGAAATGGTCACTCCCCTCCCTTGGGACCAAGGCCTGCATCCTAGGCCTGAAAGCCTGCCTGGCCCTGTGCACTGGTGGACCCAGGAGACAAGAGATGTGTGCTGATGGCATAAGAGGCCTGGAGCAGGGGAGGAAGAGGTCACAGGCCAGGAGGAGGAAGTTCCTAACAGAAGGCACATGGGTCTGTCTCTTTTGGGACCAGGTGAACAGAAGCCAGGCCTCCTCTGAACGCCTCCCTCTCTCACCCTCCGTGGGGTCACCGGGTCCAGTCGGTTTGCTGCCAGCTGTGTGGCGGATGGGCTGGGTGGGGCGGGGCTGCTTCACAGCGACTGTGGCTCTCAGGATCTTTGGAGTTTTCTTCTTGGGCTGCTTGGACTCCTTCAGGTGGCTCTTCCAGTGTCATGGCTGGGGGTGAGAACCCTGGCTGCTGGTTTTGGGGGAGCAGATAAATGAGGAGGCTGTGGATGGATCATGGCTCAGTATTCAGTGTGTAACCCTGCATTTGACCCCATTCTCATTGTGGGGCCCTGCCCTCACTCTGCTGGCATGCCAGTCCAGGGACACTCAATTTTACCCTTTCAGATAAAAATGCCTCCGGTGTCTGTTGGAATCAGGGGAAGCAGGAGATGGGTGGGGCAGGAAGCGATCTTCAGTTATCCTGTTCTTGACTCCACATTCACCGGCATTCTTCCCCTCTCTCCACTTTCACAGGAGCCTGGTGCCCCCGATTTGTGAGCCACTGGGCAGCTCTGGGGTATAAAAAGGAGTTTTTCTTTACTGCCCCACAGCTCAGGCCTGGACTTGCTTGGTTCTGCTTCATTGGTTACCATTTGTCTAATTGCTTTCCAGCTTCCAAAATGTTGCTTTTGACATGTTTCCTATTCTCTCTTTCCTTATGGGTTTTAATATTAAAAACATTAAAAAAAAAAAAAAAGAATTTCAGAAACAAGTGGAGATGAATGCGTGGGCCCACTCCACTGCCATTAAGCTACCAGAGTGATTCTTCTAACATCTAAATGTGATGATATCTCCCTTCTGTTCAAAAACACTTCCATGGCTCCTGATTGGCAGCAGGGTAAGAAATAGAAATTGAGTACATGGTGTTTTTAAGGCTCTGTCCCAAGTCAGGGTTTACTCCTTTCATGGACCAGACTGTACTTGATTCTATTAATTTTAATGAAACAGACATTTTAGGATACATAGAGAAAGAAAGAGTTAAAAGTTCACTTTTGGTTCTCTGTTCAATGCCAATGCTAAAACAGTACTTGGCAGTTACTTGCATAACTTTTTCTTGAGGAAACTTTAATTGCTGAGTGGTACTGAGTCCTGAGCTGACTGGGCTTGGGGGTCAGTGATGGTAGAGTGTGGTGTATGTGTGTGTGTGTTCACACCTGCAGCCTGCAGCCCTGAGTTGGTGTGGGGAATTTCCAGTTTATGTTGCCAGCAATGAGAAGACAAACTCTTTTTTTTTGTATTCTTTCCAGGGCATAAATTGCAGCTGGTGGTTAAATTTGTTCAATCCACCTCACTCTTAAATCACATCAGACCACACAAATGCTGAGCCTACCTTATCCTATTAGACCTACACCAAAGGGCCAGACTTTCCCCTAGATGTCTTGAGAGTTATAACTCCACAGGTGAGTTGGCAGGATCATCTAAAAGATGGTAGTCTCCCTTTGGAAGCTGTTGCTCAAAGACAGTATCAATTTATTTACCTATTACCTTATCAAAGAAAAATACCATCATAAATGTGGCTTCAACAGAGTACAGGACCCCATGGTGACTTTGCTAAACATCTCTTTAAAAAGGCAATAAAGACTCTTCTCCCTCTTCCTCAAAACAAGGCTGCATGATCAGGCCAACCAAGACGGCTGTTCTCTTGCTCTCTGTGTATCTCTGCTCTATTGGCGCCTGTTTCACCAACACCCTACTCACACCACAGAGCATCCTGCATACTTGCCCCTGCCCCAGTGAATGATCAAAACATCTCCTCCAGCTTATCAAAGGAGTGGTGAGAGGTGTGCCCTTCTCCTGGTTTCCTTGGTAACTGATGGGTCAACCTGAGGATCGGTTTCCCCATAACTGGTGACCTTTACCTGCCCTTGGGAGTGAAGCTACCGTATCAAGCCTTCCATCAGCTGCACACGGCGGAGTGTCGCTCTAGACCTTGCTTTAAACAAGTAAGCTCCCCATCCACTAGACCACTGATGTTTCTGTCTCTGACTCCAGGCTCTTTCTTTGGTCTTGAAACTAGGCAAGCACAGAGCTCATAGGCCTGGCAGTGCAGCCCAACAAAGACACATTGATTTTCCTGTTCAACCACATAGAACTACCCATGCTTGCCAGGCAAGGGCCTACTTTCTTTTTCATTACTTAGTTATTATTTTAAAAAATTAGAGTATAATTGCCTTACAGTATTGGTTTCTGCTGTACAACATTGATCAGCTATATGTATACATAAATCCCCTCCCTCTTGAGCCTCGCTCCACCCACCCCCATCCCTCACCTCTAGGTCATCACAGAGAACTGAGCTGAGTTCCCTGTGCTATACAGTATCTTCCCCCCAGTTATTTCACACATGCTGGTGTATTTTTGTCAATCTTACTCTCTCAATTTGTCCTACCCTCTCCTTCCTTGCTGCGTCTACAAGTCTGTCCTTTGCATCTCTATTCCTGCCCTGCACATAGGTTAGTTCATCAGGTTCTACTTTATTTTACATGAGGTTTTGCTCAGTCTTTCCCCCTCTGTCTGGAATACCTACTCTGATTTTTTCTATTCCTGCCAGGTTGGCCTACTTGTTGCTTTCTAACACTCTTGTCATCTCACCTCAGAGCCTTGGCACTGGCTATTTATCTGCCTGGACTGTTCCTGCCCCATGTCTCCATGTGGCTTTCCCCTCATTTCATTGTCTCCACTAAAATCCTGCCTCTTGGTCATCATTGTAACATCCTCCACCCAAAGACCACCGAGAACCCACCTGCAGTGGAGCCAGTTAGGCTTATTGCTCATTGCAGTAGAGGAGAACACACACCATGGGGAGCTGCCAGGTCTCAGTACTGGGTGGGGGGATGCATCAGAAAGGCCGTCCAGGGTTGGGGCTTGTTTCTATCTAGATCCATCTTGGGCACAGAGTGGCCTTGTCTGAAGTTGATGTTCTGTGGAATTGTTTATATTCTGCAGGAGAGTGCCAGAGTCCAGCTGTGAATGCTGGGCCAAGACCTGGATGGCGGCAATTGCTGTTCTCTTTAGCATCATGGAATCCCCAGCACACAAGAGATGGTGGAGGAGAGGGTGGCAGACGGTGAAAAAAAATTTGTTGAACAAATGGATGAGGTTTGTCCTTGGCACATTCTTACTCCACATTCAAGGAAACTCTCTTCTGGAAAGTGTACCTGGCGGTCCTAGGCTGGCCCTGATCTGAGCCTCTCCTGCGTACTGCACCTCTCCTTACAGCAGTCATCTGAGTCCAGCCAAGAGGGTCTGCAGTCAGGCTTCCCACCTTGCTGTGAACTCCTTGAGGGCAGGGGTTGACTTTCCCTTAGGACCTCAGTGCAACCACAGGGCAGGTGCCTCATAAGTCACTGACTGACCAGCTGAAAGCCCAGGTTGACTGCACTTGAATTGAAGGCGTGAGTTGCACACTCTGGCAGTGTGTGTTCTGAGAGTATAGTCTGTAGGCCACTGGATGGGAAATAGTTAAATAGGAGCCACCAGGGCACCAGCAGCTGGAGGGTGCGTTTATGAATTTGTGATTCTCAAGAACAACTTTAGACTGTAGGGCTTTGGCCCTCCTGTGGGGCCTCTGCTGTAACTCCATCTGGGTTTGGTTCTTCCTCAAAAAAGTCCTCCCATCTCAGCTACCCAAGACCCAGAAGAGGCTGACTGAAGGCTATAGGTCCCAGGAACAGGATAGGAAGGGGCTATAAGAGCCTGCTGCTGCTGCTGCTAAGTCGCTTCAGTTGCGTCCGACTCTATGCAATCCCATAGACGGCAGCCCACCAGGCTCCCCTGTCCCTGGGAGTCTCCAGGCATGTCTAAAACAAGGATCATGTACACGGGAGATGGAGTTATCTGATTATCTGGTTCTATTCTCATTTGTTGTTGTTTTTATTCCATTTCTAAGTCATGTCTGACTCTGAGACACCATGGACTACAGCACTCCAGGCTTCCCTGTCCTTCACTATCTCCTGGAGTTTGCTCAAACTCATGTCCATTGAGCTGGTGATGTTATCTATTTCATCTTCTGCTGCCCCTTTCTCCTTTTGCCTTCCATCTTTCCCAGCATCAGTCTTTTCTAATGAGCTGGCTCTTCGCATCAAGTGGCCAAAATATTGGAACTTCAGCTTCAGCATCAGTCCTTCCAATGAATATCCAGGGTTGATTTCCTTTAGGATTGACTGGTTTGATCTCCTTCAAGTTCAAGGGACTTTCAAAAGCTTTCTCCAGCACCACAGTTTGAAAGCATCAGTTCTTTGGCTTCAGCCTTCTTTTTGGTCCAGCTCTCACATCCATACTTTGACTATATGGGCCTATGTTGGCAAAGTGACGTCTGCTTTTTAGTACATTGCCTGGGTTTGTCATAGGTTTTCTTCCAAGGAGCAAGTGTCTTTTAATTTCATGGCTGCAATCACTGTCTGCAGTGATTTTGGAGACCAAGAAAAGAAAATCTGTCATTGTTTCCACTTTTTCCCCATCTATTTGCCATGAAGTGATGGGACCAGATGCCATGATCTTCATTTTTTGAATGTTGAGTTTTAAGCTTTTTTCCACTCTCTTTTACCCTCATCAAGAGGCTGTTTAGTTTCTCTTCACTTTCTGTCTTTAGAGTGGTATCACCTGCATATCTGAGGTTGTTGATATTTCTCCCACCCATCTTGATTCCAGCCTATAATTCACCCAGCTTGGCATTTCACATGATGTACTCTGCATATAAGTTAAATAAGCAGGGTGACAATGCTGAGCCTTCTCGTACTCCTTTCCCAGTTTTGAATAAGGTGGGACTAGTGGTAAAGAATCTATTCTCATAGCAACTCATTAAAGTAAGAAAGTCTTACTATTATTTATAGATGAAGAAGCAGTGGCACAGAGGTTTAGTAACCTACCCAGCGACACACAACTAGTGAGTGACAGAGGTGGGATTCAGACTCATGTCTGTCTAATCTCCAAATCCATGTTCTGGACTCCTGCATAGTCTTCCCACAGTCCTTTGTGCGGTCTCAATGAAGGTGGGGGTCCTCTGGACATTTGAATTAAGGAACCCATTCAAATAGCTCTCTGGACCAAGAAGTCCCTAGAATCAAGGTTCTGATGCTCAGAAGTGCCAGGCAGGAAGTAGCTGCCTTCACAAAACTAGTACAGGTAGTGTGGACTAGGTCTGGCAAAGCAGAAGAGACAGCAGAGAGGACTCCATCCTGAGGCCTGGTGAGACCTTCAGGCTGCCTGTGCCATCTCCACAGGCCCTAGGTCAGCCAGGATTGGATGTGCATGAAAGTGAAAGTGAAAGTTGCTCAGCTGTGTCCGACTCTTTGTGACAAAACCTTAACTCTGGTGGGCATTTCCTTGTCTGTGGGTGCTGCAGCTTCCTCTTGTGGCCACTAGGGTCCCAGGGTCCCTCCCTGCTGTTATGCTCAGGCCTTGTTCTATTCTGAGAGAGGACTGGGTGCTACTAAGGCCTTTTCTGCACCCTGTGTCCTCCCCTTTCAAAGAACAGCTCAGAGTATTCCTAGCAAAACCCATGTATAAAAGCCTGCTGAATTTTTAGAAAATGATCCCCTTTATTAAATGATCACATTTAATAAAAGGAAAAATAGGTCTTCTCTATAGGTATGGCAACCACATGATTCTGTTCCCAACTTCTAGCTGAGATGGCATAGTGAGTTCATGCTGTGGCCTACGCCCTCTGTTCCAAATACAAAGAAATAATAAATAAAATAGAAAAAATGATAAACAAAAGGACATAGTTGGGCCCTAAACCAAGATAGATATCTTTGTGTACCAGAAATGTAATGTGATGAGTAGAGCTGAGGGCCTGGTGGCCTCGGGGTCTAAAAGCAGCAGTAGCTGCCAGAGGCTTAGCTCCTGGTTACAAGCTCTGTGTAGGACAGGGGACAACAGCCAGGCTCCTTGAAGCCAGGGGTGGGGTGAAGCTCCCTCTGCTTGTGAAAAGAGGCAAGGAAAAAAATAAAGCCAATTGTCCATGTACAGCCTGGGGCTTAAAATGTGGAAAGATGAAGACAGACTCTTGACTAGGAGCTGAGCCAAGCCACCCTCTGGCTACACGCCTGGGTCTGTGATATCCTCATACCACAGCAGAGTGGGAGCCCTAAAGTGCTATTCTAGAACCTGGTTTTCAACTGGGTCTGGGGGTCCCAGCTCAGGACAGAGACAAAGTGAAAAATAGATATTAAAACAAAATTTTAAAAATTCCCCAACTCACTGAGATTCAAATCAAAATATAAGAAAAATACTTAACAGTAAGAAAAACAATCACAGAATCAATATTTGGAATTTGATTTTACTCCAGAGTAATTTAATTTTGTAAAAATCTTGTAAAGAATTAAAAATAGTGTTTTGAATGCCTAAAGAGGCAAATTAAAGTTTAACATTAACAAGAATTGTTTGGAGCCAGATAGAAATGAAATGAGAACAAGGAGATACAAAAAGAATTAATTAGAGCTCTTGGAAACAAAAACTTTGATCATTAAAAAAATGTAGTAGACAGAATAAATGTAGACTAGATACAAAGAGAGAATTAGTGAATTAGAAGACATAGGAATTAACACTAATATAGTACATGGTGACAAAGATTTAAAAATGTGAGAGCAGTTATGAGATATGAAGGATAGATTGTATGAAGGACAATGTATGTCCAATAAGAGTTTTGGAAGAAAAAAGAGAATGGAGCTACATGAAGTAATAAGTGAGGGAGTAGTAGCAGAGAATATTTGGGGAGAAATTGCAGACGATCAGATGCAAAGAGAAAAAGACCTTATAGTAGACCCAAAAAGAGAGTATTTACAAAGGAACTTCTGGCCTCAGCAAAAGCCAAGACGAGAGATGGTGGAGTAGAAGCTTCAAAGTCCAACTGGACTTTTATACCAAGTTACCTTGCAGTTAAAATGAAAAGAAAAAGAGGCATTTCCATATATACTCTCATTGAAAGAATTATTATCGGATGTACTTTGAGAAGAAACGATGAACCCAGTAAGAAATGGAAGGGTACAAGAAACAGTGTTAACCACAGAAAGTGATAAAGATATGTTGATAAATCTAAATGAGCTTTGACTATGAACAAAATTTAAAAATGCTTATTTTTGTTAAAGTATGCATATATATATTTTTTAAAGTCGCTTAATTCTCAAAGGTTCTAAAGATGGACCCCAATGATCCTTGCCTTTTAGTCATACACTTGTGTTGTACCCCTTACACTGAATAGAGCTGACTTGTGCAACCAACAGGATGTTGCAGAACGTAATGGTGTGTGACATCTGAGGTTACATGATGAAAGACATTCCAGCTTCCACCGGGTTTCCTCTAGGCTTCCTTCTTCTGGGGGAAGGAGACTGCCATGTGGTGAAGACACTCAAGTAGACCCAAGGAAAGGTTTGTGTGGCAAGGAACTGAGGCTTTGTGCCAATGATCAGCACTGATTGCCAGGTATGCCAGTGGGTCACTTTGGAAAGGGGACCTTCAGTCTTAGTCAGGCTTTCAGATGATTATGGCCCTGGCTGGGCTCTTGACTATGATTTCATGAGAGACCCTCTCATCTCCACCTAGCTAAACTCCTGAATTTCTGACTCACGGATACAAAATGAAGTAACAAACATTTATTGTTATTTTAAATTGATTAGTTTTGAGTGATTTGTTATACAATAGATAATTAATACAGGTGTACCTCTTTTTATTGTATTTTGCTTTATTGTTTTTCACGGATACTATGTTTTTTGTTATTGTTGTTTTTTTACAAATCAAAGGCTTGTGGCTTGTGCATTGAAAAGTCTATCAGCGCCATTTTCCCAGCAGCATTTGCTCATTTTGTGTCTTTCTGTCACATTTTGGTTATTCTAGCAATATTTTAAGCTTTTTCCATTATTAAGATATCTGCCATGGTGATCTGTGATCAGTGNTACTAATTCCAGATTTTTAAAGCAATTTTTTTTCCTGTTCTTAAATTGTCTTTATTTCCTAAGAATTCTTTCTTATTTACTTGTTTATTTTTGCTTCTCCACACAAGAAATTCAAATGATTGATGATGTTTGTTTGTTAATATTTAGGATAAAATATGAAAAGCAGTCTGTCAGCTCTGTGTACATCAGTGGAGTTTGTCCAAGGTAGATTTCACTGTTGGACTGTCTAGCTGACCATTTTCTCATGGGTTCACAAAAGGATTTCTGAGACTTAGAATGAACAAAAGAATGTAAACACATGGAACAGTTATGAAATACTAATTGCATATTAGATGAAAAAGGATGTCAGTCAACACCATGCAAATTGTATTCTCTGACCATAAGACACATAAATTGAAAATTAACAATAAAAATCACATTAAATCTTCCACGTGTTTAGAACTGTAAGGAGTCACTCCTAAATAAAGAAGTTACAAAAGATATCACAGTGGAAATTACCAACTATTTAGAGTGGAATGATAACAAAAATACCATATATCACAACTTGTAGGATGAAGCCAAAACAAATCTGATTTTTCGGGCACTCATAACAATCAATACAAAGAGCTAGAAAAAGCGTAACAGAGCAAACCCAAGTAAAGTGTTGTTGTTACTGTTCACTTGCTAAGTTGCGTCTGGCTCTTTGTGATGCCATGGACTACACTACGCCAGCCTTCCCTGTCCTTCACCATCTCCCAGAGTTTGCTCAAATTTATGTCCATTGTGTCAGTATGCTATCTAACCATCTCAGCCTCTGCCACTCCCTTCTCCTTTTGCCTTCAATATTTCCCAGCATCAGGGTCTTTTCCAATAAGCAAACTCTTTGCATCAGGTATCCAAAATTGTTGGAGCTTCAGTTTCAACATCAGTCCTTCCAATGAATATTCAGGGTTGATTTCCTTTAGGACTGACTATTTTCATCTCCTTTTTTCTCCTTGCTGTCCAAGGGACTCCCAAGAGTCTTCTGTAGCACCATGGTTCAGAAGCATCAATTCTTTGAAAACACACAGCCTTCTTTATGGTCCAATTCTCACATCTGTCCATGACTACTGGAAAAACCATAGCTTTGGCTATACAGACCTTTGATGGCAAAGTGAAAGTGAAAGTCACTCAGTCAGGTCCAGTTGTTCGCAACCCCATGGACTATAGAGTCCATGGAATTCTCCAGGCCAGAATACTGGAATGGGTAGCCTTCCCCTTCTCCAGAGGATCTTCCCACCCCAGGGATTGAACCCAGGTCTCCCACATTGCGGGTGGATTCTTTACCAGCTGAGCCACAAAGGAAGCTGGCAAAGTGAGGTGTCTGCTTTTTAATATACTGTCTAGGTTTGTCATAGCTTTTCTTCCAAGGAGCAAGTGTCTTTTAATTTCATGGCTGCACTCACCATTTGCAGTGATTTTGGAGCCCAAGAAAAGAAAATCTGTCACTGCTTCCACTTTTTCCCCTTCTGTTTGTCATGTGGTGATGGGACTGGATGTCATGATCTTAGTTTTTTGAATGTTGAATTTTAAGCCAGCTTGTTCATTCTCCTCTTTCACCTTCATTTAGATGTTATTTAGCTCCTCTTTGCTTTCAGCCATTAGGGTGGTATCATCTGCATATCTGAGGTTGTTGATATTTCTCCCAACAATCTTGACTACAGCTTGTGATTCATCCAGCCTGGCATTTTGCATGATGTTCTCTGCATATAAAATAAGTAGGGGAGGAAATTAGTAAAAATAGTGAGGTTAGCAAAGTAGGACACAAAGAAACAAAATACAAAAGTAGTTTAGTGAAAAAAACACAATACACAAGATTTTATTTTTTATTTATTAAAAAAATTATTTATTTATTTACAATTGTGCTGATTCTTTGTTATTGTGCATGGGCTTTATCTAGTTGTGGCAAGCGGGGGCTATTTTCTAGTTGTGGTGTGCGGGCTTCTCGTTGAGGTGGCATCTTTTGTGGAATGCAGGCTCAAGGGTACTCAGACTGCATTAGCTGCAGCTCATGGCCTCCAGTAGTTGTGGCACACGGGCTTAGTTGCCTGAAGGCATGTGGAATCCAGGTCAGGGTTTGAACCTGTGTCTCCTGCATTGGCAAGTGGATTCTTAACCACTGGACCACCAGGGATGTCCACAACACACAAACTGTCATGAAGATTCATTAAGAAAAAAAAAAGTCATGAATAAGCAATATTAGAAACAAAAAATAGACATAACTAGAAATAAAGTAGAAATTTAAAACAATATAGTAAGAGAATGATAGAGCAATTTCTAGTCAGTGAAATTAAAAACGGAGAAAATAGATATTTTTCTAAAAATACAATAATCAGATGACCCAAGAACATATAGAAATTTTTGATCAGCCATTAATAATTGTACAATCAAACATCTCTCTCTTCAAAATACATGAGTTTTAGCGGGAAGGTTTTATTGAACCTTCAAAGAACTACTTCATAGAATTGAACCAGGTAAGTTAATTTTTGAGGCTGTGATACAAACCAAACAAGACTGGCTCAAGAAAAGAAAATTGTAAACAAATCTCACTGGTAGCCATCCTCTAAGATGGCCCCCTCGTGATCCACATCTCTTGATATCCACATCCTCATGTAGATTCCCACAGTGAATTGCAGCTTGTCTGTGTGTTCACTAGAGGGCTGCAGAAGTGACAGCATACGTCGGTGGGGGCTAATCCATAAAAGCCACTACCGCTTCTCTGCCTTACCCTACGGACAGCTCGCTCTCGAGGAAGCCAGCTGCCATGTCGTAAACACACTCAAGCATCCCTGTAGAGAGAGCCATGCGAAGAGGAACTGGGCCTTCTGCCAAAAGGGAGCACTAGTTTGCCAGTCACATGAGCGGGTCACCTTAGATGTGTTTCCTCCAGTCACAGTTAAGCCTTTGGATGGCTGTTCCATGAGACCCTAAGACAAAACCACCCAGCTACATTCCTCACATATTCCTGACCCACAGAAACTAAGACAGAACAGATGCTTATTGCTGTTTTTATTTACGTGTTTATTTTTGGCTACGCTGGGTCTCTGTCGCTATGCGGGCTTTGCTCCAGTTAGTGGAGAGTGGGGGCTACTCTCCAGTTGTGGTACAAGGGCTTCTGACTGGGGTGGCTTCTCTTGTCACAGAGCACAAGCTCCAGGCTGCAGGCTTCAGTATGCGCAGCACGTGGGCTCAGTAGTTGCAGTTCCCAGGCTCTAGAGCACAGGCTCAATAGCTGTGGCACACAGACTAATTTATTCCACGCCATGTGGAATCTTCCTGGATCAGGCATCAAATCTGTGTCTCTTGCATTGGCAGGTGAATTCTTTACCACTGAGCCACAGGGAAGTCGTATTGTTTTAATCAATAAGTTTAGGACAATTGTTATTATTGCAGTAGAGGACTGATACACACACTTGAGCTTCTAGATGCAAAAGTTATAAACAAAAATACTAGCAAAATGAAATAAGTGGTGTATAATTAGAGTTTGCCCCAGAGTGCAAGAATGCTTAGCTTAGAAAAATTTATAAATATGATTCACCATATCAAAAGATCAAAGGATAAAATGTATATTCATTTAACAGATTCAGAGAAAACATTTGATGAAATTTTAAATTCATTCATGAGAAACCTTACCAATTTGGGTTTGGAAGGAGACTTTTTGAACACGACGAAGGTTACCCATCAATAATCCACAGCAAGCATACATAGCCCAATTTCAGCAGCATTTCTTTTAAACTTAGGAGTAAGACAAGGATGCCTGCTATCATGACTTATTTTCCCCACTGGAAAACCTTGCCAGTGCAAGAGCACCAGGGAAAATAAGGGGTTTGAGAATTGGAGAGGAAGAAAGGCAGGTGTTCTTCTGGCAGATTTGCCTATATAGGTATTCAAAAGACTTTATGCATAAAATGCATCTATCTGACAAGCCTGGAGCACTTACTGTCTGCTAAGGTTTCCACTACAGATGCAAGAAAAACGTGTCCTTGTGTCTTCAGTCTGTCTGATTGTGGCAGCCCAGATTGAATGGGGGAATACAGGGAAAAAATTTTGCAACTCCCAAATAAACTTGTGAACAGTGAAAGCCTGATTTATCAAAAAACAAACAAACCAAACAAAAATAAAAAAGAATCTACAGATAAACTATTAAAGTATTTAATTCAATTCAGCTATATTTCAGGACACAAGGTCAACACTGAAAAAATTACTAGTCTTTCTACTCATCAATCATGACCAGTCAGGAAATGTAATAGGAAAAATAAAGATCTCGTTCATAATGGTAAGATAAAGTGTGAAGTGCCCAGTGATTAATCTAACAGAAGATAGGAAAAATTTTATGGAGAAGATGACAAAGCATTGTGGGAAGAATACAAAAAAAGATTTGAAAATGAATGAAGAGACATATGTTCATGGATCAGAAGACTCAATGTTCATGCCAATTTCTCCCAAATAATCTATAAATTTAGTTAAACTTCAATGAAAATTCCAATGAACTTTTTTTGATGGAGTTTGACAAAATGATTTAAAAACTCATAGAGAAAAGCAAGAGCTAGATAATTCTGGAAAAGAACACAAGGAGGTAGGATGGAAGGAAGATTTAACCTACAAGATAAGAAGACTTAGTGGCGTTGTAAAGGAATAGTAATTAGAGAGTAGGGTAGTGATACAGAACAGAGAGCCCAGGAAGAGACCCACGCACATATGGAAAAGATACACAACAGCTGATATTTCAAATCAGTAAGGGAAACAAATTACTTTTAAAAATAAATGATGCTTGAAAAATTGGTTATCCACATGGAAGAATATCAAATTAGGCTGCTAGTTCCATACTCCAAAATAAAGAACTAAAAAGCTAATCTTTAAAGCTTTTAGAATAAATATAGAGAGAAGATGTTTGGGCAAGTAATGATTTCTTAAACAGAACACAAAAATAGATCATAAAAGGAATGAATGACATATCTTACTTGTTTTAAATGAACAGCTTCTGTTCAAAAAACACATCTTCAAGAAACTTGAAGATGAAACTCAGACTAGGGGAAGGTATTTGCTACTTAGAGAACTGGCAAAAGATTAATATCTATAATTTGTAAAAAAAATTCTACAAGTGAAATAGGAAAGAGATAAATAATATATTAGAAAAATATGAAAGGGTGATTAAGACAAAAAGAAATCTTAAAGAGCAACTACTTTAATAATCAAGGAAAAAAATTTAGATTATATGAAGATACCATTTCACATCCATCATATTGGTGAAGTAATTAAAAAGGGCTACTACAAAGTATTTATAAGGATGTAGAGTAGATGAACAGAAACTTTCATGGGCAGCTGGTGGGAAAATAAATTGGTATAATCACTGAAGAGCAATCTGGCAAGGTCTGCTAAACCTCAGATGTGCGTGTCCTTCAACTCTGCAATTGACTTCTGGAGAAATCCTCACACGAGCACTAAGAGATGGTACACGTCATCAGATTCCACTTGAAAGCAGTCCTGCTACCGGAAGATTAAACATGAATAAAGTCCTGTGACAATCATAAAAAAAAAAAAAGAGTCCAATATAACATTGCTTATAATAGGGAAAAACTGGAAATCATCTACATATCCACCAACAAGAGAATGAATAAATAAATAGAATACTATAAAGCAGTGAAAATGTGCATATATAAATATGGGTAAATCTCAAAAGCATAATGTTGAGAAAAAAATCACTGTGAAATGATATGTAGAGTGTGATACATTTTGCATGAAATTTGGAAACATGAATATTATATATAGTTACATATATATATGTATGTAGGATACAGTGTAACACACCAGGGAAAGATAAATACCAGAATCCCCAGAGCAGGGTGTTGGGTATTAAGATGTAAGGTAGTGAGCATCCTTGCTTGTTTGTTTGAAATGTTGTAGTCAAAATCATCATAACCCAGATCTACATAACTGTTAGTTCAGACAGGACTCCTGAGACCCCTGTGTGTCCATGTGTTATGACGCTGGAGTTGATGGTGGCCTCCCCCAGTGAATCCTGAGCTCCCTCAGGGGCATGGTCTTTTTGCTTGCCACTTTCCTAGAGTTTGGCAGAGTGTTCAACCCATCCTTGTTGGCTGACTGACTGACTGGCTGGCTGATTAAGGGGAAAAAGAGGGAAATGTGAAAGGAGCAAGATTAGGAGGAGGAAGGAGGGACTGAGACAGGCTTTCAGGGTCTGCCTCTGACAGGGACTGTGGAGAGATGCAGACAGGCTTGAGCAAAGCTAGAGAGATGAACTGTGCTGGCGGAGGTGTGATTAGAGGGAGAAGCCTAGGAGGTTCGCTGAGCCTCTCCCTGGGTGATGGTAATGGTGGAGTTGCCGCCCGACATTTTATCTCTTTAGGTAAGAGCCCTGAAGGGCCTGTAGGTCGAAGAAGCTGATGAGTTTAATTTGTTTAATGCTTTATGTTCTTTTAGAAATTATTTATTTATCTATTTGTTTTTGGCTGTGCTGAATCTTCGTTGCGGAGCGGGCTTTCTCTGATCGTGATGAGCAGGGGCTACTCCTGAGCTGTGGTGTGTGGGTTCCTCATTGTGGTGGTTTCTCTTGTGGAGTGCGGGCTCTAGGGTGCAAAGGCTTCAGTCACTGTGGCTCCTGGACTCTTGAGCACATGCCCAGAAGTTGCGGCTCGTGGGCTTAGTTGCTCCTTGCCATGTGGGATCTTCCCAGACCAGGGATTGAACCATGTCCCCTGCGTTGGCAGGTGGATTCTTTACCACTGAGCCACTGAGTTTAATTTCAGACAGTGATGGGAGCCCTCCAGGTGTGCGTATCCAGTGTGTACTAGGACGTGTGGTCTAGAGCTCAGAAATGCCAGAGCTAGGAGTGTAGACTTGGTTGTTTCAGGAGAAGGATGTGAATATTGAGTCTGTGCTGAGCTTTCCCAGGGAGGCGGGTGGCTATAGACAGGCCCTGGGGAATGTTTAAGGAAGGAGGACAGAGAAAGAACCCAGGCAAGGAGGCCGAGTCCAGAGGAGGAGGCAAACAGGAGCAGCAAGATCGAGTTTCAGGAAAGTGTCCCTTTTGGTGAGATCGGATAAGGAAGAAAGGTCCAGAAAGACAAAAACTGAATAGTGTCCTTTGAGTTTGGCAGAGCAAGGCTATTTATGGTTTTCGCTGAAGGAGTCTCATTGGAGAGGTGAGGAGGAAGAAGACTGTGTTGTGTCATGGGCAATGGGGAGCTGCATATGAGCACACATGGAAGAGTGGATCTCCAAACCTGCTTTTTTCAGATTCCTGGACTTGAAGGATAGACACAGATAGGTCAGTAATATTGCGGTGTGAATTTAGGGGGTGGGACATAGTTGACTCTGAAGAAAGTAAGGGAGGAAATTTGAAGACCGAGAGAGGCTTAAAATATGGGAGACAGGGAGAGATAACTAATGAGTCAAGGGTTTGGCAGAAATGGAGGAATGCCGTAATATTCACAATGCTAATCAGCACTAGTAACACTATAACTAGCACACACTAATAGAGCCCTTACTATGTACAAGTGCTCTTCTAAGTGCTTAACAAATATTTAACTCTTTTAATCCTTACAACAAACCTATGAGGTCAGTACTCTACCCCCTTTTACAGTTGAGGTAAACTGAGGTACTGAGTCAAAACAATGATCATCATTATCATTTGCTGGGCTCATACTTACTTATTTAATTTATTGGCTGCACTGGGCCTTTGTTGCTGCATGGGCTTCTTCTCTAGCTGTGGACAGTGGGGCCATCCTCTAGCTGTGTTGTGCGGGCTTCTCATTGTGGTGGCTTATCACTGTGGCGCACCAGCTCCAGGGCACGTGGGCGCAGTAGCTGTGGCACACAGGCTTGACTGCTCCTTGGCATGTGGAATCCTCCCAGACTAGGCATTAAATCTGAGTTCCCTGCATTGACAGATGAATTCTTAACCCCTGGACCACCAGTTCAGTTTAGTTCAGTTCAGTCGCTCAATCGTGTCCAGCTCTTTGAGACCCCATGAATTGCAGCACGTCAGGCCTCCCTGTCCATCACCAATTCCCAGAGTTCACTCAAATTCATGTCCATCGAGTCGGTGATGCCATCCAGCCATCTCATCCTCTGTCGTCCCCTTCTCCTCCTGCCCCCAACCCTTCCCAGCATCAGAGTCTTTTCCAATGAGTCAACTCTTTGCATGAGGTGGCCAAAGTATTGGAGTTGCAGCTTTAGCATCAGTCCTTCCAATGAACACCCAGGACTTATCTCCTTTAGAATGGGCTGGTTGGATCTCCTTGTAGTCCAAGGGACTCTCAAGAGCTCTTTTTAGGGACTCTCAAGAGCTCTTTTTATTTATCAGGAGTATGATTCTTGACAACACCTCTATAATGTGTTAACAGAGTAGTTTTACATATTAGGCATAGTAAGAAGACAGTCAGAGGCAGTCAGGACACAGAAAGAAAGTCTACCTTGGTCTCTAGTTTTGGAGGGAAGGATGAATGTGGACACAGAGGTGAGTACAGAAATAAAGAAGGGTTGGAGAGAAGGCAACAGGACTTTGAGGCAGCTCAAGACAATGGCTTTGGCTTCTATGGCAAATAGAGAAGGAACATTTATTATGGAAAACACAGGTAACAATAAAAGAAAATAAGAATAATTCTAAGCCTTTGCCATAATCACTTTTTACATCTTGTGTTTCCTTACAGAGTTTTCTCTCGGCATACATGCTGCTGCTAAGTCACTTCAGTCATGTCTGACTCTGTGCGACCTCATAGACGGCAGCCCACCAGGCTCCCTGGGATTCTCCAGGCAAGAACACTGGAGTGGGTTGTCATTTCCTCCTTCAATGCATGAAAGTGAAAAGTGAAAGTGAAGTCGCTCAGTCGTGCCCGACCCTTAGCGACCCCATGGACTGCAGCCTACCAGGCTCCTCTGTCCATGGGATTTTCCAGGCAAGAGTACTGGAGTGGGGTGCCATTGCTTTCTCTGCTCAGCATACATATACAGGTATAAATACATAACATGAGAAGTCAGTCCTTTGTTCTGATTGAAAGAATAAGAACAAACAAGTCCAATAGAACCTACACCTTGCAATTTCGGAGCTACAAGCAGAACAGTTCTCAGTGTCAGGAAATAGCGCCCCCTTTCCTGAGCGATCTCCCTACAGGTCTATAGTTGTGCAAACCCTGCAAAGACCCTCTTCTGGCACACAGAGGTTTGAGGCGCTGTGACCTGGAGAAGCCAGACTGTCTTGCACAACATATTGAAAGATCACCTTTGTAGTGGGGCAGTGGAGTTGCCTCTCCAACGAACTGTTCTTGGAGAAGTGTTTCAGACCTACATATGAATTTAGCTCAATCCTAGAGGCAGAAAATATACTTACTACTACTTTACCAACAAAGGTCTGTCTAGTCAAGGCTATGGTTTTTCCAGTAGTCATGTATGGATGTGAGAGTTGGACTGTGAAGAAAGCTGAGTGCTGAAGAACTGATGCTTTTGAACTGTGGTGTTGGAGAAGACTCTTGAGAGTCCCTTGGACTGCAAGGAGATCCAACCAGTCCATTCTGAAGGAGATCAGTCCTGGGTGTTCTTTGGAAGGAATGATGCTAAAGCTAAAACTCCAGTACTTTGGCCACCTCATGCAAAGAGTTGACTTATTGGAAAAGACTCTGATGCTGGGAGGGATTGGGGGCAGGAGAAGAAGGGGGTGACAGAGGATGAGATGGCTGGGTGGCATCACCGACTCGATGGACGTGAGTTTGAGTGAACTCCAGGAGTTGGTGATGGACAGGGAGGCCTGGTGTGCTGCAATTCATGGGGTCGCAAAGAGTCGGACATGACTGAGCGACTGAACTGAACTGATGAACCAATTACATATGAGAACAAAGCAACATTTATATGTGTGTTTGTGTTTTTGTTGCAAGGGAGATTGTCCCAGATTAAATGTCGGGGTGTATGTGTGTGTTCTTCACTGAGAACGTGCCAAAAATACATTCTGGCCTCAGGGATGCAGCCCCCATCAGAAATTGGGGGTAGGATTGGGTGAAGATTCCTGGAATCATTGAAGGGTTCCCTCAACAGATGGGTTCCCAGTGAGTGGCCCAGTTGTCTGGGGAAGTGATGTGGCGGTATGATAGCTCCCTTGGTTTACAGAGAGTGTAGAAGACCGGCAAGCAGACACTTGAGAGGGGCTGCGGGAGAGACGCAGGAGAGTGGCTCTGGCCATAGGAAGTGGAAGGGACTGGACCCTGTACTGACCCCAAGTCTTTGGCTGCAACCTAAGGGTAGATAAGGAATTTATTTGAAGAAGTGTTATCTCAGGACCCACAGTGATCAATGGAGCCAAGAACTCAGACAGCACCTTTTAGGCTTGTCCTCTAGGAAAACTTGTTCAAGCAACAGCACTGCTTTTATAAATACAGAATTCTGTTTCACATGAAGAAAGTGAAAGTCACTAAGTCGTGTCTGGCTCTTTGCAAGCCCATGGACTGTAGCCTGCTAGGCTCCTCTGTCCGTGGGATTTTTCAGGCAAGAACACAGGAGTGGGTTGCCCTTCCCTTCTCCAGGGGATCCTCCTGACCTAGGGATTGAACCCAGGTCTCCTGCATTGCAGGCAGATTCTTTCCACATAGTTTTTATTAAACAATATTGTAAATATCTCTTCATATAATTAAGCATTCTATGCTATGATGTTCAGTGGTCACTGCATTGTGAATAGAACATGGCTTATTTTTTTTAAATTAGAGGATAATTGCTTTATTGTGTTGGTTTCTGCCGTTCAGCAACTCGAATTAGTCATAACTGTGTGTATGTGTTCAGTCACTCAGTTGTGTCTACAGCCCCATGGACTGTAGCCCGCCAGGTTCCTCTGTCCATGGAATTTTCCAGGCAAGACTACTAGAGTGGGTTGTCATTTCCTATTCCAGGGGATCTTCCTAATGCAGGGATCAAACTCAAGTCTGTTGAGTCTCCTGCATTGGCAGGCAGATTCTTTACCACTAGCGCCACCTGGGAAGCCCCCCAGTCATAATTATACATATATATCTATATATATATCTCCTCCCTCCTGTACCTCCTTCCCACCTCCCATCCCACCTGGAACATGGCTTAATAACTACCGTGTTGGAACTGTCCACCAGACTGGACCTCATCAGTGACAAAACTAAGCTGCTCTTGCTGTCTGGCCAGCGCCATATGCTTGCCCTCCTCTAAGGACCAGGTAAGTCGGCTCCTCCCTCTCTCACCTCTCAGCACCTTCCTGCGGCAGCTGTGGGTCACCTGCTGAAGTCCCAGCACGCCTTGTTCCCAAGCTCACGGAAGTCATGGAGAAAAGAAGGCCCAAATACATCGAGGAAACACTGAGGAAAGACATGGCTGGGATCCCAGCACAGATTCCCCGTCCTCCTGCAGTTATAGTCTTGGCTGAGCTGAGCCCTTTCCTCACAGTGTTTGGATTGGATGTTGGACTAGGTGAGTCAGGCTTCTTGGCACCCTCCTCTGAGTCGAAAGTCACATTGAGATGGGGTTGTTGGCAGATCAGTAGAATAATTGGTCCTTTGCACAACCCAAGTCCTCCCATCCCTCCCTCTGAAACTAGGTCCCACTGTGTCTTGTGAGGGTGTAGGCTGGACCGAGTCACAGGAGCTGACCTACATCAGCCCTGTAGTGGCCCAGAGCCTCTTGTGGTGACCTGGGTCCTGGGTCCCAAACGAAGGAGGCACTTCCCTCTGGGCCTTCAGCTTCTTTCTGTGGCCAGTGAGCGCACCCCTCCCAGGCAACCCTAGACAGACCTGGTTGGAATGCCAGCTCCATCACTGACTGGTTGGGTGACCTTGGCCTCACCTCTGTGCTGGGATCCCTGCCATGGCTTTGCCTCAGTGTTTCCTCAGTCCATTTGGGTCTCTTTCCTCCATGCTTCTGTGAGCTTGGGAACAAGTCCTCAGAGATGAATTTTCCTCATCCTTAAAAATGAAAAAAATGTTATCCGTCCCTATGAATGTAAAAAGAGTCAATGCGTATAAATGTAACAGGACCTTAAAACTAGATTTTCCACCAGGCATTAACATGTATTATAGATGTGAAAATCCAAAGTGCGATGCCAAGTCACCTTCTGGAGATTTTCTAAGGAAATGCCAACATCTGTTCCAAGACTTTTGAAACCCTTGCCCCCTCTGAGACTCTGAAAAAGTAGAAATAGAGGAGGCAGAAGGATATTGTGAGGAGGATTTCTTTGAAGAAATCTGTGCTGTGAGTCCTATCTTGGGGCTGGGGTGAGTGCCTGGGGGTGGAGAGGGCTACTCCAAGTGCTTAACATATGAAGCCTGGATCTGGGACCTGGGGGCCTGGCCCTTATGCACTTGGGGAGTCTGGAAGATAAGAGAAGGGCTCACTAGCTGCTCTTGTTGGGTGGCTGCCATCATCCTTGGGACCACCTCCCTCTCCCAGAGGTTTTTTGGGATACAAGAAGCATGGGAGTTTCTGCTGGTCAGATGTGGACCTCACAGCAGAGAGCCTATAAGGGCTCCGTGTCTTGGGTCCTGTGTGGACGGACCCCTCTAGCCAAGGGTTAGTGCTGAGGAACCCCCAGATAACCAGCTGAAATTAGATTGGACTTGAGATACAACCACAGGTTAGGGAGAACTTGGGAAGAAAGGGGCTGAGTGGGAGGGAAGCCTGTGGAGAGGGTATTAAAGCACTCCATGAGAAAGAGGCAGAATTCAACATCTGCCTGGCAAGGAAGCTTGAAGTCAACTGCCAGCTGTTGCTGCCCCTTCACCGCCTGCTCCCGTGGAGTAGCAGAGTTGTAGCCATGGCAACTGGCTGGGGAGACCCAGTGGAAAACTATAGAAGAAGCCAAGTTCTCTTCCCTGTCCCCACTGCGGGGTCCAGCTGGGCAGGCCAGGCTGGGGGAAGAGAGAGGATTTAAGGTAAAAAGAAGTCCTGAGTTTTGATGAAAGCCTGTATTTGCATTCCGAGTACTGAATCCAGGCTGTGTCTGCAACCCCAAGAGATTGCAGACCCTATTCTAAAAATGAGCAGAAAATCTCGGCCTGCTAAGGATGTCATCCAGGTCTGGAGGCTTTCCTCCTGGAATACTGTAGGTGCAGGGAAACAGCATACGGTTGCTTAGGGTTCTGAACAGAGTGTTGAGCAGCTGCAACACATACAGCATTCTTTCTTCCCTACTCACCTGATCATCTCTGATATACAGTCCACGCTTGCTCTGACACGTGTTCTTCCAGCTCATATGTTATACCTGAAGCATGTTGTCTGTCTGAATGCCAAGGCCAAGGTTTATGGGCAACAGCCCTTTCCCCCACCCCACCCCCCCCACGATTATCTTGAGCCTAATCTTCCTAGAAGAATTGATGCTTTTGAACTGTGGTGTTGGAGAAGACTCTTGAGGGTCCCTTGGACTGCAAGGAGATCCAACCAGTCCATTCTGAAGGAGGTCAGCCCTGGGATTTCTTTGGAAGGAATGATGCTAAAGCTGAAACTCCAGTACTTTGGCCACCTCATGCGAAGAGTTGACTCATTGGAAAAGACTCTGATGCTGGGAGGGACTGGGGGCAGGAGGAGAAGGGGACGACAGAGGATGAGATGGCTGGATGGCATCACTGACTCGATGGAAGTGAATCTGAGTGAACTCCGGGAGTTGGTGATGGATAGGGAGGCCTGGTGTGCTGCAATTCATGGGGTCGCAAAGAGTCGGACACAACTGAGCGACTGAACTGAACTGAACTGAATCTCCCTAGAAGACAGATGAGCTCTATGACAGGCATGATCTTCCTACAGGGAGAGGGGATCATGCAGTGTGTTTCCCATTTCTCAGATGGAGGAAGCACTACCCAAATCAGGCAGGGAGATGGAGCCAGGCAGACCACCCCCTCCCCACCATTTAGCTGTCCTAAAGCCCCCATCTGTGGTCTTAAGCTTCCTGCCCCACTGGCTGCTCCTCTGTTTAAAAAAAAAAAAAAGTTGATGATAACAGGGCAAATCTCACAGAGTTTAAGACTATGAAGTGAAATCATGTATGAGGTTGAATTCTAGGAAACTGCCAGTATTCAATGGTCTTTTCACTCTCAGAAATGGCAATTTAAGATGGTTTAGCCTAATGTGTAAACAATGCTTTGTGAACTCTAAATTGTAAGTTATTGTGTTAAAAAACCAAAATAACAGTAACAACAAAATCCTTCCATCTTTGCTCTCTAATGAGTCTCCAGAATTCTGTTTGCAGGAATGTCCCGAGGCACTGCGGATTTGTGAAGTGGCTAAGCAGGACAGCCTGAGACCAGAGAATGCACGAGACCTCAGCTCTGTGCTTGTTTCTTCCAGGACCCAGACAGCTCCCCTTCTCTCTTCTGGTTCCTTTGCAAACACTTGCACAAATAACAATTCTCCCCCACCACAAATGTCTGAAGTTTCACTACTTTGGGTCTGCTGCTGCTGCTAAGTCACTTCAGTCCGATCCAACTCTGTGCGACCCCATAGATGGCAGCCCACCAGGCTCCCACGTCCCTGGGATTCTCCAGGCAAGAACACTGGAGTGGGTTGCCATTTCCTTCTCCAATGCATGAAAGTGAAAAGTGAAAGGGAAGTTGCTCAGTCGTGTCCAACTCTTCCCGACCCCATGGACTGCAGCCTACCAGGCTCCTCTGCCCATGGGATTTTCCAGGCAAGAGTACTGGAGTGGGGTGCCATTGCCTTCTCCGACTTTGGGTCTAGATGGGCATTTATTATATTCACTCTGCTTGACACTCAGTATTCTCTCAATTCTGAGGACTCAAATTTTTTAAGTTCAAGAAATACTCACTGAAGTAAGTCAGACCGAGAAGGAAAAAGATCATATGACATCCCTTATGTACAAAATCTGAAAAGAAATGATACAAATGAACTTATTTATGACACAGAAACAGACTTACAGATTTAGAGAATTAGCTTATGGTTGCCACTGGGGAAGAATGGGGTAAAGAGACAATTAGGGAATTTGGGATCGACATGTTCATGTATATTTAAAATCAGTAACCAACAAGGTCCTACTGTAGGTGCTTCTGTTTAATATTATGTGGCAGCAGCCTGGATGCGAGGGGAGTTTGGGAGAGAATAGATACATGTATATGTATGGCTGAGCCCTTTTGCTGTCCACCTGAAACTATTATAACGTTGTTAATCAGCTATACTCCAATGTAAAATAAAACAGAAAAATAAAATAAAATATTACCTTAAAATCCTTTTAGTTTTGGAACTATAAAAAAAGAAATACTCATTCTTTAAAAAGAGATATCTCCCACCAGCAGATATATTTGACTATATAAAAATTTAAAACACTTATATGATAAAATACTATAAATACAACTGAAAAAAGGATCCAGAAGGTGGAGGGGCTGAGTGAAATGGGTGAAAGGGGTCAAAAGTATAAACTTCCAGTCATTAGATAAATAATTCCTGGGGATATAATGTATAGCCGGTGACCATACTTAATAATACTGTATTGTATATTTGAAAGTTGCTAAGATAGTAGAGCTTAAAAATACCCAATAAAAGAAAAATTATATAGTTAATGTGTGTGGATGAATATTAACTAGACTTTTTGTGGTGATCACTTTGCAATATATTGAATCATTATGCTATACACCTGACATGAACATAATGTTATATGTCAGTTATATATCAATTTTAAAAATGGCAAAGAGACAATTCACAGGAAAGGAATCTCAAATGGCTAGTAGACTATGAAAGGGTGGTCAAACTGACTAGAAATCAAGGTCATACAAATACAAATTATAATGAGGTATAATTTCTTATCCATTGGTCTGGCAAAATTAAAAAGTATGAAAATATTAAGTCTTGGTGAAGTTGAGGAAAAGTGGAGACAGCTATATACTGCTTGTTGGAGTATAAATTGAAGAGCAGTTTTCCAGAATATAGTAAAATTGGAAATGTGGATATCCTATCACTCTGCAACTCTTTAGATAACACTTGGAAAAGCTTCACCCAATTGCCTAAAGCACATATTTTTATATTGTTTCATTGTTCATGATGGTAAAAAATTTTGAACTATTGCATAAATCCATCTATAGATAAAATACTATATAAAAATGTGGTATAGTCAGTAATACTATGAGACATTCTATAGCAGTCCAGAGAAATTAACTGGTTTACTCTCTGTAAATGCGGAGAAAGCTAAAACTTACACTCTTATGTGAAAACCCCAAGTTATAACAACATATGTGCAGTATATTATTACTTAAGTAAACTTTAAAGCTACATGCAACGGCATTGTATTTGTTCAATTGTTTAGTTGCTAAGTCGTGTTTGACTCTTTGTGACCCCATGGACTGTAGCCCGCCAGGCTCCTCTGTCCATGGGGTTCCCCAGGCAAGAATACTGGAGTGGGTTGTCATTTTCTACTCCAGGGGATCTTCCTGAACCAGGGATCAAACCCACGTCTCCTGCTTGTAGGCAGGTTCTTTACCGCTGAGCCACGGGGGAAGCCCATTTATTGTACAGTACACATGTGTATTATATAACAAATGGGCTCCCCCATATATATGTGTGTGTGTGTATATATATATATAATGGACTTGGGAAGATCCATAAATTCATTATAGTGGTATTGCCTCAGAAGAAACATCAGTTTTATCTGTAGTTTTATTTCTCTAAAAATATTACTTGAAGCACATCCAGTAAAACATTGTAAATTATTAGTACTGATTAGTGGGAACACATTACATTATTTTCTATTTTAATTTTTAGTTTTAACATTTCTTTAAAAACTCCCTCTCTAGTCTATTTTTATTTTTCTGGAATACCTGTTAGAAGGAGATTGGAACTTTAGACTTTATTTTCCACATCTCTTAATTCATATTTTCCTCTTCTTGTGCTGCATTTCAGAAGAATCCCTCAGCTCAATTTCCCAGCTCAGTAATTCTTACAAACTGTCATTACTTTGTTATCAGCTCATCAGCTTAATTTTTTAATTTCCTTTATGGTATTTTTTATTTTCAAGCGTTCTCATTGGTTCTTTTTCGGCACAGCCTGCTTCTTAGTTCTTGCATGCCAGACCCTCACTTACTGGTCTGAGCATTTGGATTATGTTTGGGTCTTGCTGAGAATAAACTTTGCTTCTGACCGCTCCTTTTTGTTGTCTGCTCCACTTTTTCATGGTGTTAGCCTTGCACACAAGTGTGCTGACTGCTGACTGTGCTCATCACTGGAGCTGATTGGTGCTCTCTAGTATCCGCTTCTGCTACTTGCTCAGGAAGACAGCGGGATGGGGTTGAGTGGGGAAGGAGAGGGCAGGCAGGTGGGAGCAGGGGGGTGGCCGTGGCTGGTCTTGTGGCATGGATACTCCAGTTTCTGGTATGTACTGCACCCTGCCTTCTCTCTCTGACTCCAGCCCACAACCACCGTGTGGCCGGGAGGGGGATGTCCTGGTCGCTTCTGACTGGCAGGTGTCTGAGTGAGTGTGGGCCGGGGTTGGTTTTTGGAGACCAAACACTGCTCCCCTTGTGGGTCTCTGTTTGGGTCGCCTTGGTTCCCTCCAGCTCCTGGGCACTCCTTCCTCTGGGCCTGGTGCTGTCCCGTCCACATTTTGGATTGTGTTATTGTGTTTCTTCAACCCGATACCCATCAGCGTTTCCCCAGCATTTCATCTTTAGAAGTTCTTTATGGTTTCTAATCCATCAAGGGACCCCTTCATAATTTTGAGTTGCAGATTTAAAAAATCTCTTCTTTTTCCATTTGTTAGTGATCTTTCTTATTTATAGGCTACCATCTGTGAATCTCAAGCTTGGAGAAAGAGCTTAGGGCTAGCCACGTAGATTTGGAAGTCATTTGAATAAAATAAAACTTGAAGCATGGAAGGGTAAAAGAAACTCAGAGAGAGCCTGTGCACAGAGAGAGGAAAAGCAAACCAAGGATGGAATTCAGGAAATTATCCGTGCTTAAGAGGTTAGGATAAAATGAGGAACCAGTGGGCAGGAGTGTTGGGAGAAGCAACGGGAGACTTGCGGAGAAGCGGGAGAGAGGAAGGGCGCACACGGAGACACTAGAAAAGGCCGAGAGGGCAGCACTGAGGTTGCTGGGAGCCCTTGGGAGTTGCCTCACCTGAGGGCTGGGTTCAAAGCCAAACAGTGAAGAGTTAAGGGCCGGGTGATGAGAAGAAAGCTGAGGCAGGCAGTGTCCCGCTATGACCTTGGTGTAGAAGTGGAGGGGGCCTCGAAGGCAAAACGCCAGCCAGGATGGGGTTCTGGGAGACCCTGGCTAAATCCCCTCCATTTACTTGAGGCTTCCTGACACCCACATGTAAGGAATTTTTCCTTGGTATAGGAAGCAGATAGAATTAACAGCTTTGGTTATTGTTTCTGTTTATAATATATACAGCAAGAGGTATTTTAGAAACACTTCTAGTTCCCCGTTATAGATCCATCTTTGTTAAGAAGCCTTCTTAACTTTCTTTTCATGAATTCTTTTCCGTTTCATGACGTTTTTGTCATGTCATTGATGCAAGGCATATACCATTAGGTGTCATATTTTTTACACTGGGGAAAATAATAAAACGTGCAGTCACAGCTTCTGCCCTTGAAACAGGTCATGGCCGTGCTCCTCAGAAAAGCCTCCTCTCTGTTTACTCTGACACCAGGAGAGCCACCCCAGCTCTCAGATCCATAACTGCCTAGACCAGCAAAGAATTTGGATCTTTGGCAAAGGGCCAAATCAGTGGGGTAAATATCTGCAAGTTGCTTGGCACCAGAGAGGAAATATGACCTAGGTTAATGCTGTGAATAGACTGTGATTAGTTGAGCCCTGACACTTTCATCATGAGGTTGGAAAGACAGGGGCTGGGTCCAAGGAGAGCCTCCTCATGTATAGGCATTGGGCATCTCCTTCTTTTGCACTCAATGAAGCCATGGTGCACGGAGGGATGGCATCTAAAACAGAAACTTTTTAGCATCTGAGCAAGAGATGCTGACCATGAAAACCATGAAAGTGAAAATATTAGTGGCTCTGTCGTGTCCGACTCTCTGTGACCCCATGACTGTAGTCCGCCAGGCTCCTCCGTCCATGGGATTCTCCAGGCAAGAGTACTGGAGTGGGTAGCCATTTCCTTCTCCAGGGAATCTTCCAGACCCAGGGGGGATTGAACCCAGGTTTCTGGCATCACAGGGAGATTCTTTACCATCTGAGCCACCATGGAGCATGGGTGATAAAAATGCATAGGTAGCTGATGACCCTGTATGACCTTCCACATGTGGCGCTTGACTAGTGAGGGCAAATTTAAGAAAAAACAGTACTTAGAGTGCATGTCCAGTGGCTTCAGGAGACAGATGCATGGGACCAGAAGCTGACCTGGTTGCAAGCTGGGTTGCAACTTGGTGCAACCCAGGCCACAACTCAACCCTCTCCTCAATGAATATTCCACCCCTCATAAAAAAGACTCCCACCTATTTAAAGGGCTAAAAGTAAGATAAAATGGGGAGCAAAAATCCCTGGGGTGTGCCCCTCATTCTCAAGGATGCCAGCACCCTTCTCTGAATGTGTCCTCTGCTTTTGCCTCAATAAACTGCTTCTTTGCAGCACAGGAGTGAGCCCTCTAATAAAGGAGTTGCTAAAGGGGAAGTGGAGGGTCTACCCTCTTCTCTCCTCACCACCAGCCTTTCTTAGTGGGTGTGCACAGCTCTCCTCTTCCTGCTGCTCTCTGGAGGTGGAGAAGTCCCAGCATCCTGGGCACAGCCAGTCTGCTCTCTCTGTGCCCATGATCACCTCCCTAAAACACCACAGGATGCCATTTTTTCGGCCTCCAAATCTTTGGTGTTTCCCCCCAACCCTCTTTCCATGCTCTGACCCTTTTTTTCCACTCTCAATCACTCTACACTTTTCGGTGGAGCCTCTGAGAAGAGCTGGGCACCGTGTCGGGTGTTGACAAGTGTAAAAATGAGCTGATAGCTGCGGCCTGGCAGTGGGGCGCTGGGGTCTCCTGGAGCACACGGTGCAATAGTTCCAGCATCGAGACTTGTTCCAGAGCCACACAGCACCTAAGGAGGGAGAGTGTACTGGATACAGATGATCCAAAAAGAATGTTTTCGGGGAACTGGGGAGGGCATCCTGGACAGGGGGACCAGCACATGCGACGACCCAGAAAGACGTTGGTGGTGCGTTTGGTAGAGGCAGGTGGTTTTGTTGTCTAGACTCTGGAGAAGGAGGGGGTGACATGGAGGGAAAGGTGGCCTATGAAGGGCTTTGTACCCGCGCTCGGTGGAGGGGCAGTGGGCAGGTGGAGGTTGTAGGGTGACCACTCCTACATTCCCTGGAGCTGGCTCTGGGACCTGTGTGGGTGGTATTCTGAAGGGAACACTGTGGTGGGGGCAGGAGGACGGTTTAGGAGACTTGTGCTGGCCAGACAGCTGGTGCTGAGGGAATAGGCGCTGTCAGCAGTGGGGAGCTAGAGAGACAGTTCCCACTCTAGAAGGTGAAGGGTGGTAAGGGGCAAGGGTGTGGCTGGTGTTTCTGTACAGAATTCATTGTCAGGTGATGGGGACTGGAAATGTGAGCCGGGGAGAGGAGTGGGGGAAGGCGCTGGAGTCTCACCCTCCATCCTACTCCCAGGGCCTGAGATCCCAGCAGCGTACTTTCCAGCCCCACAGACGGTCTTCTGTCTCTAACACACCTCGTCTGGTCAAGCCTTCGCTAATGGTGTTCTTTCTGCCTGATGCACCCTCACTGCTCACCTGTCTTCACCCAGTGAATATTAATCATGGCTCATAATATAAACATAATTAGAATCACTTTTGAGCCCTCACCTTGAGTCCAGATAGGATGCTGACATCTCTGTCTTTAACCTGTAAATACTCACAACAAACCTATGAGACAGGCATCGTTACTGAAGTTGTAAGATGAAGAAATTGAAGCCAAGAAGTGGTTAGGTTGTTGATAATCACAGTAGGTGGCAGAGCCAAGATTTGATTTCATGCTCTTAAAAATATGCTAGAGGGACTCCAAGGCCCAACTTCTGTAACACCTTCCACATGGAACTAGCCTGTACCCAGCCTCTACTTCACCAAGTGGGATTCCTCTCTTTGGGGCTCCCTGTTGCCTCTTTGGGGCTCCCAAGCTCTGTGCTAACGACTCTGGGCTCTGACCCTAGGCAACTGTGAAATTGGGTGATGCTAGGACCAATTCCTACCAGTCCCAGGAAACTGGGGCTCAGAAAGGGCAAGTAATTTTCATACTGACACACAGTTAGAAAGTAGCGAGACTTTACAGGAGAATGAGCAAAGACTGCTCGAAGTACTGGACTGTAGTGAAATAGGCAGGACATGAGCACAGATCCCAAGACAGTCCCAACACCTTTGATCAGCCACTTCTACCCATCACAGATAACCAAACCCTTCCCAGGCTTCAGTGGTCATGCTCGAAGATTTTTGAAGAGCATCATTGCTTATGAAACCTTCTAATGACCTGATGGGTAGGGTGTGGGGGTGAGTGTGAAGGGTCATAGGTTCAGAACGATGTTCTCCTGAGAAAAAGACTCAAGAAGGAAAAAGCCCAGACCCAGAGCGATGTGGTCAGGGTGGAGACACTGCCGGAGAGGGAGGGAACCACAGCAGCTGATAACATCCACCTTTCTTCTTTAGAGGAGGGTCAGAATCTTTGGGGCTTGCTAAGACAATGGCATCTCTTTTGTAGGAGCTTTAAAGAGCAGCCTGGGCTGCCCAGCCTCTGGAGTGGAGGGGCTTACAGCTCTGGTTCTGGGCACAGACTGTTACTGCTTCTCTCTGGCTCTTGCCTGATCCCCCTGGGGGATTTAGCCTCTCTCACACCTCTACCTTTGACACAAATACTGTGCCTCAGCTCCCTTTGAGTCTTACACAAGGTGGCCCATCTCTCTGAGACTTAACTCTGGGCATTTAGGACATATTACTTGGGTCCAACTCTCTCAGTAGTAACATGTTGGCTGGAGAGTCCAGGGTCATCCAGACAGTGTGGCACCTGGGTTTTTCTGAAGGCCTTTTCCTGCAAAAGGGGAAATGGTAGCCTCTGGTACTTTCTTAAAAGCAGGATTCCCTAGTGTGAATACTATGTGGGTTGACAGTTGACACAGAAGGAGAGAAATGTGACACAGAAGGATGATTCTGGGTGTATGATTGTGGGAGATTTGTCTTGTCTCTATTTTTCCATATGCTCTAGATTTTCTAAAATGAACAAATATTACTTTTTTAAGGAAAAAAATGATTTAAAAATGTTTATCTGAAATTTGCAACCAATAATAAGAATGTTAACATATATTTAAAAGATTAGAAGGAAAACACTCTCAAAATTCTCTTTGCTTCTTTCTGGGTAGAATGTCATCTGATCCTCTAAATATGAAGTTCATACTACGCCCGCCCCTAGTCTCCCTGCTCTACTTGCCCTGTTTATTCTTCATGCTATTTATTATGACCTGATGTATTTTATGCTTGTTGAATTGTCTCTTTTCTGCTTCCCTCACTAGCATGGAAACAACACAAGAGCAAACACTCTATCAGTTCTGTTCGTCTCTGCTGCCCAAAGCAGACCTGAGCCCAGTTTGTTGACTGAATGAATGGTCAGCCTAGTGAGCAATTTTAATTTTCTTCTTCATACATTTCTGACATTCCAGCTGTTTTCCAATGAACTTTTATTACTTTATGAGCAGAAAAAAATGAATCAATATTATTTTTTCCTCCATGGAAATAGCACAATGGAGTAACATCTCAATTATGATATCTGAGAGTAAGCTCCTTTTATAAGGAAGCTGGCATTCTTTTAAGTCTCAAAAACACTTGAGAAATCTGTGGGTGTGAGTCATATGTCTGCCTGGCCGGACTCCTGCTGAGCTGGGTGAGAGCACAGATGTGTAGAGAAAGCTGCTCATTGTCGGCAGGGCCCCCAAGGGTACACAGGGCCAACTGTGAGAATTTGCTCTGCAGGAGGCTAGCTGGAAGCCTGTGCTCCGTGTATCTTTCCTCATCTGCTCACCCTTGGATCTTTGGTTAGAAGGTGTAGAGACATGTTTGCCAACAGAGCTCTTGAAATTTGATCTAGTCCACCTGAATTAGATCTCCAGAATTAGATGCCTGCTCTCTCCTTCAGGGGTCCCTGCTTCCCTGGGAAGATAAGTGGGGGCTGGTCTGGTTCCAGCTATTGAAGCTTCTGGGGAGGAATGAGGCATTTTTTTGTCCTCAGGCATCTGGGGCCTGTCCTCCAGGATGGGTCTGCCAGGCTCCTCCTGTTCCCTGTTCCTTCCCTTGCTGCCCTTCTTCCTCTAACTTAATTATTTGCCTCGTAGTTCCCATAGCCTGTTTTCTATGCTCAGGGACACGGCTTCTTCTGTTTTTTTTTTTTTTTTTGCTGCACTGTGCTGATTGTGGGATCTTAGTTCCCCAATCAGGGATTGAACTTGGGCCCACAGCAGTGAAAGTGCTGAGTCCTAACCACTGGATGGCCAGGAAATTCTCAAGAACATGGCTTCTTTAGATGATGTTCAGTGATAACTTCAAACCACAGCTGAACTTGCCTGCCCTCTTGGAAAACCTCTCTATGCTCTTTGAAGATTTCCAGCTTCTGATGACAGCATTTCTGACCACACAATCCATCATGGAACTGCAGCATTCTCACTAGTGGGATTTCAATTTGCAGTCCTTTCTGCAATCCTTTTTGCATGCCTTTCTATGATGGGCATGTTCTCCTTTCTCTCTGTCTCTCCAGACTTCCAAATGTTGTGTTTATATAACCCATGCAAGGAGGTTCATTCCAGTAGAAGCAGTGGACTCCTAGTTGGGCTAAGGGATACTTATTTCTATAGAGCGTGCTTGAGCTGTATTTCATTTCATCTACATAATGTGTCAGTTGACATCCTGGTTTATTTGCACCTCCTCTCCTCATTTTGAGAGAAGTCCCAGGCTCTGAAAATTCCTGTGGACTCTGGGGTGCTGACACTTTGAGGTTCCCTTTAGCTCTGAGTCCCTCCCTGCGTCTTTGGTACCACTGAGATCGTTTGCATCCCACCAACTCAGATATGTCCCTTGACTTTGTTTTCCCCTAGAATCAATTACACAACACATTTATTTGATATATATTTATTTATTTGGCTGCACCAGGTCTTATTCGCAGCACGCAAGATCTTCAGTCTTCCTTGTGGCGTGTGGATCTTTTGGTTATAGCAAGTGGGATCTAGTTCCTTGAGCAGGAATCAAATCCAGGTCCCCTGCATTGGGAACGTGAAGTCTTAACCACTGGACCACCAAGGAAGTCCCCAAAACATTTATTTGAGAAGCTGACTTTATTGAAAAGGGTAGATTACAAATATTTTTATTCATAATTCACCTCAAAAATTGCTGTACAATCACAACTTTGATCCCTCTTTGGTTAACATCTGTTGAAGAAGATAAATCTAGGTTTTTAACAACTTCTGCCATTAATTCTGAAAAGGCTGGATTTTTTACATCACAGGACAAACGGTTTTAGCATTAGTTATTACATATCCCTGCCCACCACCAGTTTTAAGAACTGCAAAATCTTGGTAACCTATCTTTCCCTCTGTGTTCCCATCATCTTTCACATATCTTTAGCTGCCTTACTGATGGAAAAACCATCCAGCATAAACAACCATCATAAAAAAAAAAACATCCCAGTAGCTGGAACTCTTCACAGATCCCTCCCGCCCCAGGCTCAGCCTCCACTAAGTGCCTGGGTCCCCCTTCTCCTCCAGAATCTGCTGCCAGTTATGCCAGCCCTGCCCCCTTTCCCCTCAGAGCAGAAGGGAATAGAGTCACTTTTGTTTTTAAACAAGTTCTCCAGCCTCCTATAATTAACATAGAACACAAAAACAAAATGAACAGAAGAATGAAGGCATCTGAAATCCTCACAATATACAAATGTGGAGGAGAGCCACTATTACCATCTCTCTCTCTCACATTCAGCTCTCCAGCCTCAGGCACAAATGCACACAGGATTTCCCACCCAAGAAACAACTTCATGCCTACTTCTATCCACAGCTTTAAATGGATCTTCCATGGATTAATTATGACGTTGGGTCACAACAAACTCTCATGTTGATCCATGATTGGTCTTTCAATTTATTTACCTATTGATATACTCATGAACCTGCTGCTAGTTTTAAGACCACCATATTTATTCTGTTGCCTCCTTTGTTCTCCAGCCTTGAGAGGTTTATCTTCTTGAGTTTTGTGTTTATTATTACCAAACATCAAAAAGTAGCTGTATCCCAAATTTTGAGAAAAGTCGAGGAGAGACAATCTACTTTTTAAGAAGAATAGCAAGAAAGGGAGACTTTCCTATCAGATATCAGTAATGTAATGGGGCTGGGAAGACTGGGTTAGCCATCCAATTCACGTTCATCTCCAACCTTCCAATCCTGTACCCCTCCTGGATTCTAGAAGCAACTAGAGAAGTCCTGGAGTCTGCACAGAGAGGCCTGGAAACCATACTCACACAGAGAGGCTGATAGACTGGCAGCACTAAAAAGCCATCCCAGAAGCTGGCAGGTTTATCTGGGGACAAGGAACATGACTCCTGAGATAGGAAGATACACTGTGGATCCCAAGACCTTGCAGTGTCACTCACCCTTACACGGCTTTATAGGGACAAGGCAAAGCACAGCTGGGGACAGAAGGACAGTCTTGATTAGGTGACTTCATCCTGCAGCACGGCCTCTGCTCTGAACTGCTCAAGCTCCGCACTGTCCTCGCCTAGGGGGCACGGCTGGTACTCAGCACCTGGGGCCCTTTTCCAGGAGGAGCAGCGATGGTGCCAGAGGCTGCAGAGACCGTAGACAGTGGCCAGCATGACAACCCCCAAGCCCAGGAGCCAGCAGAAGAAGGTGGTGACAAAGGTGAGGTCCATAGGGCTGTCTGCCTGCCAGGGCTGCAAGGAGAGTGGGGCATGCAGCATCAGGGTCACCACTAGCAGCCAGGAGCCAGACACCAGCATCAGCCAGGCCTTGAGCACCCAGAATGGGGGCTGGTCAGGGGCCCAGACCTTGATGGTGAGCACCAGGGCCAGCAGGAAGGCAGGCAACATCAGCATGGTGTGCACTTGGAACTCCAGGGCGTTCCTGTGCTCGATGAGGGCCACCATTTCCAGCACTATCACAAGGGCCAAGGCTGTGGCCGCCCACTCCAGCTTCATGCTCTGCTACACCAGCCATGCCTGGCTCATGAGATCCACTAGGGCACTGAGCTGGAAGAATGCAATGATGGTGGCATGCTGCCACACATTGTGATGCTGGAAAGGCCTCTGAGGGTCCTCCCAGTCTATTGGGAGAAAATGGTTGGTTCTAGGCAAAGAAGAATTCTCCCAAGATCAGTATCGTGCCGGCTCCCATCTTCACCACTGCCTCTGCATGCATTCGGTGCCGCACCTCTGGCTTTGCTTGTCCTTTGCAGGGAGTGGGAGGAAGAGGAGCTTCTGCCCCCGTGAGAGGGCCCGGGACACCATCACTGCACAGCAGAGCCCAGTGGAATAGACGAGCAGGGCCAGAGTCAGGTGACCCAAGACAGTGACCATGCGTCGGCCAGCAGGGTGCTGGAGGGCCAGGGCTTGTGAGTGACTCTCCCCACCTCTGAACTCTCAGAAGAGGCCCTGTGGCCTCACCTCTGTTGCCCACACAGGGGGAGAGCACAGGCCCCACGTGGGCCCAAGCCATTTTCAGGTAACTGAGCGCTGGCTGGGCTCCTCCCTGATGGCCAGGTTCCAGAACAGGGCGGTACCATTACAACAGACAGGAATCTGCTTCCTTCCTCAGCCCAGAGCTTGCATCCCACTGTTAGAAGAATGCATGTGAAGTACTTGGCAGCTTGGCAGTACAATAGATGGCACTTATTATCATTTATTAATACGTCAACTGCGATGCCCTGGGTTGATGGCCAAGTTCCCCACCCTCACCTGAACCCCTATGTCCTGCCCTTCCCCAGGGCTTTCCGTGGCTATAAGGGAAGGGCTGTGACCCAGGTTCTGGATGTTGCTTTCTGCTGCACCCCTGCACTGATGCCACCGCTGCAGGCCCTGACTGGGCTGCCCTGACAAGACACAGTGGCAGTGATGGAGCCACTGACACTCAGTTCTGCCTGCCCTGAGAGGCCAGGGCCACGTCTGCCTCTTGTCCTGGCCACCAGGTCTTGGCTCTGCCTTCTTCCTCCTTCTCTGGACAAACCCCTTACCCCTACTCTGTGAAGGACCCTGCCTGGAGAAGGCACTGTCTTTGGGTTCTTGACATGTAGCAAAGGATGCATAGAAGAGTTTAAAACCTTACAGTGGAGGTTTTAAATGGAGTGGAGAGGACAACACCAAGGCCAGTAGAGACAGGGGCAGATAGACTTCCACGTGGGGGAATCGGGGAGGAGGTGGCAGTTGAATCTGGTCTTGAAGGTTTAGGCATTGGAAGTGGAGGGCCCTGTGGTAAGAGATCACAAGAGGAAACTTTAGACTCAGGGACTGAAGCAGGGGGATGGGGGTGAGGCAGAAGGGGAGAGGAGGCAGGTCTGGGTGGGAGAGGGGGACTTAATTATTGGACCACCCATTTCTATGGGACCAAGAGCCCCAGAGCTTGCGGCTGAGAGATGACCTGGGCAGGGGCTGTATCAAGTGAGCTGTCCATGGGAAATGCTTGGCAGCCTCTTCTGGGATCTATTCCTGGACTGTCTTCTGTTCATATGCCTCAGGTAGACAGGAGGATAAGCAATGTCCAGTGCTATGAGGAACATGGGGTGGGGAGAAGAGACCATGGGTCAAGGGGAATAGAAGACTGGGGCAGAAGGAGAGAGTACATGGACTGGTCTCTTTTGGGAGTAGGTGAACAACCAACTGCAGAGTGCATCATGTGAAACGCTGGGCTGGAAGAAGCACAAGCTGGAATCAAGATTGCTGGGATAAATATCAATAACCTCAGATATGCAGATGACACCACCCTCAGGCAGAAAGCAAAGAGGAGCTAAAGAGCCTCTTGATGAAAGTGAAAGAGGTGAGTGAAAAAGCTGGCTTAAAACTCAACATTCAAAAAACTGAGATCGTGGCATCCGTTCCCATCGCTTCATGGCAAATAGATGGGGAAACAGTGGAAACAGTGAGAGACATTATTTTCTTGGGCTTCAAAATCACTGCAGATGGTGACTGCAGCCATGAAATTAAAAGACGCTTGCTCCTTGGAAGTAAAGCTATGACCAACCTAGATGGTGTATTAAAAAGCAGAGACATACTTTGTCAACAAAGGTCCATCTAGTCAAAGCTATGTTTTTCCAGTAGTCATGTATGGATGTGAGAGTTGGACCATAAAGAAAGTTGAGTGCCGAAGAATTACTGCTTTTGAACTGTGGTGTTGGAGAAGACTCTTGAGAGTCCCTTGGACTGCAAGGAGATCAAACCAGTTAATCCTAAAGGAAATTAGTCCTGAATATTAATTGGAAGGACTGATGCTGAAGCTGAAGCTCCAAAACTTTGGCCACCTGATGGGAATAACTGACTCACTGGAAAAGACTCTGATGCTGGGAAAGATTGAAGGCGAGAGGAGAAGGGGACGACAGAAGATGAGATGGTTGGATGGAATCACTGACTCGATGGACATGAGTTTGAGCAAGCTCTGGGAGGTGGTGATAGACAAGGAAGTCTGGCTTGCTGCAGGGCATGGGGTCACGAAGAGCTGGACACAACTGAGCGACTGCACTGAATTCTGAACAACCAACTGGATGCCCAAGCCAGAAACCAGGCCATTGTCCTAGGCTCCTCCCTTCTTCCACCCCCACAACCAGTCCCTTACCACATCCAGCCAGTTCTTCCTCCAGCAGAGGCAGACTTTCCTTTTCCTCTGATCACCCCATCTCAGATCTCTGCTGGCCCATGAAAGCATCCTCCTGACCCTCACTGGCTTCTCCACCTCCTGGTTTCTCTTTTCTATATAGCTGCTAGAGAGGGCCTGCTAGTATTCATAGCTGATGGTGCCATTTCCCTAATGAACATTCTTCAAGTGCCTTGTGTTGGCTGCAGGCTGGAGTTACGTGGCCAGGCAAACAAGATCCTGTGTGGTCTATCCCTTTCTATCACTCATGCCTGCATCCCCCCACCTACCAACATTATGCTTCAGCTGCTCTGAATTCTCTGTATTTTTCTAGAACATTCCCATGCTTTTCTTTGCCTTGGTCTTTGACCAGTTGGTTCTCTCTGTCTGCAAAATCCCCTCCTACTTTATCTTCTTGGTAATCTTCTACGCAACACCACTTGATTAACCAGAGAAGTGACTCTGTGTTTTGACTGTACTCTGCCCAGGCTCACACAAAACCAGTTCTCTGTGTGTCGTGTCATCTCTGCTGCACCCTGGAGCTGCTGCTCTCAGATGCCCCTTCCAGAAAGGACTTGCTGCCCATCTGCCCAGCTTTGGTGTGCTGACAGCTTCAGTTACAGCGTCCTTCAGGGTCAGCCTCAGTGCTCCTGCTGACAGCGCATCCTTTCAGGGTTACCTCCGGCCAGCTGCCCAATTAGGTGTTGTCCTAAGAGCCCAGCCACTTCCCCCCAGCACCAGATCCTCTAATGGGTGATGAGCAACGTGTGCAGGCAGACACCCCAGCAGGCCTGCGTCATAGCTGGAGAATTCTCCCTGCCCACTCCAGCATCTGCCTTATGCTTTTCACAAGTGCTACTCACCCGTGAAACTTTTAGACTCCTTATTCCATATTAGCATCTGTTTTTAGGAGTGGTTGGAGAAATTAGTCAGTAAAATGGAGTTTGAGAAATTATCACTCCATCACCCAGCTGGCAGAGAGGCCAACATCCCATGTGGTAGGTCGAGTATGGACAGCCCCCAGCACAGGTTGTTGGTCCCATCACTAAATGTTTAGCTGGTGGTGACTTGGGAGAATATGTAGGTATAGAATAACAAATTAGCCTGTGTGATGATTAGGCCTTAAAAAGGTAGGCAGAGGCATTTGAAAGAAAAACATGTCTGTGAAATTGTACACACATGTGTGCACACACACATATGGATAAATGGGAATGAATAGTTGGGTTGATAACCTACAGGCACATCATGAAAAACTGAGGGCAATGAATAAGCAACTGAAAATAAGCATGAGAGCCTAAGGGTTTCTTTGGAAATTTACAAAGAATTCTTCATCTTACACAGTTGATGAAGAAGAAGGAGCTGGAGATGAAAGTCAGAATTTAATAGAGTGGCTGAGTAACATAATATGGCTCCAAAGATGGCTGAATACTCATCCAAGGCAGATCTGTGGGACCCTGACACGTGGGATGGGGATTCTGGACATCCCCTGGAAAGTACCAAATCCCTGAATTTCTGCCTCTGAGTGCTGTGGCAGGTAATGGGGCCAGTGACTCTTGTGATCATGCCTTGTTTCCTTTGCTGCAAAGGAATTCCCTGGTTAGATGTTGCATGGTCTGTATTTTCATATTTCCTGTGTTCTTTGGCTATACCGCATGACTTGCGGGATTAGTTCCCTGAACAGGGATAGAACCTGTGCCCCCTGCAGTGGAAGCGCAGAGTCCTAACCACTGGACTTCCAGGGAAATCCGTGTTTCACGTAATCTTGATCCCCTGGTCTTTGGGGCCTTGATGTTGGAGAGATTGTTCCCCCCAGGGCTCGCTAATTCCTAGAGATAGCAAACAACTTCCCTGCAAGTGCACCTTTGATGTGAAAACCAGTCAGTCCAGAGGCCACATTCCCAACTCTCTCCTTTATCAAACTTTCACATACCTTGTTCTAAACCACCGTATGGCCAGGTACCAATTAACTAGCATCCACCTTTATACCCTAGAGCCCAAGGAGACCAACTCTGAACTTACTCAGAGTATCTACCCTGCCTTGCCCATTCCTTCTCACAAGAACTCCCAAAAGGCTCAAGTCACGCTCTGCCCCTCTTCTGCCTCCTGACCAACACTGGTCCTTCTTGAAATCTGTGAGTATAAATTTCTTCCTTCATGACACTCATTTTCATATCTGCAGGTCTCACCATACTCAATTCAAACAAGTCCTTGGGGCTTCCCTGGTGGTCTAGTGGTTAAGAATCTGCCTGCCAAAGCAAGGAACATGGGTTCAATCTCTGGTCCAGGAAGATTCCATGTGCCATGGAGCACCTAAACCTGTATGCCACAACTACCGAGCCCATCCATGAGCCTAGAGCCTGTGGGCCACAAGAGAAGCCGCCCACTTGCTGCATCTAGGGAAAGCCTGTGTGCAGCAACAAATACCCAGTTAGCCAAAAATAAATAACTTAATAAATTTTAAAAATCCTCAGTACAGTCTTAGAAAAGATACATGTTGTACAGGATTCCTCAGCTGTGAGTCAGGCATTCTATAGCCACTAGTGCTGTATTTCACGCTTTATGGGCACGAAAGGCAAACCTACAAACCTATGCGATTATCTATTTCTGTGAGTCAAACTGTTGACTTTGGGGATAGAAGGGACCCAGTGCAATCAATCTGCTACCGTGTGACTGGTTGGTCTCCTCAAGGAATAACACCACACTGAGCACTGGTCTTTGTTGCTGGCAGATTGGACATCCAGAGGCGGCAGCAGCTAGACTACCTTTGGTAAGAGTGAATACATGCCACTGGGGCCTTGAGTAGCCTCTTTCTCTGCCATCATTGTTACTTGGCTCACGCGTCCATCATGATGACAGTGGGGTGGCCACTGATAAAGGCTGCCCCGCGTCGCTGTGTTTGCTTGGCACCTCTCCCATGGTGGATGTCTCCCTGGACCACTGCTGGTACCGTGTGCTGCAGGTTGGACTTTCCAGAACCAGTTGCGGAGAAAGTTAGGCATGCAGAGTTGGGGTAGAGATTTCATTGGAGGGCAATGAGTATGAAAGAAAAGGGATGGCAGGACTGAGCAGGGGCAGCCATCAGATGGAAAGACAAATATGATAAACTGCCACCCAGTGGGGCAGTTCCAGAGCAAAGACTGGTACAAAGCTAGGCCCTGTGCCGCCATCTTGCTCAGTGATGGGCTGGGGCCCACCCCAGTGAAATGAACGGCTGGAAGCAGTCAGCAGCCACACCCCTCGAGGTTGGTCAGCACATCTTTTTTTTGCCCATGTCTTTTGTTTGGCATGTGTGGTCTTAGTTCCCAGACCAGGGATGGAACTCTCGCCCCCTGCAGTGGCAGCACAGTCTTAACCACTGGACTGTCAGGGGGGTCCCAGCACGTTTTTCCTTGAAGAAGGGTCTGGATGTGCGTCTGCTTTGTTTCCATGGGCTCAGACTCAAGAAGCAGTGGGTCAGACCACAGGCATAAGATCACACCACCGAGACCATGCAGGTGGTAGCTGAGGGCAAGGGGGATTTAGAATGAAGGGTAACGGAGGGAGGCGATGGGTCCCAGCTGTGGCCCCAAGACCAGATAGAGTGAATGGCGGTCTCTATTTCATCTCCTTAACTTCCCTCTTGTAGGTTTTCATGAAAGAAGACAGGCCCCCAGAGTCTGGCCCCCTGTGTGTGGACAAGCAGGTCCATGCAGCACAAAGCACGCACTGAACTGGACACAGAGCTGCACTGCCTCCTTCTCCCTTGAGAAGCCTTGAGATCCGAGATGAGATGACAGCCTCAGCATCTGGGTCCACAATCAAGGTCAGTTTCCATTTTTGAGCTGAGCCCAGCCAGTGTGAGCATGACAGGGCCTGGCTGTTACTGCTCAAGGGACTCTGACCAGGAAACCCTGGACATCTTTGTTCCAGAGCTCCCGTGGGGCTGGCAGAAACTGACGTGTCTGCCTCGTGACATTGGTCCAGCCCCAGTCCATTTGCCTCCCCTTTCTTTCCTGGTATTACTTACCAGCGGATTTTGTGCCCTCTCAGCTCAGTCAGCCTCTGCTTCTCAGAGAATGCCACCGGCACAATGTGTGTGGCATCCTCCGCTCTGCTCTTCGAGGGCACCTGTGATTGTGGTCTGACCCGCTGGCCAGCTGAGCACCCAGCATGGCTGTCAGTACTGTGCTTTGTGACTGTGCCAGGGGCACTGGGATTCTGCATGTGTTCTCAGAGAGTATGGCCTGGGTAAACCACTTGGGTGCAAAGAGTTGAATAAGAAGTCTGAGGGTACCTTCGTGAGATTATGACCCTCAGGGACAGCGTGAGGCTGGAGGAGGGTGGCCACCAGGTCCCTCAGTCCCTCTGCAGTGTGGACTCCATCTGGGCCCTATTTCCCTGAGGGCCAGGCAAGAAAAGAGAGATTCTGGGTTAGGTGCCAAAGACTGGGACAGGAAGAGGCCAGGAGAGCTGCAGCGCCTTCCAAATAAGAGCTGTGATCCAGAGAGCAGCTGGTGCCACAGAGGGACTGAGTGCTGGAGGCAGAGGGATCCTCTGTGGTCTGGCTGATGAACTTTCTAAATAACTTTAATTGAGGTATAATTGACATGTAAAGTTATATTAGCTTCAGGTGCACCACATAATGATGCAGTTCTATACATATTGCAAAATGATCACGATGCCTTAATATTCGTCACTACACAGAGTTTTCTTGTGATGAGAACTCTGAAGATCTACTCTTGGCAACTTTCAAATATACAATACAGTATTATTAACTAAAATCACCATGCTGTACATTGCATCCCCATGACTTATATATTTTTTATCAGAGGCCTTTATGGTTACAGAGCAGAACTCCCAAAAGGAGCAGAGAAATAGGAATCCAATTGCCTCCCTCAACCTCTCCAGGCAAAACACAATACACCATGAGAGGTACTGGGGTCTCTACCAATTACCTACACTCCAGTCACCCTATGTAATTATTGTCATCATATGTTCTATTGGGGGAATCATGTGAAACTACCATTTTTATAGATCGAAAAAACAGCGAAATACTGGCAATTTTATTTGGTCTAATTTTATATAGAGAGTTGAAGTTGTGTGCTTAGTCACTCAGTCGTGTTCAACTCTTCGAAATCCTTTGGACTGTAGCTTGGCCAGGTTCCTCTGTCCATGGGATTTCCCAGGCAAGAATACTGAATTGAGTTGTCATTTCCTCTTCCAGGGGATCTTCCTGACCCAGGGATCAAATCCACATATCTTGCATTGGCAGGTGGATTTTCTACCTTTGAGAAGAAGTTAGAGATATACATATATATTCATTCCCAGAGTAGATGTCTACTTATGGACCTTCCCATAACCACTGTTCCTAGAGCACTTCCTACTGACCAGACATCAAACAGAAATATTTCTGTGCATTCTATACTCACAGCAACCCAAAGAAAGTACTCACAGCAGCCCAAAGAGTATTATCCTGGTCTTTCAGATGAAGAAGGAGGGACGCATGACTACATCTGCCTGACTTACAAACCCATGTTCTTGACCCCTGCACTGACTGCCCTCCCAAGGTCCTTTGTGGCCTCCAGGGGCTGAAGTGGGGTTGGGGACTGCATATTTGAGTTAAAGAACTGTTTAGAGAGCTCTACAACTAGTGGCCACTATGTGACAGTCAGAGTCAGATATGTATAGAGTTTGTGTGGTTATTTAACTTATATGCAGAGTACATCATGAGAAATGCTGGGCTGGAAGAAGCACAAGCTGGAATCAAGATTGCCGGGAGAAATATCAATAACCTCAGATATGCAGACGACACTACCCTTAAGGCGGAAAGTGAAGAGGAACTAAAAAGCCTCTTGATGAAAGTGAAGGAGGAGAGTGAAAAAGTTGGCTTGAAACTCAACATTCAGAAAACGAAGATCATGGCATCTGTTCATCCTCTCAGCCTCATCCATCACTTCATGGGAAATAGATGGGGAAACAGTGGAAACAGTGTCAGATTTTATTTTGGGGGGCTCCAAAATCACTGCAGATGGTGACTGCAGCCGTGAAATTAAAAGACGCTTACTCCTTGGAAGAAAAGTTATGACCAACCTAGATAGCATATTCAAAAGCAGGGACATTACTTTGCCAACAAAGGTCTGTCTAGTCAAGGCTATGGTTTTTCCAGTAGTCATGTATGGATGTGAGAGTTGGACTGTGAAGAAAGCTGAGCGCCGAAGAATTGATGCTTTTGAACTGTGGTGTTGAAGAAGACTCTTGAGAGTCCCTTGGACTGCAAGGAGATCCAACCAGTCCGTTCTGAAGGGGATCAGCCCTGGGTGTTCTTTGGAAGGAATGATGCTAAAGCTGAAACTCCAGTACTTTGGCCACCTGATGCGAAGAGTTGACTCATTGGAAAAGACTCTGATGCTGGAAGGGGTTGGGGTAGGAGGAGAAGGGGACGACAGAGGATGAGATGGCTGGATGGTATCACCGACTCAATGGACGTGAGTCTGAGTGAACTCAGGGAGTTGGTGATGGACAGGGATGCCTGGTGTGCTGCAATTCATGGGGTTGCAAAGAGTCGGACATGACTGAGCGACTAAACTGAACTGAAAGCTTAAAAGGGATTCCCAGGTGGCGCTAGTGGTAAAGAACCCTGCTAATGCAGAAGTCATAAGAGACGCAGGTTTGATCCTTGGGTCAGGAAGTTCCCCTGGAGAAGGGAATGGCAACCCACTCCAGTATTCTTGCCTGGAGAATTCCATGGACAGAGGAGCCTGGCGACTTAGCATACAAAGCTAAAGAAGTTCGTGAGACCCTCCTTTTGGAAAAATAATACCCTCCAAAATCTTACTCTTGCAGATTTTGCATAAATGTGTCCATGTGAACACCTTGCTAAGGGCACTCCCCTGGCCTTAGAAGGAACTTGTGCAAAGGAAGGGTGCTGTAGATAAGCTTCATTATCAAGGCCCCTGATAGCTCAGTTGGTAAAGAATCCACCTGCAATGCAGGAGACTTGGGTTTGATCTCTGAGTTGGGAAGATCCCCTGGAGAAGGGAAAGGCTACCCATTCCAGTATGCTGGCCTGGAGAATTCGTCCATGGGGTCACAAAGAGTCTGACATGACTGAGCAACTTTCACTTTCACTTCACTTCACTTCATCAAGGCCCCAGAGGGGCTCCTTTGGAAGCTGCTTTCACAGAGCAGGCCTGGGCAAAGGTCTCTGGCACAGCCGAGGAAAGTCTGCTGCTGCTGCTGCTGCTAAGTTGCTTCAGTCGTGTCCAACTCTGTGCGACCCCATAGGCGGCAGCCCGCCAGGCTCCCCTGTCCCTGGGATTCTCCAGGCAAGAGTACTGGAGTGGAGTGCCATTGCCTTCTCTGAAGGAAAGTCTAGTACCCCTGTAAGTTCTATCTTGGACCCAAGTTGTATAAACCCAGACTCCAGGTGGCCTGTGCCTGTTCAGCAGGCCAGACTCTGAAAAGGGGGTCCAGTGTCTTCAGCATGGGCGTGGGGTCGGGTGGAGTGTGTATGTGGAAAGCCTTACACTTTCCTGTTGGCATTTCCTTGGCTGAGAGCTCAGCAGCTCCCACTTGTGGCCACTAGGGGGAGATGCTCCTCTGGGAACTGTGTGAAGAGCCTCATCCTCTCTGTCTCCCTTCCCCGGCACCTAGAGTCCCTGAGTCGCTCCCGCCGTCATCATCAGGCCCAGTTCTGCTGATAAGGTCTCCTCGGCATCCTGTGGCCTCCCGTTTCAAGGAACAGCTCACACGGGGATGGGGTACAGCAGATGGAGGGAACTTGTGGAATCTCCCTGCAGGGTATGAAGGAGCAACCTTTTCTTTTTCCTCAGGAGACTCTGATCCTCTACAAAATTCCATAAGTAAAAACTTAGCCAAAAGTTTAAATCAGAAAAATAGAAAATTCAATTCATGCTTGTTTTGTTGTTCAGTCGCTAAGTCACATCCAACTCTTTGCGATCCACCCTGGACCGCTAAGGCTCCTCTGTCCTACACTGTCTCCTAGAGATAGCTCAAACTCATGTCCATCGAGTCAGTGATGCTATTTAACCATCTCATCCTCTGTCGCCCCCTTCTCCTTTTGCCTTCAATCTTTCCCAGCATCAGGGTCTTGTCTAATGAGTCGGCTCTTCGCATCAGGTGGCCAAAGTATTGGAGCTTCAGCTTCAGCATCAGTCCTTCCAATGAATATTCAGGGTTGATTTCCTTTAAGATTGACTGGTTTGATCTTGAAGTCTTCTCCAGCACCACAATTAGAAAGCATCGATTCTTCAGGACTCAGCTTTCTTTATGACCCAACTCTCACATCCATACATAACTACTGGAAAAGCCATAGCTTTGACTATATGAACCTTTGTTGGCAAAGTGATGTCTCTGCTATCTAATACTCTAAGTTTGTCATAGCTTTTCTTCCAAGGAGCAAGCGTCTTTTGATTTCATTGGCTGCAGTCACAGTCCAGAGTGATTTTGGAGCTCAAGAAAGTCTGTCACAGTGTCCAATCTTTCCCATTCAATTTGCCATGAAGTGATGGGACCAGATGCCACGATCTTAGTTTTTGCCAGCTTTTTCACTCTCCTCTTTCACCTTCATCAAGATGTTGTTTAAGATGTTTATCAAGTTCCTCTTCACCTTCTGCCATTAGGGTGGTGTCATCTGCATATCTAAGGTTGTTGATATTTCTCCCAGCAATCTTGATTCCAACTTGTGATTCATTCAACCCAACATTTCGCATCACATACTCTGCATAAAAGTTAAATAAGCAGGGTGACAATATACAGCCTTTCCCAATTTTGAACCAGTCCATTATTCTATGTCCAGTTCTAACTATTGCTTGTTGACCAACATACAGGTTTCTTAGGAGACAGGTAAGATGGTCTGGTATTCCTATCTCTTTAAGAATATTCCACAGTTTGTTGTGATTCACACAGTCCAAGGTTTTTTAGCATACTCAGTGAAGCAGAAGTAGATGTTTTCCTGAAATTCCCTTGTCTTCTCTATGATCCCATGAATGTTGGTAATTTGATCTCTGGTTCCTCTGCCTTTTCAAAACCCAGCTTGGACACTGGGGGTTCTCAGTTCACATACTGCTGAAGCCTAGCCTAATGTTTAACTCAAGTTTAAGAACAGAGAGTGTTGAAACTTCCCTGGATTTCAGTGGTTAAGATTCTGAGCTTCCAAGGCAAAGGGCACAGGTTCGATCCCTGACCAGGGAACTAAAATCCCCCATGCAGTGTGGCATGGCCAACAATAAATAAATAAATAAGCAAAACAGCTAATTTCTTAAAAAAAAAAAAAAAGAATAGGGAGCATTAAACTATTGTGGAGTACACCTGGATTCTGTTCTGTAATTTGGGGAGGAAGATTGCCAGGCTCCCAGGAGTGCCATGTCCCTACAGAGTCTGTCTCCTCATGGCTGTGAGTTCCTGGAACCTGTGACTGGTCTTTGTTCATCTGATAGCCCCTGACCCAGCACACTAGATCTCCATCAGCCTTTCCAGGATGAACAAATGAACAGAGAAAGAAGGGGACAGCAAAGGGGAGAGAAGGAAGTAATGAGAGGGATGGAGAGACAGAGACTGACTGACTGTAACTTATTCAAAAGAACTATATGCGTTCTTTGCAAGACTTTAGACATGAAGAAGAGGGGGCTATAAAGGTGGATAAGTTGGTGTTCCTTGCACTGCAGTGATTCACTTTCTTGTGAAAAAGAAAGACATGCCACTAACAATGGTGTTGGGGTCCCAGGTGGCGCTAGAGGCAAAGTGGTTCACATCCTGGTCGGGAAGATCCCCTGGAGGAAGGCATGGCAACCCGCTCCAGCGTTCTTGCCTAAAGAATCCCATGGACAGAGGAGCCTGGCGGGCTGCAGACCATAGGGTCCAGAGCAGGACAGGACTGAAGCTATTTAGCACACAGCACACCTGGGCCCTCCACAGGGCGAGTTCTCTGCAGAAGGTGTGCTCCGTCCAGGGCTGTGAGCGTCAGGCTATCTGGTCAAAATGTTCAGAAACTTACTCGACTCTTGGCCCTTTGTAGGTGACTTGTTAGCGTGTTTGTTTATATCTCTGGAATCTTTTAAAAGTCTCTATATCCTGAGTATCTTGAACCTCCACGAAAATGATGTAAGTATGCCGTGTGTGTGTGTGTGTGTGTGTGTGTGTGTGTGTGTGTGTGTGTGTTAGTCGCTCGGTCATGTCCAGCTCTTTGGGACACCATGGACTGTAGCCCTCCAGGATCCTCTTTCCATGGGATCCTCCAGGCAGGAATATGGAGTGGGTAGTCATTCCCTTCTCCAGGGGGTCTTCCTGACCCAGGGACTGAACCCTGGTCTCCTGCATTGCAGACAGATTATCATCTGAGCCACCAGGGAAGCCCAAGGATGCCTTGGTGGAGTTATTTCTCATTCGTTGTTCTGTGATCTTGGATGGAAGTCACATGTTTTTAAGCTCTAGGAAAATTTCTTATTTTCTATTTTGAAAATACCCCCCCACACACCATATTTCTATTTCCAGTTTCTAGGGCTATTTTTAGTCAGATGTTGCAATCCTGGACTGATATCTACAGCTCTCCTCTTTTCTCTCACATTTCCTATTCTGTCATTTTTTTTAAAATTTATTTTCTGATCTACTGGTCCTTCTGCTGAAAATTTTTTCACTGATCAATTTTTAATTTCTAAGAGTGCTATCTTATTTACTGAGTTTTCTAGTTTTAGAGTATTCTGTTCTTTTTGATGGAGAAGACAATCTTTTTTATGCTTGTAATAGCCTCTCAAGTTTCCCTGAAGATACTGTATGTATATTTTTAAGTTTTCTCTTGTTCCCCGAGTTAGCCTTGTTTTCTCCAAGGTCATTTTTCCTGTTTTTTTTTTTTCTTTCAACTTTTTATTTAAAAAATGTTCAAACTTACATAAAGTTGAAAGAATGCTGTATTGAATACTCATATATCCTTTCCCTAATCATCAGTCATTAGTATTTTGCCACATTTACAAACTATTTTGATTTTCTGAATCATTTGTAGGCATCATCATTTTAGTCCTAAGTATTTCAGCATATATTTCTTTTAAGAATAAGGACATTTTTCTACATACCACAAGATCATTATTACACTTCAAACACATATCACTAACTGAATAATATCTTCTGATATTCAGTTCATACTTAAATTTTACTGGGAATTCCCTGGTGGTTCACTCATTAGGACTCCAAGATTCACTGCATGGGGCCTGGGTTACATCCCTGATTGGATCCTGGGAGCCTTGCTGTTCAGTTCAGTTCAGTCGCTCAGTCATGTCCAACTCTTTGTGACCCCATGAATCGCAGCACACCAGGCCTCCCTGTCCATCACCAGCTCCCAGAATTCACTCAAACTCACGTCCATCGAGTCAGTGATACCATCCAGCCATCTTATCCTCTGTCGTCCCCTTCTCCTCCTGCCCCAATCCTTCCCAGCATTAGGGTCTTTTCCAATGAGCTAACTCTATGCATGAGGTGGCCAAATGATGCTTTAGCATCATTCCTTCTAAAGAACACCCAGGGCTGATCTCCTTTAGGATGGACTGGTTGGATCTCCTTGCAGTCCAAGGGACTCTCAAGAGTCTTCTCCAACACCACAGTTCAAAAGCATCAATTCTTCGGCGCTCAGCTTTCTTCACAGTCCAACTCTCACATCCATACATGACTACTGGAAAAGCCATAGCCTTGACTAGACGGACCTTTGTTGGCAAAGTAATGTCTCTGATTTTGAATATGCTATCTAGGTTGGTCATAACTTTCCTTCCAAGGCGTAAGCGTCTTATAATTTCATGGCTGCAGTCACCATCTGCAGTGATTTTGGAGCCCAGAAAAATAAAGTCTGACACTGTTTCCACTGTTTCCCCATCTATTTCCCATAAAATGATGGGACCAGATGCCATGATCTTCCTTTTCTGAATGTTGAGCTTTAAGCCAACTTTTTCACTCTCCTCTTTCACTTTCATCAAGAGGCTTTTTAGTTCCTCTTCACTTTCTGCCATAAGGGTGGTGTCATCTGCATATCTGAGGTTATTGATATTTCTCCCGGCAATCTTGATTCCAGCTTGTGTTTCTTCCAGTCCAGCGTTTCTCATGATGTACTCTGCATAGAAGTTAAATAAGCAGGGTGACAATATACAGCCTTGACGTACTCCTTTTCCTATTTGGAACCAGTCTGTTGTTCCATGTCCAGTTCTAACTGTTGCTTCCTGACCTGCATATAGGTGTCTCAAGAGACAGGTCAGGTGGTCTGGTATTCCCATCTCTTGAAGAATTTTCCACAGTTTATTGTGATCCACACAGTCAAAGATTTTGGCATAGTCAATAAAGCAGAAATGGATGTTTTTCTGGAACTCTCTTGCTCTTTTGATGATCCAGTGGATGTTGGCAATTTGATCTCTGGTTCCTCTGCCTTTTCTAAAACCAGCTTGAACATCAGGAAGTTCATGGTTCACGTATTGCTGAAGCCTGGCT
>SJYQ01095463.1:88332-107423 GCA_006410935.1 Redunca redunca
AGTCAAAGGCTTTGGCATAGTCAATAAAACAGAAATAGACGTTTTTCTGGAACTCTCTTGCTTTTTCCATGATCCAGCGGATGTTGGCAATTTGATCTCTGGTTCCTCTGCCTTTTCTAAAACCAGCTTGAACATCAGGAAGTTCATGGTTCACGTATTGCTGAAGCCTGGCTTGGAGAATTTTGAGCATTATTTTACTAGCATGTGACTTGAGTGCAATTGTGCGGTAGTTTGAGCATTCTTTGGCATTGCCTTTCTTTAGGACTGGAATGAAAACTGACCTTTACCAGTCCTGTGGCCACTGCTGAGTTTTCCAAATTTGCTGGCATATTGAGTGCAGCACTCTCACAGCATCATCTTTCAGGATTTGAAATAGCTCAACTGGAATTCCATCACCTCCACTAGCTTTGTTCGTAGTGATGATTTCTAAGGCTCACTTGACTTCACATTCCAGGATGTCTGGCTCTAGGTGAGTGATCACACCATCATGATTATCTTGGTCGTGAAGATCTTTTTTGTACAGTTCTTCTGTGTATTCTTGCCACCTCTTCTTAATATCTTCTGCTTCTGTTGAGTCCATACCATTTCTGTCCTTTATTGAGCCCATCTTTGCATGAAACATTCCCTTGGTATCTCTAATTTTCTTGCTGAGTGGCCACAAAAGAAAAAAAAAAAATCTGCCATTTCTGCTCAAACTTACCTTAATAGCAATGTTTTTTTCTTCTGGATCCAGGGTTGGGTTAAGAGTCACGTATTACAGTTAGTTATACTTCCTTATTCTCTTTTAACTTAGAACAGTTCTCCCTTACACATTTTTTGGGTAGTTTTTAGGGTACTGACTTTTTCAAGAGCTTGGACTAGCCATCTTGTGGACTATGTTAAATAGGTTAAACATTTCTGGCAAGTACACTCGCTAGGTAATTTTGCACACTTAAGATTGCATCTCGTTGTTTCTTTACGTGTAGTCAGTTTACTCATCCTGGGCAGTAATAATATACACATGACACTGTGTTCTTTCCAGGGCATCACATTTAAAGGCACACATGCTCACTTGCCTATCGTGGGTGATACTGATTTGGATTACCCAGTCAAGGTGTTGTCTGCTTTATCAACTTGTTTTCTCTTGAAATTAACAAGGCATATTTGGGGAGAAATTTTAAGACCTTGTAAATATCCTGCTCCTTATCAGATTTTTCCCCATAGATTTTGTACCAGTTGTCCTGAGTCAGTTTTTCACTGTGATGATTGCAAAGCGGTGAAAAGTGGTGATTTTCAAACTTAACCATTCCCTCCACTTTTATCAGCACTTCCTGGCTCTGTAAGATGTTCCAGGTTCATCTTGTGCTTTCCATGTCCTAGTCCTGGCATCAGCTATTTCTCCAAGGAGTTCTAGGCCCTTTTATTGGTTGTCTTTACTGTTGGAGGATATTTCACTGAGTGAATTGTCGTTATAGGTGAGCAGTTTTTTCCCCTTCTGTATTTTAAAGATGTTGTTCCATTGTCTTCTTTCTGGTTTGCATTATCTCTAAGTCAGTGTTTCATCATTTAAAAAAACTTTTGTACATTCCATGTTTTATTTTTCTCTGCTTTTAAGATTTTTCTATTTAGCTTATTTTTTTTTAGCTTCTTTAGATCTGTGGGATGATATTTTCTCCTTAAATCTGAGATGTTTGAAATGTTTCAGCCTTATTTTTTTCAAATATATTTTCTCATGCTATAATATCTCACATCTCCTGAGACTTCAGTTACACCTGTTAGACTGCCTAATATTGTTCTATAGGTCACTAAGGCGCTAATCAATTTTTGCTTTCTTTCTCCCTGTGATTCATTTTGGTAAGTCTATTGCCTTGCCTTCAAGTTAACTGATTTTTTTTCCCCTGCAGCATCTAATCTGTTCTTTGACACATTTGGCAAGTTTTTATTTCTAATATTGTTTTCTTCAATTCTAAAATTTCCATTTGATGCTTTTAAATAGTTTTATCTACCAAATTTCTCCAATCGTTCATTCACTATGTTCAGTTTTCCCCTTTAAATCCTTGAACAATTTTATAATGGCTTTTTAAAAGTCTGTCAATTCCAACACCTCTTACCCTGTTTGAGTTTTTTTAAAACTGTTTTTTCCCTTGATTTTTAATCGCATCTTACTACTACTTTACCTGTCTCATGATTTGACCATCAAGCTGTACATTGTACATGCTACGTGGTGGGAATCGTGTGGCTTTCCTTTAAAGTTTGTTGACGTTTGTTTTAGCAGGCAATTGATTTACTGGTGAATCAATCTGGTTTTTTTCTTCAAGGCTTGTTTTAAGCTTTATTGGGACTGGTCTGGAGGAGTCCTTCCTTAGGGCTAGACTAATTCTACTCCTAAGGCGTGGCCTTCCTGAGGCCTTAATTGAATTGCATGTTGTTTAGCCTCTCTGACTGGTTGGAAATGCTTCATCTCCCAGTCCTGTGAGACCTCTGGAATGTCTGTTGAGCTCCCAGCTTCTCAATAGCTGTTCTCTGCCAGGCTTTGCAGACTCTCATTTCCCTATGCTCAGCTGAGCACTCCGTCAAACACTGGAGGGGACCCCTACACAGATTTCCAAAGCTCCTCTTACAGCTCTCTCCTTTTCAGTACCCGGTCTCACAGATTTCAGCTGTTTCAACAGCCCTAGACTCTAATTTCTGCCTCCTCAGCTCAATGACCCACTGTTCTTGCCTGGACTCTACCTCTCCGTCCTGTGGTCTAGAAACTGTCTCCAGGAAGAAAGCCAGGTAATTGTGGAGCTCACATGGGCTTTTCCTCTCTTAGGGATCACCGTTCTGTATTACTGGTTGTCCCAGTATCTAAAAAAGATTTCTTTATACTTTTTGTCTAGTTTTGTAATTACTTATGGCAGGAGGGCTAGTCCAGTGCTAGTTACCCTGTCATAGCCAGACTGTTGGAAAGTTTTAAATGCCAAATACATTTTTTTTTTAATGCCACAAATTTTAATTTCTTCTTTTCACTCTGGTAAATTGGATGAACAAACCTGTTTTATATTCCCTTTTTTTCTTTCTTTTTGGGTATTTTTGGATTAATAAAATTTTTCTATAATTTCCTTTTCTTTCTGTTAAATTGTCAGTTATGTATTCTTTCACTATTTTTGTTTTGTAATAGTGATTATCCAATAGGATGACAACTTGATTTTTCTTACTTTGTATTTGATTTGGAAAATTTGCCAACAGAATTTTTTTCTTTACTTCTATTATAGTTTTACCTTGATATGTCTCAGAATTGGCTATTCTGGTTAGTTTTCCCATGTACATACACAGACATGTTTGACATGTAGATTTAGGTCATTTTTATTTCCAGAAAGTATTCTGGAATTATAACTTTTGGGTTAAACACATCATATTTATTTAATTTATAATCTACTTTGTATTGGTATAATTTATATAAAATAAAATTCACTTTCAAGTATATGGTTTCATGAGTTTTGACAAGTAATACACAGTTGTATAATCATTGCTATAGTCATTACTAGGCTACAGTTTTAAATATTATTTCCATTCCATTGTTTTGTTTTGCTTCTTCAGCAAATCCAGTTATGTGTGTGTGTGTGTGTGTGTGTGTGTGTGTGTGTGCGCATGCTCAGTAGTTTCAATAATGTCCAACTCTTTGCAACCCTATGGACTGCCAGGCTCCTCTGTCCATGGGATTCTCCGGGCAAGATTATTGGAGCGGGTTGCCATGCCTCCTCCAAAGGGATCTTCCCAACTCAGTGATCAAATCTGAATCTGAGTCACCTGTGTCTTCTGCATTGCAGGTAGATTCTGTAACCACTGAGCCACTGGGGAAGCCCAGATATATGTATATACCTTTTTTGGCTGTTCTCTACAGTGATCACATTTTCTCTGATCATTTTATCCCTTTATTCACTTTTTTTCTCTTGGCTATATCCCTTATTATATTTTTAGTTGATGTTGCATCTATTCTCCCTTGAGCATCTTGTGATTTAATCTTTATTTCTGTAATTTTTAAATTAAAAAACAATTAAAGATTTTATTGAGGTATAATTGACTCATAACATTATATTAGCTTCAGATGTACAACATATTGAGTTAATGTCTATACATAACTTTTATTTTTTTTCCTTCTCTTTTCTGAGTTTGATCAGCTCATTTCACATCTTGATTTTTGTCTATTTCCCATCCAGAAAATTTGAGTTTTGGTGTTTTATATTTTCAAGTGCCTATTTGGTAATATTTAGTGTTGGATATTGCATCGCAATCTCCATCTGCTTGTGGTCTGGAGGTGAATAAAATCATCATCTGAAGAGACTGTACTCTCACTTATTATTTTCTCCTCGTTGTGGCTTAGTGTACCTGCTACCTGGGATTTGTTTATATAACAGTATGTTGAATTTTCCTGGTCTGCTGATGACAGGCGTTTGTTTTGGGGTAGAAGAAAAGGACTTGGTGGTTTACTAAGATTCTTAGTTCTGTAACACCCTCTTCTATAAATAAGTGGAGTGAGATTTCTTTAATAGTTTGTGCTGTTGTGAGGAAGAGGCTGGTGTGTCTTCTGATTCTGAGATTTTCTTTTGTTTCTGTAGGGCTTTTCCTGTCCACCATTTTCTTTCATTTCCTAGTCTCCAAGTAATGCCTCCCACTTTTAACCTGGCTTCCTCTCCCCAGGAGGGGAGCCTTTCAGAAACTGTTACTTTTGGTCCTGTGCCTTTTTGAGTGTCTCCTAGAGTCCTCAGTAGCTAATGCCCTGGCCTGCCAGCTGGCAGGCCTACTCTCAGTCTTTCTCTCTCCCTCCTCCCTCCTTTCTTTCTCTCTCTCTCTCTCCCACCCCCTTCCTTTCTGCATGTCTGCCTGGAGGTTTCTTCAACACTAAACAATCTCTTCCAGCTTTACTGAGATGGCCTACCACATCCATGGTCAAACACACCTTTTAATTGGAATTCAGTTGCTGACTCAGCCTGGCCATGGGGCTCCTGTAGGCATCAGAGGGCACAGGAGTTGGTCTGTAGGCATCTCTGTCAGCTTCCCCTCTTGTGAATCTTGCAGGTTTTCTCCCTCCTGATCTTTGGGCTATGGCCAGTCTCAGGACAGCTGCAGTGCAGGGTGGCATGTCTCAGGGGGCAGATGGAGGTAATCATAGGAATGCTGGATACCTTGCTGGTAAGGTATCAGTAGGCTTGTCTCCAGGCTAACTGTCCCTTCCTATAGGCTGGTGATGTGAGACTGCAAGGTCTTCATCACATGAAGACTAGGCACATTCTTTTCTGCCAGCTTGGGGTGTTTAGGCCTGTGGATATCCTACTTGGCACCACCAACCCCTCCCTAAAAAGGAGTTCATAGATGGCAAGCAGGTCTTTCTTGGGCATGAACATTGCAATGGCTCCTGCATTTGTGGCCGAAGCTGGAGAATCATCCTCAGCATTCTTCTGCTCAAGATGAGACCCTGTCTTTTCAAAGTGATGGCTTTTATCCATGTTCTCCCACTGCTAGGATTCCCCCGACCCCATCCTTCTTCCCTTCAGTCTTCACCTGATTTTCTGCTCTGAAGTGAGCTCTGGAGCCAGCTTTGCCGATATCATATGTCTAGTTATCTTTTTACATGTAAATTAAAGTTTGTGTAATCTGCCTTGTAGTCACAATGTAGCTTTTAGGTGATTTGAGTTCTCTCCTTGTTAATTTGTATGGGTTTTAGTGGTTGTATGAAGAGATCTGGATGTAAGAATCTATCATTATCCCATGTGAACTCTGTAGGGTCATTTTTTAAATCCTGATTTTATTTATTTTGGAAACATTCCTCAGTTTTCCAGTGATTCTCAATTAACTGCTCGTATTTAAGAGCATGGCACAAAAAGGATATGAGGAGCCCTGAGTGAATGTTGAGATGGGGATGGGCTTTGCTTTGGGGTGATTGTGTGGGAGCCTGCTGTTATGCTGGGGACCTCTAATTCCATAATGTGCAATTCTATTTTCTGGGCTACTCATTTCTCTAGGGAAGGAAATTCTATTCTTCTCACTGAAGGGTGGAAGTCTGTTTTGACCAGAGGGGAAATGGGGGAAGGGCAGAATGGAGGGGTTGTTTAAATTCTACATAGACTTTTAATTAGCCACCCTGTTTTCAACCCCACTTGCCCTCTGCTGTATTACTCTACTCGATTCCTTAGAGAACTGAACCTCTCTGACATTCTGTAGGGCGACACAGCTCTTTTCGGTATTTTTTTCTCTGTGCCATTATTCAAATCTGCAGCTCCCTTTATTCTGGACTTTAGTTGTCACTCCTTCTTCGGCTTCCTGTCTTCCAGAATTTTGTCAAAATCTCTTATTGGCTGATGGACCTTCTTTCTCATTCTCTTGTAGCTGTAGGTTTATCCATTAAAAAAAAAAATCCTTCACTTTAATTTTAGAAAGGATGTGGGAGGGAATGGAAATAAACAGAGATGTTTAATCTGCTAATTTTAATTAGAAATCTCTTCTGTTAGAGTTTTAAATGTTTCAAAGAAAAGGAGCCTCCTTGGGAAAGGAAAGAAGATGGTTGGTCTATGGGTATAAGAACCATCAGGAGGTGGATGTGACCCTGACCATTACTCCTGGCCCAGATGCACCCTGATGTGGTTGGGTCTTAGGACTGAAGCAGCATCTGCCTGTGGTTCGAAGTAGGACTTCTGGGTAAGGCTGCCACCGAAGATTCTGCTCCTACCCCGGAGCTGAAGTGTCACATCCTACATAAAGTAATATTAAAAGTGTAGTTATGTGCTATATGGAACATCTTTCCCTGTCTTTACATGTTTGCGTGCCATGTGATACCGCACACGGTGGTATCCATTCATTTGTTGATGGAGCCTCAGTTTGCTTCCATGTCTTGGCTACTGTAAATAATGGTGCTGTGAACATTGGGGAGCATGTGTCTTTTCAGATTTGAGTTTTCACCTTTTCCGGATATATGGCCAGGAGTGGGGTTGCTGGATCACAGCTCTAGTTTTAGTTTTGTAAGGAACCTCCATACTGTTTTCCACAATGGCTTCCTCAATTTACATTCCCACCCACAGTGTAAGAGTGTTCCCTTTTCTTCACATATGTTTTAGCGTTTACTATTTATAGACTTTTAAATGATGGCCATTCTGACGGGTGTGAGGCATTGCCTCATTGTGGTTTTCATTTGCATTTCTCTAACAATGAGTGATGTTGAGCATCACTAATTTCATGTGCCTGTTGGTCACCTGTTTGTCTTCTTTGGAGAGATGTCTATTTAGGTCTTCTGTCCATTTTTTGAGCGAGTTTTTTTTTTTTTAATATTAAGTTGTATGAGCTGTTTGTATGCTTTGAATGTTAACCCTTGTCAGTTGCATCATTTGGAAATATTCTATTTCATTCTGTAGGCCTTTTTTCACCCCCATTTTGTTGATGGTTTCCTTTGCTGTGCAAAAGCTTTTAAGTTTGATAAGGTATCACTTGTTTATTTTTGCCTTTATTTCTTTTGCCTTGGAAAACCAATCTAAGAAAATATTGGTATGATTTATATCAGAGAATGTTCAGCCTATGTTCTCTTCTAGGAGTTTTATGGTGTCATGTATTATATTTAGGTCTTTAAACATTTTGAATTTATTTTTGTAGGTGGTGTGAGGGTGTGTTCTAACTTCATTGACTTACATGTAGCTGTCTAGCTTTCCCAACAGCCTTTACTGAAGAGACTGTCTTTTCTCCATTGTACATTCTTACCTCCTTTGTTGAAGATTAATTGACCCTACATATGTAGGTTTACTTCTGGGCTCACTATTCTGTGTCATTGATCCGTATATCTATTTTTGTGTCAATATCCTGCTCTTTTGATTGCTAGAGTTTTGTAATATTGTCCTCAGTCTGGGATAATTAGGCCTTCAGCTTTGTTCTTTTTCCTCAGGGTTCCTTTTGACACTGGGTCTTTTGTAGTTCCACATAAATTTTAGAATTTTTTGTTTTAGTTCTGTGGAAAATGTTATGGGTATTATGATAGGGATCTCATTAAACCTGTAGATTGCCTTGGATAGTATGGCCATTTTAACAATGTCAACAGATGATTAGTTTAAGAAGATGTGGTGTACATGTATACAATGGAATATTACTCAACCATAAAAAGAGTAAGGACTTCCCTGGGGTGCAGTAGATAAGAATCCACCTGCCAGTGCAAGGGACATGAGTTCCATCCCTGGTCCAGGGAGATTCCACATGCCTTGGAGCAACTAAGCCCCTCTGCCACAGCCACTGAACCCACGCTCTAGAGCCTGCAAGCTGCAACTACTGAGGCCTACACACTCACCCTTGAGTCCCAGCTAATGAGCCCCCTCGTGCCACAGCTACTGAAGCCTGTGCTCCACAGCAAGAGAAGCCCCCGCAATGGGAAGCCCAGACACTGAGACTAGAGAGTAGCCCCTGCTCTCCACAACTAGAGAAAGGCTTCATGCAGCAACGAAGACTCAGTGAGCCAAAAATAAAGAAATTTGAAAAAGAATGAAAAATTGCCATCTGCAGCAACATGGATGGACCTAGAGAATATCATACTAAGTGAAGAAAGTCAGACAAAGACAAATATTATAAGATATCTAAAAATAATATAGATGAATTGATATACAAAACAGAAACATACTCACAGACATAGAAAACAAACTTATGGTTACCAAATGGGAAAGGGAGGGAGAGAAGGATAAATTAGGAGCATGGGATTAACAGATGTAAATTACTTCAAATAAAACAGACAAGCAACAAGTATTTTCTGTAAAGCACAGGGAACTGTAGTCCATGTCCTATAATAATGTATAATGGGAAATCATCTGGAAAAAATCTGAATCACTTTGCTGTGCACCTGAAACTGACACAATATTAGTAAGTCAACTATATTTCAATTTTTTAAAAATCTTGACTGTTTAAAAAAAGATGTTTAACACTATAACATTAGATGAGATTGCCAAAGGAGTTCTATAGAAAGAGAAGTGAAAGAGTGCCCTGGTGCGCTCCAAAGTAAAGATGTCCAAGTTGAAGAACCAGGAGGCTGAGAAGGAGTAGCTAGTGAGGAAGAAGGAAAACTCAGAGACTGTGGTGTGTTAGTAGAGAGTATTTCCAGGAGGAAGAGGCAATGAACTCCAAGAGGAGGAGGCAGGGATCTTACAACATGGAAGTCACTGGTGATATTGTTCCAAGACCTTTGAAAAGACCAAAGCCTGACTGAAGTGGACTCAGTAGAGAACTGGAAACAATGAGTACAAGGATACTTCCAAGTGGCTTTTTTTTTTTTTTTTTTTAAGGAAGGGGAGCAGAGAAATGGGATGGTAGCTAGAGGGGAAGGAAGGGCCAAGAGTTTTTCTTCAACAATAGGAGAAATGATAGTATGATTGTATGTTTATAGGAAAGAGTAGAGAGGGAAAATCTGATGTTGTGAGAGAGAAAGAGGTAGATTTACTGGGGAGATGTCCTTAAGGTGAGGGATTGGCTTTGCTCAGGACCACGGAAGGTTTATCCATAGTCGAGGAGGTAAGACAGAATATGCCAGCTCAGATGCAGTAGGTGGAAGTTCAGCACAGTTCTTTTCAGACAGATTTCATTTCCTCAGTAAAACAGGAAGCCAGGTTGCAAGTAAAGAGTGAAGATAGAGAAGGTGTTGGAGGTGTGAGGGGAAAACAGGTGAAGAAATCATCATTCAAACCTATAGGAGAGTGAAAGGATTATAGGATATATCAGATGATTGTCTGGCTACAGACAGTTGAGATGTGCTTGAGGTTCGTGGTCATGAGTTTAAAGAGAAAACAGTCAGCAGTTTAATATCTTTTTCTCTAGTCAGGTTCAGGTGCATGAAGACAGGTGTGGAGGAGGTGTAGGGCTGGATTTAACTTGGTTTCTTATGATTCTAACTGAGTATCATGAAGTGAAAGAGGGGCAGGGGAATTAGATTGTGATAAAGTGAGCAACTGTAAAAATTGGCTGAAGAAATTAAATTTGGCAAGGAGGGAAGAGGGGACATCTGGGGAAGAGGGACTGAGAAAAATGGACTTTGGGTCCTTGTGTGGAGTCTGGTTGATAAGGGAATGAGCTAGAAATACGGAAGATGAGGGCAGGAATTGGGATGCACAACCGAGATTGCTGGCTTTAATTACTGGTAAGTGCATATCTATAGATTGATTGTGAAGTATGTGGTGGAGGCAAGGTGGAGGACAAAATCAGGTACTGAGAATTTGGGGGTGGTGGTGGTGGCATGGTGGAAGGATGCCCACTAACTCCTCTTGCTCAGAATCCCAGGAGTGTGTCGTGTTGTGTGTGTGTGTGTGTGTGTGTGTGTGCTTTTCTTAACCATTATAATAAAAATAGAAAACACTTTAAATATGTAGAGCCCACAACTTTCATACAGCAAAAGAACAGTCATTCTTTGGCAAGAACTACCTGAGTCTGAAATATTGGCTGGCTTTCTTTGTTCAAGTCCCTAGACAGCTGTTGAATATGTGGGTCTGAAATATGGGAGTAGAGTTGGAGAGCTGGGAAGTAGCTTAATAAAAGTAAAGACTGAAGCAATGTGAGTGACAAGACTGTCTGGAGAGAATGTGTACATTAAGAATTGAGCCCGAGTGGACTCTGGGGAGAACCTATATTTACTGGGCTATGCTGTGCTTAGTCACTCAGTCTTGTCTGACTGTTTGCGACCCCATGGATTGTAGCCCACCAGGCTCCTCTGTCCTTGGGGATTCTCCTCACAAGAATACCGGAGTGGGTTGCCATGCCCACCTCCAGGGGATCTTGTCAACCCAGGGATAGAACCCAGGTCTTCCGCACTGCAGGCGGATTCTTTATCTTCTGAGCCACCAGAGGTCAGGATGAACCAAAACCGGCGTATTGGATTATCCGTGAGAGACGTCATCAGCGTGATTGGGTTATCAACATGACCAGGTCATCCCATGATGACGTTATCCTCGTGATTGGATGGATATATATATTTCTGGCAGACAGCGAGCCGGGCACAGAAGGTGCTACCTTCAGCTTGGAGTAGCTTGTTTGGACTAGGCTTGCTGGAAAGTTTTTATTCCGATTTAGGAGCCTGCGCAGGGGCAGACGCGGCATGGGAGGCTTCCGAGGCTGACCGCTGACCCAGCACCGCCTCCGGATAGCTTTTCTCAGGATCAATGGTACCCCGCCTGGGCTTGGGGTCCTTGATCTAGACCAGAGACCTGATTCCTCGAGGGTGGCTTGCCAGAGACTGGAGTACGAAGACCCCGGGGGAAGCGAAAAGGACGAGGTTCCGACTGGACCCTGACCATCGCCCATCGTGGCCCTCGGCCCCAGGAGTCAGGATGTCACTGAGTATGTCGTCCGAGTTTCCAAAAATACCACCAAAAAATTTAATATCATGGCTTTCAATGCAGCCGATAAAGTCAACCTCGCTACTTGGAATCAGGCCCAGTTGGAATGTGACCTGAGCAACAAGAAAATTTACCAAGAGGAGGAGATGCCCAAGTCGGGAGCTGGCAGGGGGTTCAGCTGCAAGCTCGAGGAAGAAGCGCTAAGAAAGAAATACGGCATTGTCCACGAATTGGGCCGGAAGTTCAAGGGCATAAAGAAGGGAGGCGTGATAGAGCACACATCCTATTACATCTTCACCCAGTGCCCTGATGGAGCCTTTGAGGCCTTCCAGGTGCGCAACTGGTACAACCTCATGCTGCTGGCCAAAGGCCGCACGCTCATGGCCTGGGAGGAGTGGGAGAGGAGAAACCCCATCCCGAACCATTTATGCGTCAAGCAGCAGCGGCGATGGAAGGACCAGGAGGAGGATGACAAGGAGAAAGAAGCCAGGCCACAAAAAAGCTGCTGAGCTGCGCATCCGCGACCTAGAGGCCGACCTGGAGATGTCCTCTGACGACAGCAAGGCCAGCGGAGAGGAGGGCAGCTGGGGCCCCAAGGTCGTAAAGAAGGTGCCACCCAGCAAGGGGGGCTGGAAGAAGAAGAAGGGATCAGATGATGAGGCCTTTGAGGTCAGAGATAATGGTGACTTCAAGGGCCAGGAGGTGGGCTACATTCCAGAAGGAGGACAAGAAGGCGCCCATGCTGCAGGAGAAAAAGCAGAGGAAACACAGCAAGGAGAGCGACATCAACAGAGAAACCTCCTTGGTGCGCTTTATGGTAAAGAAGATGCTCCCCAAGAGGGAGCAGAAACGGTTGGGAGGCAACAGCTGGCTGGGCACACCCAGCACCGAGGCTGGCAGCATTTCCTCCACCCTTCAGGCAGCTGCCAGCAAGCTGGAGCAGGGGAAGCAGACCATCGAAATGCTGGTGGCCAAATGACTGCAACTGGACACCGGACCCCAGAGCCTGTCAGGGAAGTCAACCCCCCAGCAATGGTGATGTGAAAGTGACCAAGGATGCTGGGCCCTGCTACTTGAGGTGGAAGCCCGTGACCCCCAAGGACCAGCTGGGAAATTTCCAGACCAAGAAGACAGGGCTGTGTGGTGAGCAGATGCCTGCTGGTCAGAATCCCGAGTGCAAGATGATCAATGATAAGATGCCTTGCTCCCTCAGGAATCAGTTCAGTTCAGTCGCTCAGTCGTGTCTGACTTTTTGTGACCCCATGAATTGCAGCACGCCAGGCCTCCCTCTCCATCACCAACTCCCGGAGTTCACTCGGGAATCATGCTCCCCACAAATAAACATACACTATTTTTAATAATAATAATCCAATGAAAATAATGGGAAGAAATGTAGGAGAAGGGTCCAGAAGACACAGGGAAGAAGGACTTTTCAGAGTAACGGAGTAAGGGCCCAAGGCAAGGCACAGTCAGGTTGCTCAGGCTGAGAACTGAAGGTTGTGCAAAATTGGTTGCCAAAGCAGTGGCTGGAGTCAGGGTTGTGGCCAAGAAGATCTGTGCACAAGAAGGCTCCTGTATTACTCCAACCTGTTCCTGCCTTCCATCAGGTCCACATCCTTCCACAGAGACCCCATCAAGAAAGTGGTCAGCTACAATCTCTGCAAGAACATAATACAAGAGTGTTAGTAGAAGAAACTATGGTCCCTACTGGTGCAGCTGGTCCCAAAGCTGAAATTACTATTATCATCTCCTTCTCCACCACCATCATAGATTTCCCTTTGTCAGCCAGCACTTCAATTGGTGTGAGTTGGTGACTGGGGAGACCTAGTCAGCCAAAGGATCTGAACCTTAGCTATCTTGCTTTTGTTGGGCAGTGGTTGCGGTCATTGACTGCTCACCATTATCCTGGGCATGGAACCCTTGTTTCAGTCGTGGTCTTTCCTGCCCCTGTCATATAGTTTCTCTAGCTCTTCATGGCAATGAGAGTCGATTATCACCCCCTGCCTGCCTGTAATCTTTCCTTATTGGTTCACCAGCATGGGATTCCCAAGGATCTAGGTAGTAGGTGTAGTTTCAGACCCTATGGTACTGCTTGTCTGACGTTTTCTCCCCCTTCCCCCACTACAAGAGCCAGGTCTTCTGATATAGCAGAGCATAAAGCTGTATCTACCAGAATCAGAAAGTCTGAAAAGAGGCCACTCGGTGTGATGCTGGTCAATGCCACTGCTGTCTCTTGGTTCCTAGATGTGTGTTGAACAGCTATTGGGAAACAACGCTGTGTATCATCCACTGGCCAGTGCCTTTACCTCAACTTAGAGGATGCACCTCAAACCCACAGGTCTTTTTTTCCTGAAGCCTGTGTCTTAAATGAGACTTTAACAGGCCATTCCAGCGTTCTCTTCCACTGTTGGTTTCCAGATGCTAAAAACATAGTAAGGTCAATAGATCCTGTGAGGGCTTCCCTGGTGGCTCAGTAGTAAAGAATCCACCTGCCAATGCAAGAGACACGGGTTCAACTCCTGATCTGAGAAGATCCCACATGCCTTGAAGCAACTAATCCTATCTCTCTCTTTCTCTTTTGTTTCTAAGTCATGTCTGACTCTTGCGATGCCATGGACTGTAGCCTACCAGGCTTCTCTGTCCACGGGATTCTCCAGGCAATAATACTGGAGTGGGTTATTGAGCCTGTGCTCAAAACCCCGGGAACTGCAACGACTGAGCCCACACACCGAAACTACTGATGCCTGAAAGCTCTAGAGCCTGTGCTCCGCAACAGGAGAAGCCACTGAATGGGAAGCCCACACCACGAAACTAGAGGAAAAAAGAAAGCCCATGCAGCAACAAAGACCCAGCACAGCCAATAAACACAGAAATAAACTTATTTAAAAAATAGATCCCGTGAGCCTATGTCCATTCACATCTTTGCCATAAGGGGGGTTCCTTGTTTCTGAGGGGATGGTGCATGATAAGGAATTTTGTAAACCTGGAGACAGAGGTACTGGTGGAAGAACCACAGGCAGGGGAGGGAATCAGGGAAGATGGCTCCCACTTGAGAGCCGAAGGACAATCAGGTAGAAATCAGGATGATTGGTTCTGTGGCCGCTGGAGATTTGGTGCAAGTTCTCAATGTTATCGGCTTGCTTGAAGGGCTTTCCCTTCAGGACCTCAGAGAAGACGGCCCACCATGGCCTCAGCCTCACTCAGCTAGAGCCATGTACGGCTGCACACGCCATACACTGCACAGCACCAGGGAGGGCCATTTGCAACACTGTGATGAGCATAGCACTACCTGGAGTTGCAAAGATCAAGAGCATCACATTTCAGCTTTGGTTAGTGTCGAAAGTATTTGTGTGTTCAGTTGCTCAGTTATGTCAGACTCTTTGTGACCCCACAGACTATAGCCCACCAGGCTCCTCTGTCCAGGCGAGAATATTAGAGTGGGTTGCCATTTCCTCCCCCGGAGGATCTTCCCGACCCAGGGATCCAACCTGAGTTTCCTGCGTCTCCTGCATCGGGTTCTTTACTGCTGTGCCATCTGGGTATACTCCTACTATCAGCTTAATCTGAGGGTTGAGACAGGATGTAGGTCTTACCATCTACCCTTGCCTTTTTAAAGTTTATTATTTACTTATTTATTTTTGGCTGCCTTGGGTCTTTGTTTCTGCTGGGCTCTCTCTAGCTGTGGCGAGCAGGGACTACTCTCTAGTGTGGTGCTTCTCTTTGCGATGGCTTCTCTTGTTACGGAGCATGGGCTCTAGGCACACGGGCTTCAGTAGTTGTAGCTCCCAGGCTCTAGAGCACAGCTCAATAGTTGTGGTGCACAGGTTTAATCGTCCTGCTATATGTAGGATCTTCCAGGACCAAAGAGCAAACCTGTGTTCCCTGCATTGCAAAGCAGAGTCCCAACCACTGGGCTACCAGGGAAGTCCATCCGCCCTTGTCTGGAGTCTCCTGGAGACCCTGTTGCCCCTGCTCACCTCCAGAAGCGAAGCCTCCAGGCCTTCTTGCATTCCTCCACTCTTGTTTCCCTCCCTGCAGCGGGATGGGTGACAGTTGATTAACACAGAGGCTTACATAACAGTCAATTTTATGAGCCATTTTAGTAGGTGGAGGGCTTCCCTGGTGGCTCAGACGGTAAAGAATCTGCCTGCAATGCAGGAGACCCGGGTTAGGAAGATCCTCTGGAGAAGGGAAAAGCTACCCACTCCAGTATTCTTGCCTGGAGAATCCCATGGACAGAGGAGTCTGGCGGGCTACAGTCCATGGGGTGTCAAAGAGTTGGACATGACTGAGCAACTTTTACTTCACTTTAGTAGGCAGAATAGCTCCAGGAATTTTTGCAGCACATCTCCACCGAGGATCTCACAGTGCTTCCACTCTATTCTCACAATTTCTCCATGAAGGTAGAAGAGGATAAGCAGACGTCCCTCCCTTTTACCCCAGGAGAAGCCGGGGAGGAAATGTGACTTTCCTAATGTTAGGATTGAATGTTTGCATCCCCTTCTTAAACTCATATATTGAAATTGTAACTCCTGGTGTGTTTACATGTTGAGGTGGGATCTTTGGGAGACTGTTAGTCATGAGGGTGGAGCCATAATGAGTGGGACTGATGCCCTTATAGGACGAGACACAGATGATCCATTTCTCTGCCATGTGGGGATACAGAGGTGGCCATCTGCAAAAAGGGGGCCTTTACCAGGGGCCCCACCATGTTAGTACTGAGCTTGGACTTAAACCCTCCAGGGCTCTGGGATATTAATGTTAGCTGTTTAAGCCATCCAGTCTATGGTATTTTGTTTTGGCAGCCCAGTCGGACTAAGATACCCAGGGTCACTCCATAATTTGGTAGCAGAGCTTTCTGCCTAGTGCATCACTACTCAGACAATTGCTACAACCCCAGAAGGGGAATATATCAGTCAGGGTCCAATCAGGAGATGGAAACCACACAGAAAGTTGAACAGGGAAGGTTTAATGCAAAGAATACTTAACTGTTAACAGAGGATTGGGATAAAGAAAGGCTGGCTTACTTGGTGGAGAAAACTCAGATGAGTACAGGAGTAGTGGTTTAGGGAGCAGTCACTACCCCTAGAGCTGAGACAGACACAAAGGAGGAGCTAATCTTCTTTGTAAGAGGGACTCCCTCTGAGGCTGAGCTCCAGACCTCACTGAAGAAGGGGCAGCTGGAGCTCTCTGGGTGGTGAGGTCTGCTGAGGCCCTGAGACAGAAGGGCTTACTGAGGGACAGTTTCCTGGGGGCTGCAGGGAGCTTCCACGGAGAGGTGCCCGTGCTGCTGGCTGCAGGGTGCTACAAAAACCATGTGTGTAGGGACTTCCCTGGTTGTCTAATGGTTAGAGCTTCACACTTCCAGTGCAGGAGACACAGATTTGATCTCTGATGGGGGAACCAAGATTCCACATGCCACGTGGCCAAAAAACCCAAAAAGTATTTGTCAAACTGGAAGAATTCCAATAAAGGTTCCATGCCTTACTTAGATTATAACTGGCAGATCACTAATCCCCATGAATCCTCAAAATTTATAAGACAAAACAAAACAAAAAAAAACCCCATGCATGTAGCCACCAGGTGCTGTAGAAGTCTGCTGCTGCAGGATACTGTCCAGGGGAACACAATGGAACCTGGAAGACTGGCCCCTTCCCCCTCCCATCTCTTTCCAGTCTCCTCCGGTCTCTCTCCAGTGTCCACTACCAAGAAAGCTTAGCATTTGGCCAGGTAGCAAAGGAGAAATATTTTAAGGTCCAGCTCAGTTATCACTGAGCTATATATACACTTGGAACTGAAAGGCAATAACTGGCAGATGGAACAGAGAACCTGGAGTCCTCTGATTAAGAGTATTTTAATTCCATTTGGTAGCTCTTGGCTTCAGATGGAACTTCCAGAGAGGAAAATCTCCAGAGTCAGGAAGGAGGAAAAGGGACCCAGGAATTCCAGGAAACAGATCAGCAAGGGGAAATGCTACACGCCATCAGGAAATGCTGTTGGGAAAGGGAGAAACCCATAATAAATGTTTCTGGGTACTACTCAAGAAAATTTTGCAAGTATATCAACCTGCATGACCACCCCCAGATCAAGAAATAACATTTCTTGCACCCCCGAAATCTCTCTGTTTCCAGTCCCAGTCAACATAGAAACTCTGCTATCCTGACTCTTATTATGATAGGTTGGTTTTCCTGTTTTTTAATTTCACTTATATGGAGTTATGTAGCACTTACTCTTTGGTGTCTGCTTTCTTTCTCATTGTCTCTATGAAATTCATCTACGTTGTGAAAGTGAAGTGAAAGTGAAAGTCGCTCAGTCGTGTCTGACTTTTTGACCCTATAGACTATATAGTACATGGAATTCTCCAGGCCAGAATACTGGAGTGGGTAGCCTTTCCCTTCTCCAGTGGATCTTCCCAACAGGGATCAAACCCAGGTCTCCCACATTGCAGGCGGATTCTTTACCAGCTGAGCCACAAGGGAAACCCATCTATGTTGTGGTGAGTAGTAAAACCAAAAAAAATATTTAAGCCAGAAAAGAAACAGAGAATTCAGCCATGATGCTTAGGAGACTGTTTCCTATGGAAACAGTAATTAGTCAAAAACGTCTAATTACAAGCATATCTACATACCTGCTCTCCATGATGCAGACTTGTAAATATCTTTCTAGATCATCAGGCAATCATTACTTTATTGGTTGTGCTATGCTCCATTTTGCTGGCCCCGCAAGCCTGGGTATATAGATAAGCCTGTGAACTGAGAGATACGACCCAGTGGGTAAGGCAGGGCAGGGCAGGGTTTGCACCATCTGTGTCACTGCTGAGTTCAGAGTCTGGAACTGGCAAAGTGAGCATGGAAAGGAGAACCTCAGGGAGTGGATCTGGATAGACTTAGCTAGAGTAAAGTGGGCTGGGGTCCACAGTGGGGCTAGACTTGGGGCATTCTGGACGGGAACGGCACCTCAGGTAAGGCCCTGTTTTAGCAAAGAATCTGCTAAGTCAGTGTACTGAGAATATTGCTATCCTTGATATTTGATCACTATGGCCTGCCTTTATCAAGAATCCTTTGACTTCTAGGACTTCTCTGGTGGCCTGGTCCAGTGGCTAAGACTCTGCGCTCCCAATGCAGGGGGCCCAGGTTTGTTCCCTGGCCAGGAAACTATATCCCATATGCCGAAACTAAAGATCCTGTTTGCCATGGCTAAGACCCAGTGCAGCTGTTTAAAAAAAAAAAAAAGAATTCTTCTACTTCTGATATCTAATCAAATTATTCTTAGTAATTTTTTATCCACTGACCTCCTCACTGTGCTCATTGACTAGCAATCTCCAACTATCTTTGTGGTGTCTGAGTACTTCCTGAAATTATGTGTAAAATTATGTATAATTTTGTGTTATGAATATTTCTTTTACCAGCAAAGGAGATCTATACAGCTCATTACATTCTCCAAATGTACCAGCAAGTACCTTTAAGAAATATTATAAACCTCACTATACTTACTTTCTTCTTGACCTGCATACAGGTTTCTCAAGAGGCAGCTCAGGTGGTCTGGTATTCCCATCTCTTAAAGAATTTTCCACCATTTATTGTGATCTACACAGTCAAAGATTTTGGCATAGTCAATAAAGCAGAAATAGATGTTTTTCTGGAACTCTCTTGCTTTTTCAATGATCCAGAGGATGTTGGCAATTTGATCTCTGGTTCCTCTGCCTTTTCTAAAACCAGCTTGAACATCTGGAAGTTCATAGTTCACGTATTGCTGAAGCCTGGCTTGGAGAATTTTGAGCATTAC
>SJYQ01095463.1:108630-189251 GCA_006410935.1 Redunca redunca
CAGACTTTATTTTTTTGGGCTCCAAAATCACTGCAGATGGTGATTGCAGCCATGAAATTAAAAGACGCTTACTCCTTGGAAGGAAAGTTATGACCAACCTAGATAGCATGTGGAAAAGCAGAGACATTACTTTGCCAACAAAGGTCCATCCAGTCAAGACTATAGTTTTTCCAGTGGTCATGTATGGATGTGAGAGTTGGACTGTGAAGAAAGCTGAGTGCTGAAGAATTGATGCTTTTGAACTGTGGTGTTGGAGAAGACTCTTGAGAGTCCCTTGGACTGCAAGGAGATCCAACCAGTCCATTCTGAAGGAGATCAGCCCTGGGATTTCTTTGGAAGGAATGATGCTGAAGCTGAAACTCCAGTACTTTGGCCACCTCATGTGAAAGTTGACTCATTGGAAAAGACTCTGATGCTGGGAGGGATTGGGGGCAGGAGGAGAAGGGGACGACAGAAGATGAAATGGCTGGATGGCATCACCGACTTGATGGACGTGAGTCTGAGTGAACTCAGGGAGTTGGTAATGGACAGGGAGGCCTGGCGTACTGCAATTCATGGGGTCACAACAAGTCGGACACGACTTAGCAACTGAACTGAACTGATACTTTCATGTAGAATATGTCTATCTTCATGGTTTCAAGTTGATAGTTACAAAATATATTCATCATATGCAAATTCTCTTCTATTTCTATATCTGCCATATTAAGATTCAAACTTCAGTCCCCTAAATCCTTTATCTCTACTGTCCCAACACCTATCTGAGTTTGGTTCCTAAAGAGGAAGCTATTTTTCCTCCTTGAAATAAAATTTTGAAGGTTTCTCTATCCTTTGTAGCAGTTCTGCAATTAAATGCCAGAAGTGTTTCTCTGAAAATGCTGTTTAGTCAGATTGTTTCTGGTCTCATTTTGGAGCATCTTCACTTGGTGCTGAAATTTCTATGAGAGCCTCTTAACTCTCTTAACTGCTAACTTTTTTATTTTTTCAGAGTTAGACCATCCTTTATGGCACTGGCATCTCTTATCTCAACACCATATCATTTATTGAAGTATCTGTGACTCAGAGGTGAGCAGGTAACAGGTCCTCAGAAAGTTCACTTTAGTGCCACAACCTGCCAAATTGGGATGGGTTGGGAGGGTTGGGACTAATGAGCCAATCCCTTTTCTCCTGCCCCTGGGGCTGAAGTGGGGCTCAGCAGATGATGCAGGGAAATTCGGTGGCAAGAAAGGAGTGTGTTGGAAGGATACTGGCAGATTTCATGAGGCCTGAGGATTGACCTCAGAGTTTGGGAACCAAGTTCCTCTCCCCTGTTTTTGTGCACATGCACTCTCTCTATCTGGCTATACGAGGGGTCTCTTCTTTGCTTCTCTCTGCTCTCTCTACTTGACCACACACCCAATAAAATGTGGCTATTTCAGCCTCAGTCTCTGAGGCCTCCAGGTGAAGGGCCGGTGGAGTCTTGAGAGAGGGGAACCAGTTGGTAGTATCTGCTCTCCGTGCTTTGGATCCTCAGGATTCAGGCCACCAAGCTGAGGGGGAATTTGGTGCAGTCATGGCCTCTGCGGTTGTGGGGAGGAGGGATCTCTAAGAAGGATGGTCAGGAGAAGTGATGGGTGATTTTAGTGCCCAGGAAAAGAGGAGCAGGTGAGGTCTGGCATTGAGAAAATCCTCCTCCGGAGTTCCCCACCCAGAACACCCTCTGCAGTTGGCTGTGCTCTGACAAGAGTCTGGGCCTCATTGGCTCTGGAATGGGAGGGCAGTGGCTGCAAGGAAAGAACGTCCTTACAAGAGAAAGCAAGAGATGCTGATGGGAACTGGGTGGTGGGACATTAGGAAACCTGCTGACATTCCGTATACCAAGGAAGGAGTATTACGCAAAAGGACAGGAAAGCCCCATGGGAACTAAACAGAATGAGGGACAGGTTTTGGAGCCCTAAGGACCAGGATTGAATTCTCACTTCTGTCGTTTCTTAGGCAAAGTGAACATTGAGTGAGGACTTTAGTCTCTCTCATACCAGTTTCCTCTTCCATAAATTGAGATAATAACACTTATCCTAAAGTGTTAGTCACTCAATCATGTCTGACTCTACGACCCCATGGACTGTAGTAACCAGGCTCCTCTTCCCGTGGGATTTCCTAGGCTAGAATACTGAAGTGGGTTGCCATTTCCTTCTCCAGGGGATCTTCCCAACCCAGTACAGAACCTGGGTCTCCCGTATTGCCAGCAGATTCTTTACCGTCTGAGCCACCAGGGAAGGGTGTGTACTAAAATTAGAGATTAGGATTGCCCGTTCATGGTGTTTTAGAAACTATACTCTAAAAACCAGGAGAGAGATTGCAAGGAAGGTGTTTTGACAGTGCAGGCTTACTACGCAAGGTCTATGGGCCTTTTAGGTCTTCCCTGGTGGCTCAGATGGTAAAGAATACTCCTGCAATGTGGGAGATGTGGGTTTGATTCCTGGGTAGGGAAGATCCTCTGGAGAAGGAAATGGCTATCCACTCCAGTACTCTGGCCTGGAGAATTCCACGGGACAGAGGATGCTGTCAGGCTACGGACACGACTGAATGACTTTCACTTTCACAGGCCTTTTAAGGACCTTACCATGATGTTTGAGACCTCAAATTAAATGACTGGTTCAAAACACAAAACAAAAACTCCACAACTGAAACTGACAAATATTAAGTCAACTGCAACTCAACTAACTCATAAATGATGCCGTAAATTATTCTTAAATACAAACCTTAAGAGTTTCACAGGCCATAGTATGTCAGCATCAGAGTGTATGGCTTTGTATTTTGTCTTCCCCACTTACACATGTGATTTTGAACAAGTCACTGAATCTTTCTGTGCCTGTTCCTTATCTGCAAAATGGGAATAATAACGGTGCTTACTTCAGAGAAACAAAGAAATTGAAGTTGCTCAGTCATGTCTGACTCTTTACGACTCCATGGACTGTAGCCTACCAGGCTCCTCCATCCATGGGATTCTCCAGGCAAGAGTACTGGAGTGGTTGCCATTTCCTTCTCCAGGGGATCTTCCCAACCCAGGGACTGAACCCAGGTCTCCCGCATTGCACAAAGATGCTTTACTGTCTGAGCCACCAGGGAAGTGGCTGACTTCAGAGGGTGGCTATAAACTACTTAGAACGTGCCTGGTACATATCAGGTCTGGCTATCAGTATATTTGCTGTAGGATGAGGGTGCATTTTTAAATGCTTGCTGTAATTAAGGTAGGGCCTCCAACGTGTGGGACTGAGCCTCAAAAAGTTCTTAAAATAGACCTGATCATGTTTGAGTGACTATTTTTTACAAAAATTAGGTGTAACCTAGCTTGTAAACTACAAATATGTCATTGTATCTTCATAAAGATTAATGGTTCTCTGCAGGGCATTGCTGCTCCCTAAAGTATTTTGGAAATTTGTATTTTTTGGTCATGACAAATAGGGGTTAAAGCTAGCATTTTGTTAGGCTGGAAAAAGATTTCTCTTGTGTCCCTCAGGACTTTTAAATAGAAGTAAAAAACTTGTTTATGATGATCCATTTCTACAATCTAACTGAACCTGGAATTATGTAGGTGGAAACCTGCTTACAATTATTTGAGCCCAGAAATAATTTCATTTTACAAATGAACACAAAGTGTTTCCTTGTTTTGGGGGGTTTATTGGCAAGGTTTAGTTAAATACCAAATTTCCTGGGAAGCAACAACTATAAATATCAAGGAAAGATTATACTGTGTTTTACTGAATACTTTACTAAAGAGTTCACCATTTTAAGAAGTCATTGGTGGCAATCCTCTTGTATTATTGGAGTCACCAAATCTGTCTTTAATTTTAACTGTCATTTTCATGGTGATTCTACATTTATATAGGAATATAGTGATGTAGTCTATATGATAAAACATCATTTCTAAAGGAAAAGAGTCAACAATATTCAGTTGAATATTGAAGATTTGGTTTTATAGCTGCCCACAATGAATCCTTGCCAACATGCAAACCCTGCAATTCTTTTCTAATAAACAGTGACCCCAGCAAGATAAAGTGAAGATTTTTACAAAGAAACATATTTGTAAAGTTGATAGCACAGACTTCCCTGGTGGCTCAGATGATAAATAATCCATCTGCAATGCAGGAGACCCAGATTTGATCCCTGGATTGGGAAGATCCCCTGGAGAAGAGGATGGCTACCCACTCCAGTATTCTTGCCTGGAGAATTCCATGGACAGAGGAGCCTGGTGGGCTTCAGTCCATGGGATTGCAAAGAGTCAGACACGACTGAATAAGTAACACACACATACACACAAAGTTGATAGCATATCATACTTCTGAAATTTAAAGGAAAAGTGTGAAAATGAAAATTTTTAAATAATTTAAAGGCTTGCAGCCTGGAGGACGGCATGGCAACCCACTCCAGTATTCTTACCTGGAGTATCCCCATGGACAGAAGAGCCTGATGGGCTACAGTCCAAGGGGTTGCAAAGAGTCGGACATGACTGAGTGACTAAGCACACAAAGGCTTGCAAAATAGGGTGAATAACATATTGTAGGAAAAAAACTCAAATTACCAGTGAATTATAGATTGTATAAATGATGACAGGAAAAAAAATCCAGCTGAAATGATATTTTTATTCCACTGAATTCTGATGATACTGTTCTAAGAAAAATCAAAGAGATGGTGAAATCTGCTGAACATCAGCTGTGTAATGAGATCAGGCTGGACATTTTTATTTCTGGTGGATGAGAGCCCCCTGGGGGATAAGAAAGCACTCTGCTCACATCGGTGAGATTAAGGACTACAAAAAGCTGCTGCGGAAGTTTGTTTTCAGAATTACTGACAATTGACACAGAAGCGTTGAAACCCTTAAACCGTTCAACGCTTAAGGGTTGAAACCCTTAAAAATGATTTCATAGAAACAATAATTCCCTTTCCTAATGCCATTGTATGTGCCACAGATTGAGCCTCTGCTATAATTTCTGGCAACTTAGGTTTGTGGGCCATTAAAAAAAATTAGCAATAGATGTTTAGCACAATGCAAAGAAAACTGTATTTTTATATTCATTTTGGATTCCTTGCCATTTTTCATGATTTTCACTGTTACTCTGATGCCATCCCAAGGAGGCCACCTTTGAAGGCTAACTTCTCTAAGCTTGTCTTCTCTTCCAATTGAGCCTCTATTCTTCACCACCTGATGAAAGAATCCCAGGCCACAGTGAAATAAATGAAGTCTAAAAGTCATGTGTAAAATATAGGACTGTGTTGCTTCCATGGTAATAAAAACTATTTTCTGGGAGGTCTCTATTATAAAAAAAAAAAAAAAGGCACAAAGGTAATATATTGAAGCATGTTTTGTACAACTATCCATATACCCAACTGAGTTCTGATTCAGGTATGTTCAACCTGTCCTCTGTTTCTCCCATGACCTCTCCTGCCCCCCAGCCTGGCCTGCACTTTCAAAAGCCTACAAAAACATTACCTGATTGTCCTGCAAACTCAGCCACACACACTGAGTCAAGCACCTTCCATGTAATCACGGAGACTCAAACAACCACACATCCTATCTCTCCATCTGTTTTTTTAACGTGTGTGTGTGTGTGTGTGTATGCTTGTGCACAGAGACAAAAATGATGACAAATGGCTAGCTTTTAGAGCACCATGAACTATTAATATACATGTCCACTGTATTATCTTTTTTTGAAAGTTTATTTTATTGAAGTATATTTAATTTACAAGGTTGAGTTAGCTTCTAGCATATGGATACGGATACTAGGCACAGTGCTCCTGTGCAGTCGTGTTGGACTCTTTGAGACCCCATGGACTGTAGCCTGCCAGGCTCCTCTGTCCATGACATTTCCCAGGCAAGAATACTGGGGTGGGCTTCCATCTCCTCCTCCAGAGGATCTTCCCGACCCAGGGATCTTTCAGACTTAGGAATCGAATCCACGTCTCCTGTGTCTAATGCACTGCAGGCAGATTTAGTGTATAGCAAAGTGATTAAGTTTTACATATATATATATTATTTCTCATATTATTTTCCATTATAGTTTATAACAGAATGTTGAATATAATTCCCTGTGCTATATAGTAGGAATGTTGTTTATCCATTCTATATATAATAGTTTGCATCTGCTAATCCCAAACTCCCAATCCATCCTTTCTCCACCTCCTCCTTCCTCCTTGGCAACCACAAGTCTGTTTTCTATGTCTGTCTGTTTCTGTTTCATAGATAAATTCACTTATGTCCTATTTTAGATTTCACATATAAGTAATATCATATGATATTTGTCTTTGTCTGACTTACTTCACTTAGTATGGTAATCTCTAGGTCTATCCAGGTTGCTGCAAATGGCATTGTTTCATTCTTTTTATGGCTGAGTAATAGTCCATTATATGTACCACATCTTCTTTATCCATTCATCTGTCAGTGGATATTTAGGTTGCTTCCATGGCTTGGCTATTGTAAACAGGGCTGCTATGACCATTGGGGTGTATGTATCTTTTTGAATTATAACTTTGTCTGGATATATGCCTGGGAGAAGGATTGCTGGGTCATATGGCAACTGTATTTTTAGTTTTTTGAGGAACTTCTATACTGTTTTCCTAGTGGCTACAGCAATTTACATTCCCACCTACAGTGTAGGAGGGCTCCCTTTTCTCCACACATGCTCCTCTCCAGCATTTACTATTTGTAGACTTTTAAATGATGGTCATTCTGACCAGTGTGATGTAGTATCTCATTATGGTTTTGATTTGCATTTCTCTAATAATCAGCAATGTTGAATATCTTTTCACGTGCCTATCAGCCATTTCTATGTCTTCTATGGAAGAATGTTTATTCAGATCTTCTGCCCATTTTTAAAATTTGATTATTTTTTGCTATTGAGTTGTATGAATTCTTTACATATTTTGGATATTAATACCTTATCAGATTTATGATTTGCAAATATTTTCTTCTATTCAGTTGGTTTCCTTTAACCAGTCATTTTTCTGAAGTTGCAGAGCAGAAGAGTTGTGCTGTATTTAGTTTCAGGAATTTGTGTGTATGTGTAGTATGACACTACCTGCTCATGTAAGTGACATCCTGTGTGAAGCCTGCATTTGCACACAGAATTTGTATGCAGACAAAACAGTGTACCATGATTTACCTGTAGACAGAATCAAGTTCAGAAAATTACTATCAACTATCAAACTCAATACCCTCATTTTATAACAAATACTTTGTAAAGCCCCTGTACTATCTTGAACTGAAATTCATAAGTAATATAATTTATCTGCATACATTATTGCAAAGACTAGATAGATAGACAGATGACACTGTAATATCTGTCAATGCCTCCCAACCAAAGATCCTCAGGAACACACTTACAGTTGAATAAGTTAAACCTATTGCTCACTGCAAGTGAGAATATGTACCACAGAGAGAGGACTTGGAAGGTTTAAGTTTGTTTTATGACTTTCAGTAAGATTCATGAAAGTCGTGCTTTGCTTTGAACTGGATGCTATCAAGAAGTGGGAATTGTTCTATAGTTGGATATTTTGATAAATGTTGCCCAGAAGGAGGGCGTATTAGAGCTAAAGCTATCATTGTAAAACAGTAGTCACCCGTACTAGCCAACATAGGGAGACGTTTAGTCATTTCTCTGGTTTGGACCACATTCACATTTGTCTGTGTTCAGACATGATTACAGAGTGCTCTTGTTTTCATCTTGATCCATCAAGCTCTCAGAGTGGCCTGGTCTGATCCTGGTGATCTTTGAAATGGTTAATGTGCCACGGGAGAACACGATGCTGAGCAGTGAGGGCCAGGCTGACTCCCAGGTGTGAAGGATGGCTTTTGTCATTTTCACGTCCTAACTGAAATTAAAAGGAGACATAATAATGATCCATAATTAAGTAATGTACATTTCCATATGTAAATGCTGTAGCATAATTATACTAAAACACATAATAGAGTCAAATGATTGCACTCCCTTATATAAGTCAGTTTGGATTTAAAAGTAAGAACATTGGAAATGTTTTCTTAGAATAAATACAGAAGAATGAGAGAGTGGTTCCAGCTATCATCAGAATTTAAATTGGTGTTAAAATATACAATAACATACCAGGTCATTTATATATGATAAGAGAAAGAAGGAACAATAGCCTTAATGGAAACAGGAATAACAAGTTAAGCAAATTATAGGCTGTTAAAGAAGAACGATATTTTCATGACACATTGGCCTTATTTATGAATAATGAAGGAAAAAAACCCTTTCGTATGACATGGAGCAAAAGAGTGAAGAAATATCTCAGAGTTCATACCTCCTGTATCGAAATTTCAATACTCATTCAATGCATGCACACTAGGAATTTAAAAGATCTTTAAGATCATAGAGCGTATACAATAAACTGAAAGATAATGCATATTTTAATACAATGAGATTCTCTCCAGGCCCCTGACCAGCACTTGTTGCTAAACCTGAGTCTCAAACTGAGGCAGACTAAAAGGATAAACTCTAATCCTACAGGGCTGATGCTTTGATTAAAGATGTCTGGTAGCTCATACAACTCAATAACCAAAAAACAAACAACCCAATCAAAGAATGGGCAAAAGGCCTAAATAGACATATAGATGGTCAACAGCTAAATGAAAAGGTGCCCAATGTGATTAATCATCAGTTCAGTTCAGTTCAGTTCAGTCGCTTAGTTGTGTCCAACTCTTTGCAACCCCATGAATCACAGCACACCTGGCCTCCCTGTTCATCACCAACCCCCGGAGTTCACTCAGATTCACATCCATCGAGTCAGTGATGCCATCCAGCCATCTCATCCTCTGTTGTCCCCTTCTCCTTCTGCCCCCAACCCTTCCCGGCATCATAGTCTTTTCCAATGAGTCAACTCTTGCCATGAGATGGCCAAAGTACTGGAGTTTCAGCTTTAGCATCATTCCTTCCAAAGAAATCCCAGGGCTGATCTCCTTCAGAATGGACTGATTGGATCTCCTTGCAGTCCAAGGGACTCTCAAGAGTCTTCTCCAACACCACAGTTCAAAAGCATCAATTCTTCAGCACTCAGCTTTCTTCACAGTCCAACTCTCACATCCATACATGACTACTGGAAAAACCATAGCCTTGACTAGATGGACCTTAGTCGGCAAAGTAATGTCTCTGCTTTTGAATATGCTATCTAGGTTGGTCATAACTTTCCTTCCAAAGAGTAAGCGTCTTTTAATTTCATGGCTGCAGTCCCCATCTGTAGTGATTTTGGAGCCCCCCAAAATAAAGTGTGACACTGTTTCCACTGTTTCCCCATCTATTTCCCATGAAGTGATGGGACCGGATGCCATGATCTTCCTTTTCTGAATGTTGAGCTTCAAGCCAACTTTTTCACTCTCCTCCTTCACTTTCATCAAGAGGCTTTTTAGTTCCTCTTCACTTTTTGCCATAAGGGTGGTGTCATCTGCATATCTGGGGTTATTGATATTTCTTCTGGATATCTTGATTCCAGCTTGTGCTTCTTCCAGTCCAGCGTTCCTCATGATGTACTCTGCATATAAGTTAAATAAGCAAGGTAACAATACACAGCCTTGACGTACTCCTTTTCCTATTTGGAACCAGTCTGTTGTTCCATGTCCAGTTCTAACTGTTGCTCCCTGACCTGCATACAGATTTCTCAAGAGGCAGGTCAGATGGTTTGGTATTCCCATCTCTCTCAGAATTTTCCACAGTTTATTGTGATCCACACAGTCAAAGGCTTTGGCATAGTCAATAAAGCAGAAATGGATGTTTTTCTGGAACTCTCTTGCTTTTTCAATGATCCAGCGGATGTTGGCAATTTGATCTCTGGTTCCTCTGCCTTTTCTGAAACCAGCTTGAACATCAGGAAGTTCACGGTTCAGGTATTGCTGAAGCCTGGCTTGGAGAATTTTGAGCATTACTTTACCAGCATGTGAGATGAATGCAATTGTGTGGTAAAATGCAAATCAAAACTACAGTGAGATATTATTTCACACCTGTCAGAATGGCTGTCATCCAAAAAGACAAGAAGTAACAAGTGTTAGTGAGGATGTGCACAGATGGTGGGAATCTACATTGGTGCAGCCACTGTGGAAACAGTATGGAGGTTCCTCAAAATGTTAAAAATAGAACCACTATGTGATTCAACAATTCCACTTCTGGGTATTTATCCAAAGGAAAAAAAATACTAATTAGAAAAGATATCTCTATTACCCCATGTTCACTGTGGCGTTATTTACAAAAGCCAAGATATGGAAGCAACCTAAATGTCTATCAGTGGATGAATGGACAAAGAAAATGCCGTGTATAAATGTATAATGGAATATCATTCAGCCATGAAAAAGAATGAAATCTTGTCATTTGCAACAACATGGATGAACCTTGAGGACATTATGCTAAGTGGAATAAATCAGAGAAAGACCAGTACCATATAATCTCACTTATATGTGCAATCTAACAACAGACAACAAACACAAACTGAAGTCATGCATAAAGAGAACAGATTGGTGGTCACCAGAGATGGGGGTGGGTGAAATGAAAGAAGAAGGTTAAAAAGTATAAACTCCAAGCTATAAATAAATAAATCATGGGGTTTTACAGCTAATACTAGTGTGTCAGATATTTGAAAGTTGTTATGAGTGTGGATCTTACAAGCTTTCATCACAAGGAAGAGAAAAGAAAGAAAGAAAAGAAGAGAGACATGCCTGGGAAGGACCTGTTTGGAGTCCCCTTAGTCTGGTGGTGCTCTAGTTTTGATCCTTTGTCAATTGTTCTGCGCTTCCTGTTAACTGGACTTTTGGGGCAACATTGTCGGGTCATTAAGCCTTGTTATTTCTAACTTAGAACATTCGTGAGTCCCTATCCTTTGCCTTTCAAACCCGATCTATTTCTTCTAACAGATTGTCACCACATCTGGCATCTCAACCATCTTGCCAGAAACTGTCGAATAAGGAGTGAACCGAAGTGTTTTTATGACCTGAGGAATGAAACTGCCATCTTTTCTTACTTTTCAAATATTAGCAACTAAAAAGAGGTTGGTGGGCACTTAGGAGATTCTCAGAAGCCCCAATGATGAAGACAAAAGACGTTTTACCAATGGAAATAAGATTTCTCTGCTTAACGTAGGCCTTGTGTTTCCCAGTGGTATAGCTCTTCCTGCCCCCAGCCTCTCCCAATCAGCGTGCTTTTGCCACTTGCTGCCTCCCTTGGTGCACAGTGGAGAGCAATTTGTCAAGGAGTTTGCTTTTAGATGCTTAGGGCCAAACCTCAACATATGAACTAATCAGGTCAATGCTACTTCCCACTCTAGATCTGAGAGCGCGGGAAACTTTGTTTTGTTTGCTGATTCTTCTCGAGTGCTTAGAAGGAGCTAGAGAAATACTGTACACAGAAAAGACATTAAGAATCAGTCCACCCCTCCCTGATTCAGCCATCTCCCTTCTCATTTCCCCAGATTAGGCGTGTAACCTCTGAGCACCTGGGGCCAGCCGGCCGTCGCCCGGCCCGCGTGGGAGAAGAGGTCTCAGCAGCTAGGGGGTCCCGGTTGGGCATCCACGCAGGACGCGGAAGCCTTCTCAGCCGCGCAGTCTCTGCGTCCTGAATCTGTGTCTTGCCAGGCAGCTGACGGTACCAACGAGCCGGGAGAGACGGATACACAACCTCTTCCCTGCCTTCTCCCCGGCCCCGCGGCGGCGAGGCAGGTACTCCAAGCGAGATGCTGCGCGGCCGTCCCTTGGGCGCCCCCTGGGATAGTTGCGCAAAGGCGTGGCGGCGACCCCGCAGCCTCTTATCTGACTAGCGGTGGGCTCAGGGCTGAGTTCCTGATCTCTGCCCCAGCCCCTAGGAGGGGAGAGGAAAGCGCACAGGAGTGAGGGGCCCTAGCACCCTGGCCCAGAACCTCTTTAACAGGAGGGTAGCCGTGGAGCAGGCACAGCCCCACGGACAGCCTGGCAGAACTGGGCTCTGCGTTCCTTACAGTTTACTAGGTAGCTCCGTGCCCTTGGTACAGTTTTAACTTTGGTCTCATTGAGAACAAACAATCAGAAGTACAAAGTGAGTGAAAGTCAAGTGTCTGTTCCAATTCTGTCTCCCAGTACTCACGCTCCTAGCTCCTGTCCCAAGACATCAGGACAGGTCGATGGACTAAGGCAGTGAGGATGTTGCCGCTCTGAGATTGGTTCTTGGGTTCTTGGGGAATGTGTACCTCTGGGGAGTGGTGTTGCCAGAGGAAGTTAAGGAACTGTCTTCAGGAGGGCAGAGGGCCTATGAGGGTGGGCATGCGGTGCTGGGAGAAGGCGAGAAGGACGTTTTTTCCTTGGTGAGGGAGGTTGGGTGACTTGGGTCACTGTCTTTAAAGAACTGCTAATTAGAGAGGAAAACCCTTTTGCTACCAAGGATGCCATTGCCAGTGAGGGATGCCATACCCCAGAGAGGGGTAGAGAGAGAGAGAGGCTTGTGAGGCTGGGGAGGGATACCTCAGCCAGGGCTGAAGAGGTTGGAGAACTTGAAATATCCTTCCAGTGGTCCCTCTTGTACCTGCAGTCTAGTGAAGAGCAAGGAAGTCTGACAGTAGGTGCTCCATCACCCAGGTGGCTTCCCAGGTGGTGCAGCGGTAAAGAATCCACCTGCCAATGCAGGAGACTCAAGAGATGTGGGTTCAGTTCCTGGGTTGGGAAGATCCCCTGGAGAAGGAAATAGCAACTCACTCCAGTATTTTTGCCTGGAAAATTCCATGGACAGAGGACCCTGGCAGGCTATGGTCCCTGGGGTTGCAAAGAGCTGGACATGACTGAGTACAAGCAGAATGAACTGAGTGGTTAACTGTATACTGTTCAATCATCAAACCAGAATAATGCCCACTGTGGCCCTTGAATTAACTCCCAGCCCCACCTCACCAAAATACTGGTAACACCCTCAGCTGGTGTGGCTTACAGGGACATCCTTGTCCTAAGTGTGTGCTTCTCTCCTCATTATTTCATCATCCAGTTTTATTTATTGACAAGTACCAACACCAGCACTTTGTTGATGCAGCTTGGGCAATGCTATGGGGCAATGCAGGACCAGTTCCACTAGCAGCTCGTAGAGTAAGTTCCCTCCCAATGTTGTTTCCTGGGGAGGAGAAGGAGGAACTGGGAACAAGAAGCAAACCTTTGTTTGCTACTCCCTTTATAAAGACAGCATTAATATTTGGTTTCTGTATTACAGCAAAGTCCTGGTTTTCCTCCCTGTTCCCTGGCTACTCTTTATTGGTCTGCCTCACAAGTGTCTGTCTTCTTTTTCTCAATTAGATAAGGTCCTCCAAGTCCTGTTCCAAGCCCTCTTCCCTGTACCCTTCCTCTGGGTGATATCATCCATCCTCATCAATGGTTTAATGACTGTTTTTGATTTTCAGATTGCCCTCCCTACCCATCCCTTCCTCTTGAGCTCCAGGCACGTACATCCACCTGCTTCCAGGACAGCACCTTAGTTTCATGTCTCCATCCAGAATTCATCTCTTCTTCCACAGCCCCCATCATGGATTTCATTTTCTCGGTGATTGTGTTTACTTTCCTCTTCAGCTATACAAGCTTTGGCTTGTCCTAACCCCCATCCCTCTCCCCTCCCCTACTGACCTCCAGCCTTGATGTCCTGGTTGCTGCTACTGCTGCTAAGTCGCTTCAGTCGTGTCCGACTCTGTGCGACCCCATAGATGGAAGCCCACCAGGCTCCCCCATCCCTGGGATTCTCCAGGCAAGAACCCTGGAGTGGGTTGCCATTTCCTTCTCCAATGCATGAAAGTGAAAAGTGAAAGGGAAGTCGCTCAGTCGTGTCCAACTCTTAGTGACCCCATGGACTGCAGCCACCAGGCTCCTCCGCCCATGGGATTTTCCAGGCAAGAGTACTGGAGTGGGGTGCCATTGCCTTCTCTGGATGTCCTGGTTGGGGAGGCCTAAATCAGCTCCCCAATCCACGCACTGTTCTTCTCATCCAGCCACCATCACTTGATAGTCGCCTAACTGGTCTCCCTGTTTCCAGGTTTGCCTTCCTCCAGGCCTCATTCACATGGAGCCTGAGTGATGTTTCCAGAATGGAAATTTGATCACTACTGTCAGTTTTAGGATAAATGCTAAATGCTTTCATGTGGCCTAGAAAGATTCTGACCCTTGTCTGCCTTTCTACTTTCCTGGCTCGTCTTGAAGCAATTTCTTTCTACTTTCATGCAATTTCTGCAGTGCTTATACAATGGCCTGGGGACTTTCCTATGGCTTTTTCTCTTTTCCTGACCATTATCCTCACCGCTGTTTCCCTTCCTCCAGGTTTCTTCCTTCAGGCCCCTGTCTCCACACTGTTCTAGTAAGCTTTCCCAGATTCTCAAGTCTGACTTAGCTGACCTTCATCACAGTCCTTTACAGACTGCGCTTACCTTGCTGTCTATTTGCTTTTCTTCTCCCACAGCCACAGTTGGCTTGAAGTCAGACACCTGGGCATCTGAGTCACTTCTTTATTCTCAGATCCTAGCATGGAGTCTGGCATATAGTATATGCTCAATAAATATTAACAGCCTAAATGAATAAATGACAGAATTTAACATGTGCAAATAGATGAAAACCAATCAAAGGAGAACAAGCAAAGGTGTTCTTTTCAGGCTTGCTGCAGCAAGGGAGTCAGCTGCCATTATTTGCTTTTTGGCAAAGGCTCAGGTAGGCAGAGGAATGGGAAAGCATCATGGTGGGGGAAAAAAACAGAAGCTTTCAGGGGATGCTTTGCTTGGAAGCTGTTGTCATAGGGAAGCTGTAGGCAGGCTAACTAGAAGTGAAGTCTCATGTGATTGCTGAGGGATGCATATTTGGCTTTTTCCGGCTGGTCCTCAGCTAGAAAGTGAAGTCACTCAGTTGCGTCCGACTCTTTGCGACCCCATGGACTGTAGCCTATGAGGTTCCTCCATTCATGGAATTTTCCAGGCAAGATTACTGGAGTGGGTTGCCATTTCCTACTCTAGGGGATCTTCCCGACCCAGGGATCAAACCCCGGTCTCCCGCATTGCAAGCAGTAGCTTTTACCATCTGAGCCACCAGGGAAGCTCCCTAAGCTAGAAACAGGGCAAAAGTTAGGGAGTTCAGCTCAGTTCAGTTCAGTCACTCAGCTGTGTCCAACTCTTTGCGACCCCATGAATCGCAGCACACCAGGCCTCTCTGTCCATCACCAACTCATGGAGTTCACTCAGACTCACGTCCATCGAGGCAGTGATGCCATCCAGCCATCTCATCCTCTATCGTCCCCTCCTCCTCCTTCCCCCAGTCCCTCCCAGCATCAGAGTCTTTTCCAATGAGTCAACTCTTTGCATGAGGTGGCCAAAGTACTGGAGTTTCCGCTTTAGCATCATTCCTTCCAAAGAAATCCCAGGGCTGATCTCCTTCAGAGTGGATTGGTTGGATCTCCTTGCAGTCCAAGGGACTCTCAAGAGTCTTCTCCAACACCACAGTTCAAAAGCATCAATTCTTTGGCACTCAGCCTTCTTCACAGTCCAACTCTCAAATCCATACATGACCACAGGAAAAACCATAGCCTTGATTAGACGGAACTTAGTCGGCAAAGTAATGTCTCTGCTTTTGAATATGCTATCTAGGTTGGTCATAACTTTTCTTCCAAGGAGTAAATTAGGGAAGCTGTTAGTTATTGATCAGGTCCTGTCCAATGTGTGTCAGTTGTTATAGGGATTATTGTTTGGCTACCTGGACTGGTTGGTAGCGAGTGATAGATAGCTGGCTAACTTTCTACAAGTCTGATTTGTAGATCGCAGACTGGCTTCCTGGGCTCGTTGCTGCAGACTGTGGGTCAGAGTTTTATTTTCAATATATGGTCTGGTCATTGCCTGTATGTGTATTCAGAATCTCTAACTAATACATATTGAGTGTCTGCTGTATGGTATACACAACACTCTGTGTTAAGTGTTGTGTATGAAGAACCATGTTTATTTCCCAGAATACCTCTGTAGGGTAGAAATTACCATGTCTGCTTAACCCTGACCACTTCTTCCTTTGAAGCTCATGCTAGTCACATTTTCTATCTTCTGTACTTCCTTGATGCCTTACCACACTGCCCCACTCCAAATTCACCAAGAACTGGGCTCCAGGTCCTTCTCACCAAGGGTGCCATCTTTCTCATAGTACTAGACTCCCAGTTCTGGACTTCCTTATCTTCAGTGACCTTTACCTGGTCATCAGGTACATAGGCAGTATCACCAGGAATGGCCTCGTCTCTGATATTAAACCCTACCTTCTACCCTCCTGTGCATGTCTGCTCAGTCACTTCAGTCTTGTCCGACTCTTTGCAAGTCTGTGGACTGTAGCCCACCTGGCTCTTCGGTCCATGGGATTCTCCAGGCAAGAATACGGGAGTGGGCTGCCATGCCCTCCTCCAGGAGATCTTTCTGATCCAGGGATCAAACTCTCGTCTCCTGCATTACAGGTGGGTTCTTTACCTCTGAGCCACCTGGGAAGCCCTCTACCCTCTTAAGGTAGTTGAAATAATATCCTACCCTTTTAGCTCTGTGAGGCAGTAATTAATTCTGGGTAAGAGCATTATGGCAGGTTTCCAAATACTTTAAACTATCTTTTGTTATTTTCTAAGATGTCTAAAATATATAACCTGAAAAGAAAAAAAAGCCTCTTTTTTAATTAAAAAATTTATTAAAATCTTTTTTAATTTAAAAATCAGTGTCACCTACCTGCACACCCATCGCTCTATCATTCTCCTTCTGGAGGGTTCAAGGAAGGGAAGAAATCCATAGAACATTATATAGTTGTAGTCACGCTGCAGTCAGAGCCTATAATGATGGAGTTTATTTAAAATGAAGTTTATTCTTGTTGTTTAGTCCCTAAGTCCTGTCCAACTCTTTTGTGCCCTCATGAACTATTGCCTGTCAGGCTCCTCTGTCCATGGGATTTCCCAAGAAAGAATACTGGAGCGGCTTGCCATTTCCTTCTCCAGGGGATCTTCCTGACCCAGGGATCGAACCTGGGGATTGAACCCAGGGATTGCATTACAGGCAGATTCTTTACTGTCTGAGCCATCAGGAAAACCCAAAATGAAGTTACTACTACTCTTTTGGAAAGTCCCCAACACATGACAAACATGTTGACTTAAATCATATTTGAGTGGTCCTGTTCTGTTATGCTGAGTATAATGAAGAATTTTTTGTGTTAACTTGGCTGGGCCATGATACCCAGTTGTTTGGCCAAACATCAGTCTAGATGTTGCTGTGCAGGTAATTTTTACAAATGTGATGAAGATTTAAATCAGTAGACTTAGGTAATGTGATTTGGCCTCATTTCATCAGTTGAAAGCATTAAAAGAAGAGTCTGAGGTGCCCTGAAGAAAACTAAATTTTGCCTCCAGGCCACCTTCAGATTCAAGATGGCAACATCAACTCAACTGTCCCCTGGGTCTCCAGCCTGCTGGCGTGCCCTGAAGATTCTGGACTTGCCAGTCTTCACAACCTTATGAATCAGTTCCTTCAATTCTCTATCTGTCTGCATCCCATTGGTTCTGATTCCCTAGAGAGCCATGACTAATACTCTGGGCACGGGCCAGATGTGCAGGACAAGAATTCTGCATACAGCACAAATGAGATAAGCAGGACCCACATCTGTGTAATACCTCCCACCTCTGCCTCAGTGAAGAAAAGTGTTAGTGTTAGTCACTCATTCATGTCTAACTCTTTGTGACACCATGGACTGTAGCACACCAGGCTCTTCTGTCCATGAAATTTCCCAGGCAAGAATACTGGAGTGGGTTTCCATTCCCTTCTCCAGGGGAACCTCCCAACTGAGAAATTGAACCCACATCTGCATTGCAGGAGGATCCTTTTACTGTCTGAGTCAACAAGGAAGCCATCAGTTTTCTGTACCTTTCATTCCTGCTCCTTGCATCAGACCCAGCATCTGATAAGATATTTACATTTGTTGACTGAGAGATTCTAATTTGGAAGGTGGTTTTCAGCCAGTGTGTGATGTCATTAGCATTTTAAGCTTCTTATTTTCAAGCTAAAGGAAGAAGAGTCTTACCATTATCTTTGAATATAGGATGCTCTACTAACAGGTGGAGAAGGAAATGGCAACCCACTCCAGTGTTTTTGCCTGGGAAATTCCAAGGACAGAAGAGTCTGGTGGGCTACAGTTCACGGGGTCCCAAAAAGCTGGACGTGACTGAGGGACTAACTTTCACTCTTACTTTTCAATACTAACAGGCAGAGATGTGTTTATCATAAGTCATCCTGAAAGTAAATCTGTGCTGAGTTTTCAGGGAGGGGGCACAGCCACATTTTATGGAGAAAAAAAAGAATAGAAAAATCTAACTTTTGCAGTTTCTCAGTGATAAGTGATCAAATGAACACTTGCTATGGCCCCTCTCAAGACTTTATATGAGAGGTATAAAGTGGGGGGCCTTGGGAATTCCTTGGTGGTCCAGTGGTTAGGACTTGGCACTATTACTGCTGGGGCCCACAGCCTGGGAACTGAAATCCCACAAACTGAGTGATGTGCCCCTCTCTAGAAAAAAAAGAATAAAGAATGAAGTGAGGGGACCTGAAGTTTAAGGTTTATTAGCTTTGGGGTAAAGTTGACTGTTTCTGGGTTTTTAGGTGGGGACACAAGGAAGGATGTTGGCCTTTCCTTAGGTTGGGGAGGAAAGCTGAGGCTGGCCTGGTTCCAGCTGGGGGAAGTCATTTCTCTTTTCTAGACCCAGAGTGTTCCTTCCATCCAAGCTCTGCCCTGTGACTTGCCAGGCCCCTGCCCCACTTCCGTTCCTTCCCTTGTTCCCCTTCTTTGCTTTAAGCCTTATCCCACTGTTTCCAGGGTTCGTCTCCACACTCATGCACCCTACTTCTTTAGGGAGTGTCCTGTGATGTTTTGGAGGACAATGTACAGCCCATCTTGCCCTCCATCTGCAAATGCATATTCCTCTCTTGCTTCATAGAGCTTTTCTGTCTTTGAGGACAGCATCTCTGACTGTGTGGGTGTGGCAGAATTGCAGCTGCTTCATTGTGTGGGCACTTTTCTCTGTGGTCCTTTCTCCACCACTGTGGTCAGCATCTCCTCCCTTTTTCCTGCCTCTTCAGACTTCCAAATGCTGGCTTTATCATCTCACATAAGCAGACACGTGCTGTCAAGAGCAGTTTTCTAGTTGTACCCAGAGATAAGTATTTTTATATAGTTTGCTTTCATATATTTCAGTGAGGATGTGAAGTTATTAACACTTCCTGCTTCTGGAAGGAGCTCAGTGAGTACAGTGGCTGAAAGTTCTGCAGGTTCCAGGAGCTGGCGTTCTCAGATTCCCTCTCAGCTTGGAGTCCCTGCATCTTCAGAACTGCTGAGGTCATTTGCGCCCCAGGTTTCATGGTGGTCCTTGCCTTCTGCTCCCATCAACTGAAACCTGGGCCTTTTCTTTGATCTCACCCCAGAATCACTCACACAGACATGTGTATGTGTATCATAGACTTTATTGAAAGACTCTACATAAGCAATGGAGTTTTATGTCATAGCAAAACCCAAACAACCTAAAATTATACAAATATAATCCTCATTTCTTACACCCACCTTTGGAAATCCCTCCCTCACTTCCTTCCTCCCCAGACTTGAGCCCTGCTTACCTGATTGCTGCCCTATCCCCTCATCCCTCATTCCCTCAGGCAGAAGTAGCCTCATCCACTTTAGATGAGAAAATAGTAACAACAAAACCACTTCTTCCTGCCCCACTTAGTATGGGTAAAAGACAGAGCAAAACCCACCACAATATTGTAATTAGCCTTCAATTAAAATAAATGGATAATTAAAAAGAAAAAAGAAATGAAGAAGCAGAAGCCCTCACCACGATGGGGAAACAGAGCTCTCTCCCTGGGACACATTTCACTACTTCAGCTGCAGGCCCACGCAGCACACACAGCAAGCCAGCTCTGCCCCAGACATACAGAGCCCTGCCATGTCGCCAGACACCCTCCATTTTCTTCTATTTCCTCATTTCTTCTCTCCCTTTTGGATCCCAAAAGCTGTCAGAGGAGACCACCACTATTCTCACCTCATGTGAATGCATGATAAGGATCCACACTGGCTATAGCAGGATAGGAGAGAGACAGGGCTGTAGAGAACAGGGTGGTAGACAGAAGTAATCCTTGTTCATTTCAGAACAGGGAATGGGACCCCAGTGATGGAAAGCCACATTGCAGATCCCAGGATGTTCCTGCATGAGGCGCACAGTGGGCATCCTCATTACAAAGGGTGAAGTGCCGAGATAGATTCTATACCTAGACACCCCCGTCTAGCTGTAGGGCCGCTGCCCTGAACGTCTCAGGCTCTTCACTGCCCTCACGCAGGGGGCACGGCTGGTACTTGGCAGCAGGGGCCCTTTTCCAGGAGGAGAAGCGACGGTGCCAGAGGCTGCAGAGGCCATAGATGGCAGCCAGCACGACAGCCGCCAGGCCCAGGTGCCAGCAGAAGAAGGTGGTGACAAAGGCGAGGTCCACAGGGTTGTCCCCGTTCCAGGGCTGTCCTGAGGGAGGTGCATATATCAGGATGCTTAGATGCAGCAGCCAGTTGCTGAGCACCAGCCCCATCCAGGTCTTGAGCACCCAGAGTGAGGGCTGGTCTGGGACCCAGACCTCGATGGTGAGCACCAAGCTGACCAGGAAGGCAGGCAGCATGAACAGGGTGTGCACGCGGCTCTCCAGGGTGCTCTTGTTCTCATTGTGGCTTATCAGCAGCAGCACCAGCACGCAGAAGGCCAGCGCCTCCGCCGCTCGCTCCAGCTTCATGTTCTGCCGTGCCTGGCACGCCTGGCTCACGATGTCCACCACTCCGCTGAAGAGGAAGAACCCGTACATGGTGACGTGCTGCCAGGTGTTCTGGAACACAAACGGCCGCTTCGGGTCCTCCCAGTCCACTATCACCATCCGGTTTGTTCCCGGTGGGTAGAAGAGCTCGGGCAAGATAGCGATCAGGGAGAAAACCACCTTCAGCACTGCTTCCACAGAAACCAGCTGCCACCACCGGTGCCCTCGCTTGTCTCTCGGGGGCAGAGGGGGTTTGAGGAACCTCTGTCCCCGTAGCAGAGCCAAGGACACCAGCACCGAGTAGTAGAGCGCTATGATGAGGAACAGCAGCGCTGCAACCAGGTGTCCCCCGAGGGTCCCCATGGTCCGGTGTGTGCGGCAGGGCCACTGGCTGGAGATGAGCAGCGACCTCACGGGCGCTTCTCGGGAGCACGAGTGGCTGCTTCTGAGCGATGGGAGATTCTCCTGGTCTGGCCACACCTGTGCTTCCCACACAGGGGAAGGTGCAGAAGCCTGAGTCACCCCCGGTGGGAGCAGCTCTTTCGGAAGCCTGATGGTGTATGTGCCTTGCGCCTCACTCTGTTCCTTACTTAGATCCTAGGCCTGGGATTTCAGCCTTTGCCCCCACTGTTGGCCCTTTCTCTCACAGCATCCACCCCACCGCTTCACAAGGAGAGGGGAGGCAGACAGTTGGGTGTGCCAGCCAAGAGGGGGGGCGGCTGACTCCCTTTTACTGACTGTTTCTTGGTGCCAGGCATGTTACATATATTTTTTTTTCTCAGTTAAATCTGTCACCAATTCTGTGAGAAAGTTATTACCAAACAAATTTTACAGGTGACATGAAGGCTCACAATTGGGGAAGGGACCCAGCAGCCAACACAGCAGAGTCCGGATGGGACTGGATCTACTCGTTTATCAGCATTGTGACTGAATCTCGGCTCCAGCATTTGCAACTCACAGAACCCTAAGCAAGTTACTGCCTTCTGGAGCCTCAGATTCTTGATCTGTAGAGTGGGAATAATAATTCCTTTCTGGGTTTGTTGTGAGGATTAAATGCAGACATATGTTACTGTGCTTTGCTTTATTGAGGCAAGTCTATTGGCGTCATTTTTCCAACAACATTTGTTCCCTTCTTGCCTCTGTGTCACATTTGGGTTTTCACAATATTTCAAAATTTTTGTTATTATTATATTGTTATGACAGCCCGTGATCACTGATCTTTGACGTTGCTATTGTAACTGTTTTTTTTAAAGTAATAAAATGCTTTTTAACTAGGGTATGTATATTGCTTTTTTAGACACAATGTTATTGCGCACTTAATAGACCATAGTATATAGTGTAAATATAACTTTTTTTTTTACATGCCCTGAGAAACAAACGAACAAACCAAAAACCCATGACATTTTATTTATTGTGATGATCTGGAACTAGACCAGTATCTCTGGGGTATCCATGTAGAACAATGGACGTAGAGTATCTTATCTATGGTAAATACTCAAAAAATGACAGGATTATTAGTAACTTTACTAGAGTTATTACTAATATTTCTTGCTAAATTCCCATGATGCTGAAGTTATTGGAGTATTTCTATGAATGATACCAAAGTAGGAATCATAAAGAAGAAAGTAAAAAACTTAATTATTTTTAAAAATTTGAAGGTTTTTAATAGAATTTCAACATCAGAATTAATAATTTATGTATTAAAATTACTGTTAAAAAACCAATTTTGAGAGAAAAACAAACTAAAATTTTTCTCTACAAGTCACAAAGTGTTAGTCTTCTTACAGTATAATAGGCTTTTGTAAATCAAGAAGTTAAAAATGAATACCTTAACAGGAAAATGGGCGAAGGACATAAAGTGATTATTCATCTAAGAAAAACGATAAATTAACAAAAACTATAAATTTAACAACCTATGAAATACAAGACAATGAATCTCACTGGTAAATAAGCAAATAATAATAAAAATAAACACGGTACCTGTTGTGGCCTGAAAGTTTGTCTCCCCCAGGATTCATGTTGATGCTCTAGTCTCCAGGGTGATAGTGTTTGGAGGTGGGGTCTTTGGGAGTGATTAGGCTTAGATCAAGTCATAAGAGTGGGACCCTTGTGATGACATTCATTTCCTTACAGAAAGAGGAAGAGAAACGAAGATCTCTCAGAAGAGTGTGAATTCTGTTGTTGTTGGGTAGAGTGTTCATATATATTTCATCTAGTTGGTTTATTGTGTTGTTCAAGTCCTCTGTTTCCTTACCTATCCTGTGTCTGGGGTTTCTCTCCATACGCATGCACTGAGGAAAGGCCACGTGAGCACACAGCCAGCAGGTAGCTGTCTTTAAGTCAGGAAAAAGGCTTTCATCAGAACCCAACCATCTGGACTTCCCTGTCAGTCCAGTGGTTAAGACTCCTCGCCCCACCAAAAAAAAGAAGAAGAACCCAACCATCTTGGCACGCTGATCTCAGATTTCTAGCCTATAAAACATGAAAAATGAATATTTGTGATTTAAGTCACCCAGTGAGCAGATTGAGCTAAGACAGAATTTTGGTACTGTGAGGTGAGATGCTGCTGTTAACACCTAAGATTGTGGAAGCAGCTTTGCCACTGGATAATTGGGAGAGTCTGGAGGTACCTGCTAGAAAATTCTAGGTCAAGAGTGCCAGGAAGGGACAGTTAAAAATAATTCAGTTGATGACCTAGAAGGAAAAAAGGACAACTATAGAAAAAGTGTCCCTTTCCTTAGAGAATGCCTAAATAGTCACCAACAGGATGTTGGTGGAAATATGAGCTATAAAGCCCTTGCTGGTGAGGTCTCAGATGGAAATGAGAAACAGGTTACAAGACATGTTGAAAAGGTGGTACTTATAAAAGTGGCAAAGAACTCGGCTCAGTTATGTTCATGTTCTAGTGTTTTGTGGAAGGTAGAATTTGTGAGAAAAGAAATTGCCTACTTAACTGGGGAGTTGTTGTACCAAGTTGTTTCTGACTGTGACCCCATGGACTGCAGAACACCAGGCTTTCCTGTCCTTCACTATCTCCCTGAGTTTGCTCAACCTCATGTGCATTGAGTCAGTGATGCCATCCAACCATCTCATCCTCTGTCGTCCTCTTCTCTTCCTGCCCTCGATGTTTCCTAGCATCAGGGTCTTTTCCAGTGAGTCAGCTCTTCACATCAGGTGGCCAAAGTATTGGAGCTTCAGCTTCAACATCAATCCTTCCAATGAATATTCAGGGTTGATTTCCTTTAGGATTGACTGGTTTGATCTCCTTGCAGTCCAGGGGACTCTCAGGAGTCTTTTCCAGCACCACAGTTCAGCCTTCTTTATGGTTCAACTCTCAAATCCATACATGACTACTGGAAAAACCATTGCTTTGACTATACAGACCGTCACCAAAGTGATGCCTCAGCTTTTTAATACACTGTCTAGATTTGTCTTAGCTTTCCTTCAAAGGAGCAAGCGTCTTTTAATTTCATGGCTGCAGTCATCGTCCACAGTGGTTTTGGAACCCCAAAAAGTAGTCTGACACTGCATTCACTTTTCCTCCTTCTATTTGCCATTAAATGATGGGATTGTGAATGTGAATGTGAAAGTCACTCAGTTTTGTCCAACTCTGCGACCCCATGGACTGCAGTCCATGGAGTTCTCCAGGCCAGAATACTGGAGTGGGTAGCCTTTCCCTTCTCCAGGGGACCTTCCCAACCCAAGGATTGAACTCAGGTCTCCCGCATTGCTGGCAAATTCTTTACTACTGAGCTACTAGGGAAGCCCAAATGATGGGACTGGATGCCATTAACTGAAGAGATTACAAAGCAAAGTGTTGAAAGAGAGGCTTGGTGCCTCCCGATTGATTATTGTCATTGTTGTTTAGTCATGAAGTCGTGTCCGACTCTTTGTGACTCCATGGATTGTAGCCTCCATGGACTAGGCTCCTCTAACCACAGGATTTCCCAGGCAAGAACACTGAAGTGGGTTGCCATTTCCTTCTCCAATTGCTTATAGTAAAATGCAAAAAGGGAGGAATGCATTGAGGAAGCAATCGTCGAGCAAAAAAGATCTTAAACTTAAGGATTTCAGAATTCTCAGCCTGTCCATATTGCAAAGAATGAAAGAGATGTTCTGAAGAGAACAGGAAGATGCGGCTCAACAGCCTCTTGATAAGGGGATTAGCATGGGATGAGACTACAGACTTGATTAGCCACCTCATCAGAAACACTGCCAGTTTCAACAGAAGGGAGTGGAGCTGAGACCACATGAGGGAAGGCTATTTGGCTTCTTAGGTCCTACAGGAAGCACTGGATGGTAAAGCTATTTGGCTGTGAACATGTGCTATTCTTCAAGACAAGGGGAAAATGACCCTGAAGGCAATTCAGAGATCATTAGGGCTGCTTCCTTGGTTTCAAAATATGGGAGGTGGGGGACACCACCTCAGTCTCAACAGGCCAGACAGTGGTCTTCTGGAACCTTGTGGGTGGGGCCACCTGGAGCCGTGGGGTGGTAACCTGCCAAGTAGAGCCACAGGGATGGTGTTACCAATCCAGTGGGTCTTAAAGGCAGGACCATTGCTCCAAGGGGCTAAGGGCAGAGTATCTGACCAAAGAGAATTCTTCCCTAGCCTTAAGATGTAATGATATTGACCTTGCTAGCTTTCATACTTCTTTGGGACCATAACCCCTTCCTTTCACTTTCTCCCTTTTGGAAAGGATACATATAGCCTATGCCTGTCCCATGACTGTATTTGGAACCACACAACTTGTCTGATTTCACAGGTTCACAGCTGAGAAGGAGTTTTGCCTCAGGATGAATCATACCTTAAGTCTCACCCTTAGCTGACTTAGATACTATTTAGATAAATCTTTAGGCTTCTGATTTTAGAGTCAATGCTGGAGTGAGTTGACACTTTTGGGACTGTTGGGATGGGATGAATTTTTTGCATATCTTTATGACTTTAAAGGAGGCCAGGAGCAGAATGTTATGGACTGAATGTTGGTGTGCCCTTACAGTTCACGTGTTGAAGCACTAATACCCCAATGTGACAGTAGCTGGAGCTGAGGCTTCTAGGAGGCAATTAGGTTCAAAGGAGGTTATGGGGGCCGGGCCCCTATGGTGGGATTAATGTCCTTATAAGAAGAGAGATGAGAATGCTCTGTCTACTCTGTAAGGACACAGCAGAGAAGGTGGCCATCTGCAAGCCAGCAAGTATGTCTTCACCAAGAACTGAATTGGCTAGCTCCTTGGTTTTGGATTTCCCAAGCCTCCAGAGCTGAAGAAATAAATATCTGCTCTTTCAGCCACTCAGTCTGTAGTATTTTGTCACGGTGGCCCAAGTAGAGTAAAAATTGACCCATTAGTTGTTTAAGAGTGTGCTAATATCAGTTCTAAGGAGATGGATGGAACTGGAGCCGATCATACAGAGTGAAGCAAGCCAGAAAGAAAAACACCAATATAGTATCCTAACGCATATATATGGAATTTAGAAAGATGGGGATGATGACCCTGTATGCGAGAAAACAAAAGAGACTCAGATCTATAGAGTGAACTTTTGGACTCTGGGGGAGAGAGAGAGGGAGAGGGTGGGATGAGATGGGAGAATGGCATTGAAACATGTATACTATCAAGTAAGAAACGAATCGCCAGTCGATATCCGATGCAGGATGCAATGTATGAGATAGAAAATTTTAAATATATTTGTGTAGAATACAAGATTAATACAAATTAATATAGATATAAATCTATTATATGTAAATTATTGATAACATAATTCAAGATGCTTTTATTCTTATTTTTTCTGCATTTGACAAAATATTCTCAAAAAATGTTAATATGCCTCACTATGATTATGTATTTTTTTCCATTGTATTTCTTCGATTTTTGTTTTATGTACCTTTGTTTCTTTGTTGTTAGGTGTCTAATGGTTTGTGATGTCTATCTTCTTTGTGAATTGTACCTTTTATCATTAAAAATGTTCATCTTTAAAAAAAAAAAAAAAAGAGTGTGCTAATTGTCACAAATTTGTGAGTTTTCCTTCTGTAGTTGATTTCTAACTTCATCCCATTGTGGCTGGAGAAGATACTTGATATGACACCTATCTTTTAAAGTGTTCTGAATTGTGACCTAACCTGTGTTCTCTCCTGGAGAAGGTCCACGTGCACTTGAGAAGAATTTGTGTTCTGGTATTGTTGGGTAGAGTGTCCACATGTGTTTGTTTTTAGGTGGAGGTCAATGTAAGGGAAGATCTTTCAACTGGCCCAGGTTGCAGTGTCAGCAGCTTTATTATTGCGTAGTGGATCCAGAGGTAATAAATTTCATGGAGGCTGTGTCAAGTCCGGATATGAGAATCACAGTGAAGGCTTCATGATTCTGGAGCAAAACCATGACCATGTTGGCAAATGGCAGAGTGACATTTTGAGAAACTGGATCTTAGCTTGCTATTGGGCTCTTCTGGAGACTTTACACTTTCCATACTGAACACTAGTATGGTAACCATGTTTTCTGGATATTTTCTGAATCTAACATCAGGCTGCATAACCATGCTCCATCATCAAACTGATATGTACAGTGAGGCCAGGCTTGAGCATGACCTGAAAGCAAAAATCAGTGGCGGGAATGTGTTGCTCACATTCCTAGCATGCTTCCTCCTTCCTCTTCTCCCTTTGCCAACACCTAGTAGAGTAGAGCAGAGCTCTCTCTGACTACTTGATGAGGAGGGAATAGTCAAGCTTGATTCCAGGTGGCCCTCCCAGAGATGATGTGCCGAGCAGTGCTATAGTTTTGCTCCAGATGGTCCTGAAGAATAGCGTATAAAACAAACACTTCTAGAGGGCAGAACTTTGAACGGACTATTAACATAAAAAAAATTCTACTTTTTCTGGAACAGCTCAAGGACCACTAAATCCTGTGTGTGTGTGTGTGTGTGTGTGTGTGTGTGCGCGCGCACACACTCAGTTGCTTCAGTCATGTTTGACTCTTTGTGAACCTATAGACTGAAGCCCGCCAGGCTCCTCTGTCCATGGGATTCTCCAGGCAAGAATACTGGAGTGAGTTGCCATGCCCTCCTACAGGGAGATCTTCGTGACCCAGGGATTGAACCCGAGAGTCCTGTGTCTTCTGCATTGCAGGTAGATTCTTTACCACTGAGCCACCAAGGAAGGCCCACTCAATCCTGGGTAATAGTTAAAATCTTGTCATATGATCAATGGCCTAGACGAACTCAGATGAGAGGATTTATAACAAAGAAGTCTGGGGAAGAATTAAAGGCTCAGACTCTTGGAATGGGCCCAGAATATTCATCTTTTGTGAATGCTGAACAAAATGTTCCCCCCGGTGGGGGTTTTCAGTGACCAGGGACCAGGACAGTCCACTCTGCAACGGCATTCTTCTCCCTTCCCCTCCACCCAGTGTGTGCTCAGTGGCCTCATGTTTAGTGTGGCCGTGGTTGCTGGGGTGGAGCTTATCTGGAGCCTTAAGAATACCGACTTCCTCCCTCAGAGGATGACATAGTTCCTCCCACTCCTCGATGACAAATAAAAGTGGTAAAGAATGATAAATGATGAGCAAAAAAAAAACAAAAAAACCCACCAACTTATGGCTGCTGCATTAGTGAATGGATATAAAAATATTTTTTCCATCCTAGCAACACTAGACCCTGAGGGTTGAGAGTTTTAACACCAAAGGGAAGAATATACCCATCAAGGGACACATTGATGATGTTATTGAACTGGAAGCAGAGGTGTCACATGGATAGTTCAGGCTCCTCAAGGTGCAAGGCAAACAGGCTAAAAAGAGGGATATGGTGTTGGCTGCAGGGAGTGGACACAGAGATGTATTAGGATTGCTATTGCACAAAGAGGTGGGGGGCAGGAATGCAGATGAAAGATGGCGCTTCACCAGGTTGGCTTCTTAGATGACATGTCCAGTGGTAGTTAAAGGGAGGTACTTTGTAGGTAAGACCACCGAAGGCTCTTTGATTCACTTATTCATTCAACAGTGAATACTGCTAATGCCAGATGCTGTTCCAACCCTGAGAATACAACAAAGAGAGACAAGACACAAATACTCAAGAAAACAAGAAAAATGCTAGAGAATGACAAATGATAAGCTCTCTCCCCTCAAAAAAAGGCCATTGTGACACTGAGTGACTCCTTCCCATCATAGAAATAATGTTTAAACCAAGATCAAACTGGCATTAGGGTCTCTGTGTGTGTGCTAAGTCGCTTCAATCATGTCCAACTCCTTGCGACCCCGTGGACTGTAGCCTGCCAGGCTCCTCTGCCTATGGGATTCTCCAGGCAAGAATACTGGAATGGGTTGCCATTTCCTTCTCTGGTATCAGGGTCTAGCCTTTCAATATCTGACTGAATTTTTGGGTCAACCTATTACATAAAGACCAGAAGAGGAGATGAAGGAAATAAAAACAGCCCCGGGACACCCATCTTCCCACTGTTGATGTATGCTATTCCAGTCTTTCCAATGATATCTTTCTCCTCACAACTAGACTCAGATTTTGTCCTTTTGCCATCAAGAACCTTGACAGAGACACTCCAGGTATTAAGACCATGAGTAATTTTCTTTCCTTATCTATCTTTTTCTCCATTTTATGAGAAAGTATTATTTTTATAATCAGAAGCTATCTGAAAACTTAAATCCAATGTTGCAATTATTTAATGCCTGGAGAAAAAGCTTAGCTATCAAGACATCACAATGTGGCAAATTCTGGGACTTCCATGGTGGTACAGTGGATAGGAATCCACCTACCAATCGAGGGGACATGGGTTCGATTCCTGCTCTGGGAAGATTCCACAGGCTGTGAGCAACTAAGCCTGTGTGCTTCAACTACTGAGCCCATGTGCTCCAACTACTGATGCCTATGCATCTAGAGCCCATGCTCTGCAACAAAAAAGCCACCACAATGAGAAGCTCCTGCACTGCAATTGAGAGTAGCCCCCGCTCACCACAACCAGAGAAAAGCCCGTGAACAGCAATGATGACCCAGTGCAAACAAAAATAATAAAAAGAAATGCTGAAAATTTTTAACTGTGGCACATAGTGGATGGTAGTTTTATGGGAAATGTTAATTTGCATCTCTATTTTCTTATATTTTTCAACTTTTCTGTGAGGCTTTATTAATTTAATTTTATGATAAAATCATTAACATAAAAACATAACAAAAAAACTGTAAGAATTCTCTTTAGTCATCAAAATATTTCTTTATACATTTATAATCATGTGCAGTTATATATGCAATACTGACAACTTTTAAAGACACCAAAGGTCATGAAGACAAGTAAAAAGAGTAATAGAACATAGCAAATGCCAACAAAGAATGAATAAGTGTTAACATTTTGTCATGTTTGGCTTCAGGATTTTAAAAAATAAATAAATATTCAAGTCCTTCTCAGTCCCCAGTCCATACCTTTCTCCGTTCACAGGTAGGGCCAGGCTTGGTGTGAACCTTTCTTATTCTGTTATTTTGCATATGTCTGTATCTCTCCAACCTATCTGATTGTTTTCTATGTATTTCTAGTTCTGCAGAAACAAGCAGCAGAAGAAACTCTTCTTGAACAAGGTCATGCCTCAATTAGAACCCATGGAAGAAAAGTTCCATTGTAATGAAGTCAGTGCAGTCAAACAGAAAAAGGTGGGGGGTGGGAGGCAGGATTCAAGAATCATGCAAAAATATAGTTGATGGGAACCATATGTCAGGGTGGCCACGTTCCAGTAAACCGGGTGAGTACACAGCTTTGTTGGACCTAAATTCCTCTACTCCCAACTCCTATTTTGTCCACAGGGTAAGTAAAGGTAAACAGAACTAACCTTTGTTACCAGCCGCCACACCAAAAGTCTCTAGTTTGTCTGTCTGACCCCATTTCACCATCTGCTGTCATCTGAGTGCTCCTGGGTCTCAGAAGGAGACAGTGCCTGATAACAGTCATCTGTGCTTGTTGGCTGATAGTTTAATCTTGAGCAGATGAGTTTCAGTCACTGTGATATCTCAGTCATTTTAAACCTTTCATCTCCAGTTGAAATAGGAAAAATCCTTAGCTTTACCCACATCTAAAGGAATTTTAGGCATTAGCCAACAGGTGCTCGAATGTGTTTGCTGTGGGGAGGGGTTCCTGCCCCCTCCCCAAGTTCTGATTTATTGATCAGGAGTTGTTGGGCCTGGGCATTCATGTTTTTAAAATCTCCCCTGCAGACACAAAGGACCAAATGCTGTATGATTCCACTTCTATCCTTATTATGTGAGGCACCTAGAGTGGTCAGATCCTTAGAGACAGAAAGTAGGTTGGTTGCCAGGGGTTGGGGAGGGGGGATGGGCATTAGTGTTTAATGAGGACCGACTCAGTTTGGTAAGATGAAGGAGTTCTGGAGAGGGACAGTGGTGATGGTTACACAACAGTATCGAGGCACTTAATGCCTCTAAACTGTACCCCTAAAAATGGTTAAAATGGTACCTTTTTATGTTGTGTATTTTTTAACCACAATTTTTTTTTTTAAGTGAAAGATGGACTCTCTCCTGGTGATGTTCTTTGCTATCAGATTGAAAACCATCCTATGTTCTTTGTGGTGACTGATGGAAGGATGGGTTTTGCCCTCGTGCTTGAACTTGGCTCCTGCTCCCCTGGGAGACTCAAACTGGAGCCGTTCGGGTTTCATTTATTGCTGCTTCTGGGGAAAGGTGTGAGGAAATCTCACTGTCCCTTTAAGATTTGTCTGTCCCTTTAAGATTTGTCTGTCCCTTGCCCAAGACTGGCCCTGGAGACCCTCTCCATGCCCCTCACAGCTCTTCTTCTTGGGTGGCTGGATGATGACACCTCTCCCAGCAGGCTTTCTTTCTCGTCCCTTTCCAGACCTGCGGCTGGAAACTTCTCCCACGCTTCTCTTTTTCCGGATCTAGATGTGCTTGGTTTGTTTCAGCCCTGTCAGGTGATTCATGCAGGTGTAACTCACACAGGAATAAGTCTGCCAGTTAATATCAAATAAGGATGCCCACCTGTGGTTCGTTTATCTCCTCTAATGAGATGTTGTGCTTATCTAGTGTGTGATCCAGATGTTAGTGGAGCATTGCCCCACCTTTTGAAATGTAGGTGAAGTTGACTCATTGCCTACCCATCCCAGACTCTCTGAAATCCAACACTCTGTCAAAGGTTCCTGAGCATGCCAAGGCTGGGGTTACCCTCCCTTCAGACTTTGAGTGTGTGAATCTGCTCTAAACACTTTCTGCAGCACAGCGCTGCTTGGTCTGTTTTGTATTGCCCCGAGGTGAGCTTGGGCGTCCCAGGTGATGCTAGTGGTAAAGAACCTGCCTGCTAACGCAGGAGACATAAGAGATGCAGGTTCGATCACTGAGTCAGGAAGATCTCCTGGAGAAGGGCATGGCAACCCACTCCAGTATTCTTGCCTGGAGAATCCCATGGACAGAGGAGCCTGGGTTTATTACAAGTGTGAGGAGGATGATGTTAGGTGATAATATCATCCAAAGCAAAACTCCCAGCATTAGATATTGGATATTTCTGTTTTTTTTTTTTTCTTTTAAAGTCCATCAGCAATATCTTATGATTCTATTCTTATTACATCTTCCAATGGGCAAAACTAACTTACGGTGTCAGAAGTCAGGATAGTGGTCTTTGTGAGGGGGAGTGGCTGAGAGGTGTCAGGAGGGACTTCTGGCACATTTCTATTTCTTGATCGGATGCTGGTTACACAGGTGATTTGCGAAAAATCTGTTGAGCTGCACACTTATAATTTACCCACTTGTCTGTATTTTTGTTATGCTTCAGGTTGCTGGACAGCAACCTCACGTCCAGACATGTTGCTCAATCCTCTCTCTCCATCCAGACCCTTTCTGGATCAGTATGAAGAATCTGTCCCACCCCCACACCATGAGACAGACAGACAGACAGACAGGTCCTGAAGCCATCTCAGGAGCTAAACAGCTCCAGGAAACAAGACCACAGCTCATGGGATAGACAGTCATGACACTCAGGACACTCTAGTCTGCCCACCTGTGGGGCTCCTCCAAGGGCAGCTCTGAGCCTGGAGTTCCATGCTGCAGCATGACCCTTGCCCCCAGCTTTCTGGGCTCCAGCTCGGGGCTCACCGGGCATGGAGGGACCTGGCACATGCCCTTCCACAGGAGTGGCAACAGTGGTGCCAGAAGCTGCAGATGGTGGCAGCACAATGGCTCCTCAGGCCGGGGGCCAGCAGAAGGTGGTGAGGAAGCTTGGGGTCTCTGGCAGGAGGTAGGGGGAGTCACACGATCACCCGCAGCTGCAGCAGCCAGGGGGCTGTTCGGCGGGCTGTTTGTGCCCTGAATACCCACACACAAGGCATTGGCCGTCCAATCCCTCTTCGAGGGCTGCTCTGCCAGACATGCCCGGTTCATCATGGCTCCAAATGCCCAGCAAGAAGAGCGAGGTACCTGCTGCCCTGGCATGTGGAGAAGGACCAGCTTCTCAGCCTCTTCCTAGTCCACCATCACCATCTGCTTAACCGTGGGAACAGAACTTAGTATGATGGATACTAAGAAGGCAACTGCTTCCCCCACCTCCTCCAAGGGTACCTGCTGCCATCACCTCTGCTGTCACGTCTCTTCCTGAATGTGGTCCCAGCAGGGCAGGGACATCCCCCTGAGAAGAGCCCAGGGCTCGTCACAGGGGACAGCTGCCCCTCGCATCCCACCAGGAGGAGGCTGGCAATGGCTCAACAAATAAACAGGCAATTTACCTCCCAAGAAGGTGTTCCCGGAGGCAGGAGGCAGTGCCCCAGTAATGCCACTTTGCTTCCTGTGCTTTCAAAGATGTGATGTCTGCCCAGCATCAGGCTAATGTGTGAGAATGTGACACGATGTGACAATTGTGTGTGTTGTTACAACCATGGTACCACCACACCAGGTTTCACCATCTGGGACTACAAGTCCAGTCTGATGAACACGAGTGTCTGCTTATTAGTGGTTCTTTGCCCCCAGGATTTGCAATGTGACAGAGGGTCTTAGGATCGTGCAGAACTTCTCTTCTACGGAATTCTGTCTGCAAGAGTCAGCTCTGGGCCCTGTTCCACCAGCACATTGCTGGTCAGGTGTAGATGCACCGCCCGCACTGTGTGCTGGGCACGGACCCTGCAGTGCTGCCCTCGGCAGGCTGTCGGGGGCGCTGCGGCCTGGGGGCGGCTGGCTTCTAGCCCTTTCTTGGCCCGTGGTGCTGCCGTCACCAAGGGTTGCCCAGGCTTGCCACTGGCCTAGCTGGGTCTCTGGACTGGGGCTCCATGGGCAATGGCCTCGATGGACAGCTTGCACGGCCCTGGTCTTGTTGGTTTAGATCCCTGGCAGTTCTCCCCAGGGAATGATGCTGATGCCAAGTAAGGTGGAAATAGCTCCTTTTCCATGAGAGAGGGGACCCCACATGCAGGAAGATTCTTGGAGCTCTGTGGGGCTCTCATGTTCTGTGAGATCACTCTCCTTGGTCCTCCATCTAGACTATCTTCTCAGAGTATAATACCTGTGGCTGCGGGAAGCTGTGTGGAGAAGAAGGCTGAGGACCAGCCTCCCAGTTTTTCTGAAGCCACCCTCATTTAGACCTTCTGGGTGTGAAGAGAAGTGGAGTTTGTAGTAGAAGATGCCTTCCTCATTTGCAGCCAATATTCTCTTTGGCGTTGTGTTGTTTCTTCTTGCAACAGTTCTTGTCAAGGACTCCAGGGGATCAGTGATCTCTGAACCTTGGCTATTAAGAGAGTTAAGTTCTTACTTTTCTGGACATACCTCAAGCTCACACCGTTCAGGGGTGGAGAAGAGAGGGAGCTTAATGGACATAGTTATTCTGTTTGTCTGCTCAGTATTTGAACCCCCTTCCTCTTTTTAAGGAGTTCCCCACCTACAGGGCAGATACAGCAAGAGTCCAGGTCCTCACAAGGACCTAGAAATGCCAGGTTTGTCCTTTGTCCTTCAAGGCCTCCCTTGGAGGGGACACAGGCTACACACCTGCCCTGGACTCTACCATGGATCTTAGCCCTCCAGCTGATATCTTTACTAAACTTCCTTTCTGAGTAAATCTGCCAAAGACAGTTTTGTGGTCTGTGGCTAAGAACTCTGCCTAAGGTAAAGGGTTTCATCTCTACCCAAGCCCATCTTCACCCTGTATATAAAGACATATTTTCTTGTCTCTTTTCCTTCCTTCTTTCCCCCTCCCTTCTGCTCTTCTTTCCATTATGCCTACCTTCTGCATTGAGCAGAGACCTTAAAGGGCTGCAATTGGATATGGGTCAGGGACTGACCCTGTGGTCATCTAGAATATCCTCAGGTCTTGTTCCTGGACTGAGTGACCTCAGGTTCGGGCAGAAGGAAAGAAAACCCTCTCTGGAAGAAGAGCCTAGGTCTCAAATTAATTCTCAAAATAGTCATTTCAGATAAAATGTCCAGAAAGTACACCAGCATACATGGCATGTAAAACAAACAACAAAATAAGTGGAATCAGCAGAAGCCATAGAAAAAGACCCACTGGGATCCCAGATACTAGAGTCACTAGATTCAACTTGTAATGAAGCAATGCTTACTGTGTCCATGGAGATAAAAGCAGGATTTGGAGTTTTATGTAAGGATATGAAAACTCTGAAAGCAGATTGCTGGCTTTAAAAAGAATCAACTAGATATTATAGAACTGAAAAGTAGGATTATGCAATAAGGTTAACAAGGAAGTGGAAAGGAAGATAAGTCAGAAGCCCAGAGGGCTTCAAGGTGGAAAATACAGATGAGAAGATAAATGAGACAATCCAGTGAGAAAGTCCAATATATGTTTAACTGGAGTTTTGGAAGGAAGGGAGAGAGAAAATCGAGCAGAGACTATATTTGAAAAGATAACGGTTGAGAATTTTCCAGAATTGATGATATAAGTCAATTCTCTGATTCAGAAAGGCCAGACAAGAAACTCCCACAGGTGATAGGAATCTTGGAGAACCAGGCATTAGTTAAGCCAAGGATTCCCTCCTGTGGAAGTTCTCCTTTCCTGACCAGGTCTGAAAATACTTGTGGGAGCTGGTGCGGTGTTTTTTTTTTTTTTTACAGAGGACTTTTTGTTTTTCTATTTATTTATTTAGTTTGTTTTTAAAGATGGGAGAGGTTTGACCTTGTTTATAAGCTGAGGGAAGAAACCAGTTGGAAATGAGAGGTTGAAAACACAGGAGAGAGGAGAGGTAATGCATAAAGTTTTTAGAGAGAGTTGGACCCATACCATGAATAATTGTAATAGTCATCATTTATTGAGGGCTTCCCAGGTGGCACAGAGTAAAGAATCCACCTGCCAATGTGGGAGATGTAGGAGATGTGGGTTCGATCCCTGGGTTGGGAAGATCCCCTGGAGAAGGGAATGACAACCCACTCCAGCATTCTTGCCTGGAGAATCCCCATGGACAGAGGAGCCTGGTGGGCTACAGACCATGGGGTCGAAGAGAGTCGGACAGGACTGAGCACGCAGGCACCATTTATTGAGCATTACATGTCAGAGTCTGTTTCAGGAACTTGTCACACATCAATATTCTTAAAATATTTAATAATCAGTGTTTTTATCCAGACATCACCGACAGGTCCACTGATGCTCAGAAAGTTCAAAGGAAAAGACAGTGGTCACATAGTAAATGGTGGCACTAGGAGCCACATCAGATCTGACTACCCCCAAAGCCAGGGTTCGTTCTACTCCAGAAGTGGTGTCAGAGCTCCAGCTGGCCCCAAAGGCTTTTGCTAGTTGTCTGAGATTTGATGGAAGGAGGAAAGGATGCTTGTGCAGGTAGAGATGTTTGGAGAACACAGAGAAAGGATTAGGAAGTTAACATACGTATAACCTGGAGAAGGAAATGGCAACTCACTCCAGGATTCTTATCTGGGAAATCCCACTGACTGATGAACCTGGCAGGCTACAGCCCACGGGGTCGCAAAAGAGTTAAACACGACTTAGCTATTAGACACCAACAATACCTATCATCAGGCCACCCAAAATGGCGGCTCTCTCGCTGCCTGTACATCTGCTCAACCAGAGCCTGCTGCACCTACACCGCTTACCTGACTGACCTTCCTACATACTTGACCCCACCCCAGCTAATGAGCATTCTAATTTTGGAGCAGAACATCTCCACCTGATAGCTTATCAAAGGGGTGGTGAGGGACGTGCTCCTCTGCTGGTTTCCCTGGTAACTCATGAGCCAACCTGACAAATGCCCCCATAACTGATAACCTCCCCTGCCCCTTTGAGTGAAGCCGCCATGTCCTGCCTGCCGAGTATGGTGGGGTGTCGCTCCAGAACCTTGCTTCAGACAGGTAAGCTCCACATGCATTAGACCATTGGTGTTTCTGACTCCAGGCTCTTTCTTTGGTCTTGAAACTGGGCAAGCACAGAGCTTGTGGGCCTGGGGGATGCAGCCCAACAGTGTGGTTCAGGATCCAGGCTTGGTTCTTCCCAAGAAAATGGTCAAGGATATGATTTGTGGAGTTTGAAGGATGTGGGAATTCAACAAAGAAGGAGCCACCAAGGAAGAATCCACTGGGGAGGAGGGGAGAAGAGAGGAGAAGAGTGGAGTTAGATGAAAGAGGAAGAGGTCCGCAGAGGGGTCCAGAGCCTGGACGTCGAAGCCCACAGGAGCGCCAATGCCAGGTGCAGGGGGAGCGACATGAACAGAGGAAGGGAGTTGAGGGGGAGGGAGATGCAAACGCAGTGAGTTACTCAGGTGGGGTTGGAGTGAACGGAAAGCTGAACCAAGAGCAAAAGCCACCAATGCCAGCCTGGAGGGGTGTTGCAGAGGCAGTCCAAGGATATGGAGAAGTGAGGGGAAGTTTGAGGATAAGCAGAATATTGCAGAGTCGTGGTAACTCCCCCCCCAGTATTCATTAATTACGAAGGGATAAACAGTAACTTTGCAGTGGGAAAATCCAGCAGATCAAGAGATCTCAAGATGCTGTTTTATTAGGAGGGATAATCCAACAAAGCTCTTTGATACCCGGCAAGAAACAAGTGAATAAACAGTGGTCATCATTGCAGTCCTTGCGGCAGTAACATCCCCGACCACCTCAGCCCAAAGATCTCCCCAATCCCACTTCAGGGCAAATTTAATCTGTGCTAACGTGTCACTGTGTCCCATGCGACTAACGAGTTGTCCTTGGGCAGCAGTGGTTAACACATGCGCATTTGACTGGGGTCTTCCGTAATAAGTGCAGTGATTCTAACGTGGGGATTTAGGCGTGGTGGCAACACTGGGAAAATTGCTTCGGACCCGGCGTGAGAGGAGTTTCAGTCTCAAACAGGACTAAGTACCCCTGCTGCCCTCCACATTAAGGACCAACTTAACTTGATCCCTAACCTGGCCTCTTCCACCGGTCTGCCCCCGTTTTCTCCACGGCCTGTGTGTACGTTGGCGGCGTGCTTTCCTAACCTCCGGTGGGATTCTGGAGCCGGGATCGAGAACCGAACACTCCCGGGCGGTCTCTTCTGAGAAGCGCGCCACTGCCCTCCAGTGGGCAAGCTCTGAACTTCCTGAGGTCCCGGAGCTCTGCGCGCCGAGTACCAGCCCCAGTGCCAGACCCCGGGCTATGCCCACCACCAGCCTGCACCACCCCCTCCCAGCGGTGCCATCCGTGATGGCCTTCCCGTAGTTCCTCAAGCCCCCTGTGCACAGAGTGTTTTGCCTGGCTGGAATGCCACCCTGAGCTCTTCCTTCTCATTGCCCAGGTCCAGTTTCAGGATCCACCCCCTACAGAAGAGTCTTCTTTGCACAGCCCGTCTAAAAGCAGGGTCCTTCGCCTAGCTTTCTATCATTACTCTGTTCCTTTCCTGCAGAGTAGTTATTGCAGTCTGTAAATATCTTGTTTATTTATTTCTTCTTTGATAGTTTTTTTTTTTACTACGGTCTCTTGGGTTCTTCTCAATATACAATCACACCATCTGCAAGTACAGAACTTTTTTTCTGCTTTCAGAATTTATTCTTACAATTTTATTTTGTTTTAATAATGCAATAGAGCCTTTAAGGGCTTCCCTGGTGGCTCAGATGGTAAAGCCTCTGCCTGCAATGTAGAAGACCAGAGTTCGATCGCTGGGTCAGGAAGATCCCCTGGAGAAGGAAATGGCAACCCACTCCAGTACTCTTGCATGGAAAATTCCATGGACAGAGGAGCCTAGTAGGCTACAGTCCATAGAGTCTCAAAGAGTTGGACGTGACTGAGCGACTTCACTTTTACTTTATAGACCCTTTAAAGTAAGTTAGCTAATAACAGTCGCAGTGTGTATCCCTTCTTCCTGCATAATATTAATGGAAATGGTTTGAAGGTTTCACTGTTTTAGTAAGATATTTGGTACTGATTTTTGGTAAATATTCTTTATCACAGTTAAGAAGTGTCTTTCTATTCCTATACTGTACTGTTTTTACTTTTTTGGTCTCTTTTGTAGTAACCAATCTATTTGAGTTTTCTGTTTCTTCTGGTGTCAATTTGTATTTTACCAGGAGTTCAACAGTTTTCTCTAGATTTTCAAGTTGGCTGTTAGAGAGTTGTTAATAATCTTGTCTTATAATTATTTTCCTCTCTTTTGTATCTGTATGGCTTTTCTAATTTCTACTGCTGCTTATATTTGATCTCTCTTGTTTGTCCCTGACGGTGGGCATTGTCTCTCTTGTTTGTAAGATCAGTTGATCTTACAAAACACTTAGATTTGGCACAGAACTGCCATATGACTGAGGAATTACACACCTATGTATACATTCCAAGAACTGAATACAGAAACTCAAACAAATACTTGTATACCAATGTTCATAGTAGAATAATTCACAATAGGCAAAAGGTGGCAACAGTCCAAGTGTCTGTCAACAGAGAACCAAAATATGGATAAACAAAATGTGGAATATACTTACAGTAGAAGGAGCCTGGTGGGCTGCAGTCCGTGGGGTCGTGAAGTCGGGCATGACTGAGCGACTTCACTTTCACTTTTCACTTTCATGCATTGGAGAAGGAAGTGGCAACCCACTCCAGTATTCTTGCCTGGAGAATCCCAGAGATGGGGGAGCCTGGTGGGCTGCCGTCTATGGGGTCACACAGAGTCGGACAGGACTCAAGTGACTTAGCAGTAGCAGCAGCAGCAGAATATTATTCAACCATAAAAGGAAATTAAATTTTTATACATGCTACAACATATATGTATCTTGAAAACATACTTACTGTATTACATAAGACACAAAAGGACCAATATTGTAATGATTCCACTTATGAGGTATCTAGAGTAAACAATTCATAGAGACAGAAAATAGGTTACCAGGGGTTTTAGGGGAGGGAGAAAGGAGGGGTTTCTTTTAATGGGTACAGAGTTTTTGTTGAGGATGATAATAAAGTTTTGAATATAAATAGTGGTGATAGTTATACAACATTATGAATGTATTTAATGCCATGGAATTGCACACTTATGAAAGGTTAAAATGATAAATATCATGTATATTTTACCACAATACAAAAATTAGATTTGTGATTTCTTCTTTCTTTTTTGTCTATTTCAGTGATTTTGGCTTCTACTTTTACTAATCTGTTTGGCTAGATTGTTTGCTTGTTTTTAATTTCCTAAGAATAGTTCTTGATTCCTTTAATTTCAGCCTTCTTTAACAGTGAAGGCATTGAAGACTATAATTTTCCCCAGAATATGGGTTTAACATACTAAAACATATGCTTCATTGCTTTCTAGATAGTTCTTGGTTTCTATTTTGATTTATGTATTGATTTAGAGGTTATTTTTATTCTAAGTTGCTAATAGTTTGGGGGTCCTCTGTTTATTATTCATTTGAATTCTAAAACAGTGATCAGAAGAACACATCTTATAAAATCTTCACTTTTTTGAATTTGTCAAGTTTTATTTGTGGCCAAGTACATGGTGGATATATAGTATATGTGATACATGAATATAGNTATCTTTGTCTTATTTAATACTTTTTATCTTAAGTTTCACATCATCTATGTTGTCATTTCTCCTTTCCTTTTGTTTGTATTTATCTGCCATTTCTTTAATCATCAACCTTTCTGTATCACTTCATTTTAAGTGTGCTTCCAATAAACTTTATATATTTGGATTTTGCTGTTTGATTTAATAAGTGCTATATTTTATGTGGAAATTCAGCTCATTCACATTTATTGTCATAGTTAATATCCAAAATATATAAGAATTCTTGTAAGGCAACAAGAAAATGACAACAGCCAGTACAAAGAAAGGAAAAGGTGAGGAAAAGGAGTTTACAGAATAAAAAAAATAATACAAGTAACCAGTAAACAGGTGAACAGATACCTCACCTCTAAACTCATGGTTATCAGGGAAATGCAAATTAAAACCATCCAGAAATATACTGCTGCTGCTGCTGGTAAGTCACTTCTAATATACTGCTGCTGCTGCTGCTGCTAAGTGTCCGACTCTGTGTGACCCCATAGACGGCAGCCCACCAGGCTCCTCTGTCCCTGGGATTCTCCAGGCAAGAACACTGGAGTGGGTTGCCAGGTTCTTCTCTACAGAGCCATTAAATTGGGGGGAAAATGAACAAATCTGACCATAGCAAGTGTGGGGGTGAGGACTGGGAACACGATGACTCATTTGTTGGCAGTAACTTGCCACGCTGCTGCTGAGCATCCATTGCAACAGTGCAGCCCTGATTCTAGGTGTGCACCCTACAGAAACTCTCACACTCACACAGGTGCACAAGCAGATAAGGACTAGAATGTCCAGAGCAGCATTGTAGTCAGGACAAAAGACAAGCTTATTTTTTCATCAGTAGGATAAATAAATGCAACCTGATATTAACATGATAGTGTACTATACTTCAGGGAAAATGGATTGGTATTTATCAAAAACCCCAAAGCTCATGTAGCATCCTGCTCTAAGTTCCTTATGAATATTAACTCATTTACTAAGTGAACCAGATTTGAATTTATCAACAGTGAGTGAGGATAGGTAAATCCCCAAAGCATCATGTTGACTGGAAAAAGCAAGTCACAGAAGTATCCGAATGAGAAAGCTTGAAATAGTTAAAGCAATGTTATATAATGTTCAGGAATCATTCACATTTAATAAAAGCATGTAGAGTTTTCCCTCGGGGGTCCCTGAGGGGCTACATCAGGCAGAATGTTGCATTTCTAGTGCTTAGTGATGGCTAAATTATTCTCTATATCTAGATGTAGCTCTGAAATAGTTCATAAAACGGTAAAAGGGAAAATCACCCACTCCCATTTTCTCCAGTCTTTTATGTTTATTTTTGTATACTTGTGATTATCCCATATATATGAAATTCTGTTTCTTTCTCTTAAGATTTCCTCATTATCAAAAACTCATCAATGTTATTAATGACAGAATGATATCCCAACTTATTGTAATATACTTATCCAATTCCCAACTTATTGTAATATACTTATCCAATTCCCAATATGTTGATTCCAGTGTTAATAAGCTCTTCGTCATTTTTCTGCACAAAGGATGTCTGTGCTTTGGGGAGTTTTGGGGATTATTCCTTCTGAAACATTTTCACATGTAGAATTACAGTATCAAACTGTGTGAGCACTGAAGCCTCAGTTCTTAGTAGTATTACATTTTGCCCAGAAATGGACCTGTTCACTCTCCGCCCGGCAGAGCATGGTTGACTACCTGTCTCTGCATCTTTGTCACACTAAGCATAAAAAAACTTCCTCATTTTTTTTTTTAAAAGAAGCTTACTATTCTGATCGGTGAAAATAGAAGCTTATCTGTATTATTTTGAGAATATCTCCCCCAATTGCTTATCAAAAGTGCATAAAGGGAGAAAGTTCCACTGTGGAGGGCGCCGTGGGGCAGGTCATCTCTCCCGACGGCACCGCGGCAGGTGCAGCGCGAGCATCCGGCTTCGGTTCTCCTTTGGGTGTTCGGGACTTTAGTTCTCGGCGCCCTGGGGACGTCCCTCTGATCCGGGACGCCCAGCCCCCACGGAAGCCCAGCGAGGTGGTTGCGGTCGGGGTCGTAGTTTACTGTTCACTGTCATTCTTTCTTGCCCAACTCGCCGCACGCATCTGGCTCTCCCCTGGGCTGGCGGACGGGGGAGAATTTTCAGGGCTGCCTCACAGCCGTCACTGGCCCCTTTTCACCCAGTGACACCCCGGCCGTTGACATCCGCCCACAGAGCAGGGGCACACAGGGCTCCATTCACCCTCTCCAGCCCGGGTGGGCAGATCGGCAAGGCATCCTCCTCCCCCGCCCCCTGCGACCCCCACCCCACCTCGGACCACACAGGCAAGGTGGGACCAGAGGCGCTTTTTCTTTCCTAGGGACCGGATTGGAATTTGAGGGAGAGGTGAAAATTGAGGAAGTTGGAAAGGGAGGCGTGAGGGCGTGGGTGAGAAGTAGGAGGCTGTTTCTAGGAGGGGAGGAACGTTGGGGGTGGAGAGGAGGGTCTGAGACGGGTTTCCTGATCTGAGCGGGGACCTGTGGAAGGGAGGGGTTGAGGGTGGGACAGGGAGATGTGGGGTGGGGGGCCGGAAGTGGAGGCCCAGGCAGTTTAAGGGGGCAGTTCAGATTGAGCTGAAGTTTACCAGAGTGAGAAGGGATTATGAGAGTAGCAGATTGAAAGGAATTTCAGGAAGGGCTGAGGCATTGCTGAGCCCGGGTTGCCCCCTGGAGGGGCCTGGGCGTTGCTTTGGCCAAGGGCTCTGCTCCAAGCCTCCACCGGGCCTGAGGAAAATCTGTGACTCCATACCGGGGGTCCAGATGGAGGAAGGTGATGACAGAGGTGAGCAGGTGCATTCAGCCCATGGAGAACATGCAAGGATGTATCTCCCCAGCTGTCAGAAATCTCCTGGGGGTGGACTCTGAAGGGGCCAAAGAGGTCATCTGGGAAACAGGGAGAACAGAGAGGGGACCCACAGCCGGGGAAGAGTTCTCTGCTAGAGGGAGGATGGGAAGAAGGTCAAGGACAGCCTTGGGAAGTCCAAGATTCTCCAGGGATCGGCTTCTGTCAAGCAAGAAAATCCCCACCAGTGAGAGGTGAAATCATTACGGTTCCGCCATGCTATGGGAGACTGTGTGGCCTTCAAACACTGCCAGCTGATGCTCCTCAAACCCTGTGGGGCACATCCTTTGGGAGAGCTTGTTAAGGCAGATTCTGATTCAGCAGATCTGAAGTGGGACCTGGGATGCTCCATTTCTCACTCGCTCCCCGGTAGGACCTGTGCTGCTGCCTCAGCACCATAGTGAGCAGCAGGAATGTAAGGCCTTGTGTGTTGACATGGGGAAATATTTAGGTTTATGGCAAAGTGAAAATAAAATTGTCTATATGGGATGGGCGCCATTTGGGCTTTTTAAAAAGTATGTCTTACACAAACACATAAATGCATACATACACAAAAAAGATGCAAAAAATATACCAACTCTATTTTTCCCTAGGAGATGGGATTACAAATGATATTTTCTACTTTTTGCTTATCATTATTTTCTGAATTTTCTTCAATACACATATATTCCAATTGCAAGAAAAAAGGTTCTCTCAAAACCACAGCAGTTACTTATTTTAAGAAGAAAACTCAGGCAGAAGTTCACCAATTTCCCTCAACTGGACTAGCTGTTCATCTAACCTCCTGGGGCATCTGTTTACACACTGTATGGAGAGGGAATCCCAGTCCCTGAAACTTGGCATTTGGGCTTACCTTCGTCCTGCTAGAGTTTTGCATAAACCCCCTATAAATGTATGATTGCCTGAGTGACCACACAGGACAAAGTCCCACTGAGGTAAATTTGGTTATGGCAAACTCTATGAGTACATATGAATAGAAGCATTAACGTGAAATGCTCTTAGTGGCCATCACTTATATTGTTGCTTGTATTATATGTACTCCCTGAGCCTGGAGACCTTAGTATTATGAATGGATAACCTCTTCCATTTCTATGTCATCCTGTAATTTATACTTTGGTATTGATCATTTTATCCTCGGAGGTCAGTGCTTGTATTGTCTCCCTTCTATGGAAAAAGCAACTAAACTTCAGGGAGTTAAATAAACTTGCCCAAGGCCGACAAATGGTAAGATGCCGAGTCCTGAGTCTCTTAACCCAGAATGTCTCACTTGAGAATCTAATTTCTTGACTTCTGTGCTGTACTGCATCTCACAAGACACTGGACTCAGGTTCAGAAACCTATCCTTCCAATTCATGTGTAACCACATCTCTGGAGCTCTGTTTTCTTGTGTGTGTTTGTGGGTGTGTGGGTGTGTGCAGGGGTCAGGGGTGACAAAGCCTGTACAACATGGCTCAATCTTTGGTGTGGGGGAGCTATGTGGGTTCCCTTAAAGCAAAACTGGGCATGTGGAAGGAATGATGTGATGATGGCAGGGTGGGGATGATGAGTTTATTCATGTGACTGTGAAATCTAAAAGCTGTTTGTGCATGCATGCTAAGTCACTTCAGTCATGTCCAACTCTTTGGGGCCCCACTGACTGTAGCCTGCCAGGCTCCTCTGTCCGTAGGATTTTCCAGGCAAAAATACTGGAGTGGGCTGCCATGTCCTTCTCCAGGGGATCTTCCTGACCCAGAGACTGAACCTGCGATGCTTATGTCTCCTGCATGTGCAGGCGGATTCTTTACCACTCACCTCACTGGGGAAGCCCAGAAGCTGATTACTTTAAATTAACTGAATGTCTTTAAGATAATCTTTTTTTCTTCTCTAGACTTCTCTGCAACATAAGAAACACTTCTATTACGTTTCCCCCTGTCTTCAAAAGGATTTAGTATATAAAACTGTTAGGTAGTTAGAATAGGAAACAGGAGTCCAAAATGGCAGTGGATAAAAGACAAGGAAGGGAAAAGCACACGAAAATAGAACAAAGGAAGGTCAAAGGAAGGTCCGAGGACCTGAGTGAGGACCTCAGGTAGAACAAACAGCACTCCTGGCTAGCCCTATTTATAGAGGGCAGGCCCAGGGGGAGGAAAAAATGTATAAAAAGAGGAGCCAAAGCATGCTCTCTCTCTTTTTCCCGTGCGCTAGCATGCTCCTCCACTCTCTTCTCTTTGCATCTTTGGGTTGGCATGCCCTTATGCTTCGAGGATGGATTCTCCTGCTATTATCTAAATAAAATAGAGCTGTAACACTGATTTGTCTAAGAGCTGTAACACGGTTTGTCCAAGACCCAAGAGCTGTGACGCACCGAGGGCTTTAATATCCAATGCTCCAAATCTTTGTTGTAATGAGACAGAACCGAGGAGCCTACACTCACCTGACATCTCGCAAGGGAAGTGACAAGAGGCCCACTGAGCTGGAAACCAGGACACCGAAAACAAACTCTGCAGAAAGCTCATGCAGCTCAGTCTCAGATTCCAGAAGACCTCTGGTTAAGGTAGAAGGTCCTCGCTCCTATGGCTGGAGGGACATATGCCTAACGAAATCTTAATTCCTTTACAATCTCTCATTTCTTGTCTCCTCAACACCCCCGTGAACAGTCGAGTGGCAGTGGGTGAATTGAGGGACTCTGGAGAGGCTACTCTTTGGTATGTCCCAAAGGCACTATCTGCTGAACCCCAGTAGCTGTTACCCGTGCCAGTGGGGGTTCTTCTGTCCTTAATCTTCTCTGTGCCAAGGATCAGGCCAATGAAATCTGTGAGCACAGGTCAGGTATTTAGCAGATTTTCCAGCAGGCTATGAAGTGGATCCCTTGGCACGTTTTCCCCACTGCTTTTTCCTCCTGTCTGTCAGCTCTCTCCCGGGACTCAAGCCCAGCCAAAAGCCAGGATGCCTGGCTTCAGGACCTAATGAAGCTCAGACTCTGATGTCTCATTGCAAAAATTCAATGAGAGACAAAGCAATAAGAGGTGGATTTGTTAGGTTTCAGAGAGAAGCCACTCTTCAGATTGTGGGCCACTGCTGAGGGCAAGGGCTGGGGCCATGGAATGTGGCCTGGCTAGGTTTTGCAAGAAGGGTGAATTCATATGCTAGTGAGTGGGAGGATCACCCCAACCATTGAGGAACCACCCACTCCTCCCTCTTTTGACAGTGCCTTAAAACTGTCCTGCCACCTCTGGGTGTGTCTGTTGGTTTACAGACTGGGGATTAAGGTTTACTTGAATTTGATTTGTCTTGTTGGACCCAATTGATTTTTAATCGGTTTGCATTATGCCCTTGTGCTATGTCATTCTTTCAAAGGTTGTGCTCTGCCTCCTTCCCTCCTGTTTCACGCTCCTTTCCTCAGCCCCATCCAGGCCTACAATGTTGCCTCTGCAGTCTTCTGGAGGGATAACCAGAAAATAGCTGGCCTTGGGAGGGAAATACTGTATAATATCCAACCCTTTAATCCTGCCGAGCACTGGTCATGCTGGAGATCTTGGGGATGCCCAACTCCAGTATGGGGATCCCAGAAGGTCAACCTGCCTTGATCTGCCTAGGGATCTGGTCCTCAAAAGGTTGTCACACCTCAACCTGCTCGGGGATCCACCAGTCCCAGGGGTCCCAGGAGGTCGTCACGGCTCGACCTGCCCAGGGACCCAATTCTTGGGAGGCCGTCATGCTTCGACCTGCCCAGGGATTCGATCTCCAGGAGGCTGTCATGCCCCAGCCTGCCTGGGAATCTGCACCCTAACCCGGGTGGGGATGCCTGGCTCTCAGGTTGCAACAGTACTGGGTAGGATAAGCTTCAGAAAGACTCACCCCTAAGGAAGTCCACCCATGGAAACAGAAGGAAGCCTACTGTGGGACTGTGCCCAATCTCAGCAATAACTCAGGAGCCCAGTGAGAACCCCATTGCCTTTCTGGAAAGGCTAAAGGAGGCCCTCCAAAAGTTTACCAATCTGGACTTAGACTCTTACAAGGGACAGGTGATTTTAAAGGACAAATTCCTGTCCCAATGTGCATCAGATATCAGAATTAAGTTACAACAGCTACAGCAGCAGGACCCTGCTGCCTCTTTAGATGAGATGGTCCAGACAGCCACCAATACCTTTTATAATAGAGGACAGGAGAAGGAGGCCAAGGCCCAGGAGAGGGAGAGAAGGAAAGAGACAAGGCATGCCCAGATGCTGGCCGCCCTCCAGGGAAGCCCTATGGCAAACCCCGAGTCCTTGAAGGACAAGGCACGAGGCAAATGCCTAATCTGTAGACAGGCAGGGCATTGGGCCAGAGTGTCCAAACCGTGATAAGTCTCCTAGAACGGCTTGCTACAAATGCCATCAACTGGGACATTGGGCAGCACTCTGCCCTTGGGACCCAAGAGCCTCAAGGTCAAGCACCAAGCCTTCCCTCGAAGCGACAGCTCCAGCCAGCCTGCCTGTCACAGGTAACCATCACAGGGCTGCAGCCAAGGGTGCAACTGGATGTGGCAGGTAGGTCTGAGAATTTCTTGGTTGACACGGGGGCTACCTACTCTGTCTTGATCTCCTACTCCAGAACCTTCTCCCAAACCTGTACCATTTTGGGTGTTACAGGAAAAGCAACTTCTAAAAGATTCACCTGAGCACTTCTTTGTTGCTGGGATGGGCAAATATTTTTCCACCAGTTTCTGGAGGTCCCTGAGTGTCCTACTCCCTTATTGGGAAGATATATACTCACTAAACTGGGTACCACCCTTTTGATGGGAAGCTTTACAGCCCCTATAACCCTACAGCTCCTGGTTACTACTGAAGAACCCACTACACCTTCTCCAATAGAGAGGGACCAAAAACTATGGGAAGACAAAATTAACCCCCAGGTGTGGGACCAGGGAATTCCTGGATGAGCCCACCAATCTGAACTGGTCATCATTGTCCTCCGAGATCCCACTCGGTTTCCTAACCGGAAGCAATATCCCCTCAAAAGAGAGACTCGGGAGGGACTACAGCCTTTAACAAATAAATTCCTTGCTTGTGGGCTATTGGCCCCACAAATTCACCATGTAACACCCCAATCCTCTCAGTAAAGAGAAAGGACAGAACCTGGCAAATGGTTCAAGATCTCCGGATCATAATTGAAGCTGTAGTCCCCCTCCATCCCACAGTACCCAATCCCTATGTAATCTTGGGAGAAATCCCACCCAGTGCCAAGTGGTTTACAGTCTTGGATCTCAAAGATGCATTTTTTTTTGCATACCACTGGCTAAAGAATCCCAATCTTTTTGCCTTTGAGTGGGAGGCCCCAGGAGAAAAACACCAACAGATGACTTGGACAGTATTACCTCAGGGGTTCAGAGATAACCCCCACTTGTTTGGACAGGCCCTTAGCTGGGATCCTAGAGCTGGACCTGGGACCTAATGGGAAAATATTACAATATGTAGATGACCTACTAATCTGCTCTCCAGATGAAAAAAATTCCCAACAACATGCAATTCAGGTTCTAAACTTTTTGGCAGAGAGGGGATATAAAGTCTCCTGTGCTAAGGCACAGATGGCCAAGGCAAAGGTCACTTACCTGGGAGTTCAGATTACACACGGGTCCAGGAGGCTGTCCTCTGGTCGGGTAAAAGGAATCCTCCAGTTGCCCTCCCCCACGACTTGAAAACAATTGTGAGCTTTCCTGGGGCTAACTGGATATTGTAGAATCTGGATACCCAACTATGGTCTAATTGCCCAGCCCTTATATGAAAGCTTAAAGGGATGGGATGATTCAATCCCACTGATGTGGGGAACTCCTCTGAGAAGGCAGAGGCTACACTAAAACAGGCCTTAACTCAGGCACCTGCCTTGAGATTGCCAGACCCAGAAAAAGCATTCCACCTTTATGTCCAAGAAAGAGAGGGAATAGCCTTGGGAGTGTTAACTCAAAGGTTGGGATCTGAGCCCCAGCCTGTAGCTTACTTATCCAAGAGGCTTGATCCAACTGCCCAAGGCTGGCCCCCCTGCCTTCGAAATCTTGCAGCTATTGCAATCATGATAGAAGATGCTTTAAAACTCTCCTTTGGGGGCAAACTATTTTTACCAGCCACCAAGTAAAACAACTAAATGGGAGAGGCAATTTATGGATGTCTGATCAAAGAATCCTCAGATATCAAGTAATGCTGATGGAAAATCCAGGCCTCACTATATCCCCTTGTGAGATTCTTAACCCAGCCACCCTCCTGCCTACCCCCGAGGGCTCTCTCCCCTTTCACTCTTGTCTAGAAACCTTGGACCATGGGACAAAACCCTGAGAGGGATTGTCAGAAGAGCCTCTAACCAATCCTGAGGAAATCTGGTACACTGATGGAAGCAGCTTTGTCTTGGATGGAAAAAGAAGAGCCGGGTATGCAGTAGTCTCCAATTTTGAAATCATAGAGGCTAAGCCTCTGCCACCAGGTACTTCAGCCCAATTAGCTGAGCTCATAGCCCTGACTCAAGCCTGGAGCTGGGAAAAGGAAAAGAATAGCCATTTACACTGACTCCGAGTATGCCTTTCTGGTGCTACATGCACATGCTGCTGTTTGGAAAGAAAGGGGCTGCTTGACCACCCGAGGGTCCCCAATCAAATATGGTGGTCAAATTCTTAGACTCTTGGAGGCAGTCCATCTGCCCACTGAGGTTTCGGTCTCCCACTGTAAAGGACACCAAAAAGGGAGCATGGAAGTGGCACGAGGGAACCAAACAGCTGACCAGGCAGCTAAGAGAGCAGCATTACAGAACCATGACCTAATAGGGGTTGCCACCTTAGTTCCACAGACTAATTTGCCAGAAACTCCTCCATATAGTGAAGGTGAGACTCTTATAGCTAAGAGTGAGGGCTTTCAAGAAGATCATATGGGGTGGTTCCAAAAGGAGAGACTCCTTTCTCTGCCTGGAAACCTTCAATGGAAGTTGGTTAATTCCTTACATGCCACCACTCATTTAGGAGAAAAGGCCCTCCAAAGATTACTAGAAAGGTCCTTCAGAGGAACAGGCTTCCAAACAACTATAAGGCAAATGGTCTCCTCTTGTCCCACTTGCCAATTAACCCCCAAGGAGCTCGAAGACCCCAGCTGGCCCAGCCCGTTCAACGACGTGCGACTTACCCAGGAGAGGACTGGCAGATGGACTTCACCCAGATGCCAGTTTCTCAAGGGTATAAATACCTATTAGTCATGATAGATACATACACAGGATGGATTGAAGGATTTCCTACCCAGACTGAGAAGGCTGAGGAGGTAGTGAAAAAACTGCTCCATGAAATCACTCCAAGATTTGGTCTGCCCAGGTCATTACAAAGTGACAATGGGACATCATTTACTTCTAAGGTCACCCAAGTGGTCTCTAAAGCATTGGCCATTACTTATTATCTCCTTTGTGCCTGGAGGCCTTAGTCTTCAGGAAAAGTAGAAAGAGCCAACCAATTCTTAAAATCAGCGATAAAAAAGATAACCCAGGAGACCTCCCTGGGATGTAAGGAGGCTTTACCAATAGCTCTCCTCCGCACCCATATTGCCCCTAAGGAACAGGTTGGTCTTAGTCCTTATGAGATGCTATATGGGAGACCTTTTGTTTATGTCAATGACTTCTTCCTAGATCCAGAGGTTCAGACCCTCCAGTCTTATACCACGGCCACCGGGCAGTTCCAACAGGATATATGCTTGTGGGGTATGAACCAGGACCCAAAAGATTCTAAGGAGTCACCACTATATGCTCCGGGGATACAAGTCCTAATTAAAGTCTGGAAAGATGGGTCCCCAAAGGCTCAACTAAAGCCCACATGGAAGGGCCCCTACCCTGTAATACTTTCTACCCCCACAGCAGTCAAGGTACCAGGACACGACTCCTGGACTCACTACTCACGAGTCAAGCCATGGAAGAAAACAGAAGAAGACACTCAACACACCTGTAAGCCCCTGGGAGGTCTCAGACACCTATTCAGGACTGCAAATGAGTGCCATTCTAAGGAACACCCCCAAAATTAAGTTTCTGGGGATAAGACTTCTCAGGATCACTCTAAAGAGCCAGCACAGCTTGGCAGGGATAGTACTCCACAACAGACAGGAGATAGATCTTCTGATCCCTGAACAAAGAGGGACCTGAGCCACCCTGGCGATGTGAATTTGGAATTGGCTAATGCCTGTATTAGTCCTTGTTATGCCATATTGATGCTGCTTATGATTGTTTCATGTATTATCAACTGTCTAACCTATTTTGTCTCTGCTCAGGTCAACAAGCTACAACATGTGGTGCCAGTTCAACAAAGACACAAAACTATAGCCGAACATGGAAAACATCACTCACCCTTAGATGGACGCCACTATGAGGACTCTGAGGCCTGAGACTAGCAAGAGGGGGAGGCCCAATACCCCTTGCCACCCCAATTCAGCAGGAAGTAACCAGAAAGACCTCGACGCCCCTATTCCCAAAGAATTGGGCCTCCTATCTCTTGATGGGGGAACGTTAGGCAGTTAGAATAGGAAACAGGAGTCCAAAATGGCTGTGGATAAAAGACAAGGAAGGGAAAAGCCCGAGAAAATAGAACAAAGGTAGGTCCGAGGACCTGAGTGAGGACCTCAGGTAGAACAAACAGCACTCCTGGCTAGCCCAATTTACATAGGGCAGGCCCGGGGGGAGGAGAAAACATATACAAAGAGGAGCCAAAGCACGCTGCTCTCTCTCTCTCCTGCGCACCTCCACTCTCTTCTCTTAGCATCTTCGGGTAGGCATGCCCTCACGCTTCAAGGATGGATTCTCCTGCTATTATCTAAATAAAATAGAGCTGTAACACGATTTGTCCAAGAGCCGAGCTGTGACACACCGAGGGCTTTAATGTCCGTCACTCCAAATCTTTGTTGTGATGAGACAGAACCGAGGAGCATACACTCGCCTGACAAAACCAACTGCATATGTTGACTAATAATTGCTTTTGTGTTATTTTATTAATCAAAGTCACTGGTAACTACTGCAGCTTCTAATCAACATGAAATATAAATGTCACCACACTGAGCAGCTGCAGTTCTATGCAAAAGAAGGGAATTTGGCATTTTGTTGGCCTGTGCAGCTTTATAAGAGGTAAATATTTAACTGTTGTTGAGGCTTTTAAAATAGTGAGAAAGACCCATGAACCTCTTAAGAATCTATCCTAAAGAAGTGATTTAAATTGCAGAAGAAAAAAATGTATTTACAAAAATGTTCATTACATTATTTATGATATCTTAAAATCAGAAGCACACTAAATATTCATCTGTAAATAAATTAGAGCATATTTGCATGTTTTCACATGGCATATTTTGCAGCCATTAAGAGTTCTATTTGGTCTTAAAGTGAAGAAAGATTTCCTATGCAGGGCACCAAACCCAGAAGCCATTAAAGGAAAGCTAACAGATTTGACAACATAAATATTAAAAAGGCTTGTCCTTGAAAGACACCATAAACAAAGTGAAAATATGAACGACAAACTGAGATAAAATATGCACCAGGAACAACATTAAATTCATGTATTTTAATTTTCTCCATAAATCATTCTTTCAGCTTCTCTTTTCCAAGGCTGAGCCATAGAGTGCACTTCCCAGAAAAAGAGGGGAGGGACTGCCTGGGGCTGGGGGGCCCTTGAGAGACTGAGTCTCAATGCTGACTTCCTTCACCCTGTTAGCAAGACAGGGGTCTCAGACGCCAGCCTTTGTGGAGAAAAGAAGAATGATTTTGTCCTGAAGCTTAGCCTTTAATAAATCAAGGACCAATTTGGATGGACTTGAGCATAAATGTCTACACAGCGAGAACTACTACCAAGAGGAAGTGGGAAACATAGCCAGCCCTTCTTCAGGGAGGATTGTGGGCAGAAGAGGAGGTCGGGAGGAGCAGTTGGTGAGAGCTGTGCATCCTGAGTGTCCCAGAGTTGTAGATAGATAGATGGAAGGGAATGTCAAAACAGAAGAGAGACCCCTGGGCTTCCCTGGTAGCCTAGCGGTAAAAAATCCACATGCTGATACAGGAGACACAGGTTTGATTCCTGATCCAGGAAGATCTCCTCTGTCCATGGGATTTTCCAGGCAAGAATACTGGAGTGGGTTGCCGTTTCCTCCTCCAGGGGATCTTCCCGACCCAGGGATTGAACCCAGGTCTCCTGCATTGCAGACAGACTCCTGCATTGCAGGTGGATTCTTTACCAACCGAGCTACAAGGGAAGCAAAATCCCATAGACAGAGGAGCCTGGCGGGATACCGTCCACACGGTCGCAAGAGTTGGACACGATGTAGTGACTAAACCACCAGGAAGATCTCACATGCTCTGGAGCAACTAAGCCCTGCGCCACAACTACTGAGCCTGTACTCTAGAGCCTGGGAACTGCAACTACTGAAGCCCGTGAATCCTAGAGCCCGGGCTCTATAACAAGAGAAACCACTCAGTGAGAAGCTGGTGCACTGAAATTAGAGAATAGGCTCTGCTTGCTGCAACTAGAGAAAACCCATGCGTCAACGAGGACCCAACAGAGCCAAAAGGTAAGTAATTAATTAAATAAAATTATTAAAAAAGAGGCCTCTAACTCTGTTTTCTTTGGGGCTTCTGGGAAGAGAAGCCTCACCAGATACCTGCCCTGGCGCAACCCTTCTGCTTGTTTAGGTAGACAGAAGTCCAGCATTTAGCTACCAAGAGTCTTTTCCTGTGTTTGTTGGCATGAAAGGTGTCCAAAATTTCCTGCATATCCTTGGGAAGAAGGGACTGACCCTGCAAGTGAGGACTGAGCGGTCTTCCAGGCTGGGACCTAAATGGGATTTGCAGCCAGGCTTCATGGGGCACCAATAAGACTGGAATGAAGAGTTCATTGAAAGGACCACTGGATTCTGAACAAGCTAAGAAAGGCTTCGAGTTTATCAGCTAGAGATGTTAGCAACAAATGTTGGCAAGATGTCTGCTCAGTGACCAAGAAGAAACATGGCTACAAAAATAAGAGGCAGTACCAGTACCTATGCTCAGGAACTTAGGGACCTGTCCTCCCCTTCACCTCAAGATCATACAAACTCCATCCCCTATATACCCAAATGCCATCTCGAGAATTAACAGGAAGAGGAGTATTAAAGTAATGAATAGGGTGACTGCAATAAAAAGGTCTTAAAATAGGTGCCTTAAAAAAAATAGAAGCTGGTTTCTCTGTTGGATGAAAGTCTACGTGGACAGTGCAGATCTGGTATGGCAGCTTGAGGGGGTCTGGACCTAAGCTCCTTTCTTGTTGCCCTTCTGTTCTCAACACATGACTTCTGTCTCATTGGGACGTCTGTTCTAGTGCCTGGCATCCTGTCTGCTTTCCAGCTAGTGGGGTGAGGGAAGACAATTCATTCAAGTCATACTACCCTCCAGTCCCAGTCAGGGCCTGAGCTGGGAGTCCTGCACAGCACATTAACTCACGTGTTGCTGTCCAGGATTGGGTCACATCCATGCACCCAGTTAGATGGGAGGTCGTCGAGAAATATCTGGGGAAAAATGGGGAGAAATATTAAAAAACACTCTGACCACCATCACCCCCACCACTTTCCCCCGGAAGCAGGAACTAAATCTTCCGTGTGAAGTTATCCTCCCTATACCAGGATAGAAATCATTCTTATCACCCAAGTTAGGGAATTCAAGGTTAAGAAAGCTGGATAAACAAACTTTGTTACCTCTTCATTCATCTACCAGCCAAGCCCAAGCCCCTTTGTTAAATCTTCACAAATAATTGTTTCTTTGTCTAAAAATGATATATGAATAGCCTTCTTTGGTCACTTTGGGGGTTCCTGTTCTACAAAACTTATGTGTGTACAATTTTTTTTTCTCCTGCTAATCTGTCTCGTGTCAATTTAATTATTAGACCAGCCAAAAGAACTGGTCAAGAAGAGTAGAGAGGAGTTTACCCCTCCTCCACACAGTACATGTATATGGCAAAGAACTTTTATCCAGAATACAAAAAGAACTCTTGTAGGGAATTATCTAGAGGTCTAGTGAACTCCGTGCTTCCCCTGCAGGGGGAAGGTTCAGTCCCTGGTCAGGGAATTAAGATTTCATGGCACATGGCACAGCCCCCAAAACAAACTCTTATAAATCAATAATAAAAAGACAAACAACATTATTAAAGATAGATAAAAGGCTTGAGAAGAAAAACTTCATAAAACAAAATTCTCTGATCAATAAGCACAGAGAGGTTCGACTTTTTAGTCATCAGGGAAATACATATTAAAGCCACAGTAAGACATTGCTTTACACCCTTTAGGATGAATAAAATTAAAAAGACTGAAATTCCAAAGGTTAGCAGGAATGTGGAACAGTTGGACTTCCATATATTGCTGGTGTCTATGTATCAATGAAATGGGACAACCATTTAGCAAAACTGTGTTGCAGCTTCTTCTTACGTAAAGGTAAACATATACCATCTTATAACCCGCTGTGGTGGCAGAACGATACCCCCTGACCCCATACAAAGATGTCCACATCCCAATCCCCAGAATTTGTAACTATATTACAATATGTGGCAAAAGGGACCTTGAGGATGTGATTAAATTAAGGATTTTGTGATTAAGAAATTGTCTCAGATTATCAAGGTGGGCTCAGTGTAATCACGAGGGCAGGGAGCCATAAGCCAGAGAATTCAGGCAGCTTCTAGAAGCTGAAAAAAGTCCAGAAACTGATTCACCCTTGCTATGGACTGAACTATCGCCTTCCGCAATTGATGGGTCCCTATATGTTAAAAGTCCTAAACCCAGTGTAATGGTACTTAGAGATGAGGCCTTTTGGAAGTTATTCTTGTTTGTTGTTGTTCTGTAGCTAAGTCGTGTCTGACTCTTTGTGACTCCATGAGGTACAGCACACCAGGCTTCCCTGTCCTTTATTATCTCCTGAAGTTTGTTCAAGCTCACGTCCATTGAGTCCGTGATGCCATCCAACCATCTCATCCTCTGTCGTCCCCTTCTCCTCCTGCCCTCAATCTTTCCCAGCATCAGGGTCTTTTCCAGTGAGCTGGCTGTTCATATCAGGTGGCTAAAGTATTGGAGCTTCAGCTTCATCCTCAGTCCTTCCCATGAATATTCAGGGTTGATTTTCTTTAGAGCTGACTGGTTTGATCTCCTTGTAGTCCAGGGACTCAAGAGTCTTCTCCAGCATGATGAGGTCATAAGAATGAGGCCCTCATGATGGGATTAGTACCCTTCAAAAAAAGAGACACCAGAGGGCACCCCTCCATCTCCAGCCCCCTACCACTGTGAGCACACCGTAAGAAGGGGGCCATGTATAAGCCAGGAAGAAAACTTTCACCAGAACCTGACTGTGCTGGGACTCTGATCTCAGCCTTCCAGGGGCCAAACCCGAGAAAATTAAATTCCTGTCGATTAAGCCACCCAGCCTATGGTACTTCCTTATGGCAGCTGAGCTGACCAAGTTACCCCTAGAGCCTCCAGGAAGAAATGTAGCCCTGATGACCACAATTTTAGCCCAGCAAGACCTGTGTCTGACTTCTGACCACAGAAATATAAAATAATGAATCTATGTTGTTTTAAGCCACTGTTTGTGGTAATTTGTTACAGGAGCAATAAAAACATGAATACACTCAGCAATTTCTCTTCTAGACATTTACCCAAGAGAAATGAAAACAAAAAACTCTATAAGAATACTTGTACATGAATATTCCTGGTAGCTTTATTCACAATAGTGAAAACCTAGAAATAATCCAAATGTCCATCAACAGGAGAACTAATAAACAAATTGTGCCATAACAGACAATGGGATATTGCTTAACAATTTAAAAAGAATGAAGTATTGTTATATGCAGCAGTGTGCATGAAGCTCAAAAACATGTTTGTTGAGTGAAAGAAACCAGACACAAATGGGTATATACTGCATGATTCCATTCACACGGTGTTCAAGAAGGGGTGAAACTGATATATGATGGTAGACATTGGAATGATGGTTGTCTGTGGGGTTTGAGCACAAGGGAATTTTCTGGGGTGATGGACATAGCCTGTGTTTTGATTAATGTGTTGGTTGCATAGGAATAAAACCTTAGTGAAACCTTTTGTCTTATACACTTGAGATCTTTGCACACTTCGCTGTACTTAAGTTTTCCTCATCAAAAAAAAAAAAGAAGGTGGAAGGACTTCCCTGGTGGTCCAGTGGTTAAGACTCCACACTGCCACTGTAAGGCTGGGACGGGATCCCTGGTCAGGGAACTAAGATCCCCACATGTCATGTGGTGCAGCCAAAAGATTTCTTAGAAAAGGAAAAACAGATATTGGGGGACATCTCCCAGTCTCTGATATGTCATTTACATATCCTGTATATTTTTTCATGTAATGTAAAAATCCGTTTGTACAGTAGTTAATGTTTGCTGCTGTAATTGATGAATCCCTAAATTACACTGCCTTAACACTAAAATGTTTCTAATTCACAGGAAGCCAAATGGGTGCTCCTGATCATTGCATTTGTTTGCATCAAGCCAGCAGTAGGGTTAGAGCTGATAGAGTGCATGCGAGTTCTGTATGGACCATGCCTAGCAGAGACATACATCATTTTTCTCTCCTTCTGTTGGCCTGAATTTCACCACATAGCTATACCTAACTGATGAAAGGCAGGTCATTTTGTAGTCTAGCCAACAGCCTTACAAGGTGATGAAAAGGATTTGATGTTAGCAGTCCCTGCCACAGCGTGTTATTAGCTAGCCTGTGTTAAGTATTTACTGTTCACCAGCAACTGTTCTAAGGGCTTTATGTTTAATCAACAACACTCTGAGGTACATACTAGTTTAATCTCCATTTTACAAGCGAGGAAACAGAGATGTAGAGAAATTGGTTGTCTAAGAGGTGGAGTCTGGATTTGAACTCGGGCAGCCTAAGACCAGAGCATATGGCCATAACCACCATTTTAACGCTGCACCTCTTTAAAGACTGCATGATATGCTGAATGTTTGGATGAGACAAATTTTACTTAGCCATTTTCATATTGTGAGAGATTTAGATTATGTATCATTGGGGCCTCTATAAATAATGCATTGCTGAACATCTTAACAGCTCTTTTCCCCTCCATCACAGATTAATTCCTTAGGATTCATTCTTTTTTATCTTTTAAAGTTTGCTAAATTAGGCAGATGAGTCTCTACTTCCTTTCTGAATTATGCATTGAATACAAAGGACCTCATTATTGACAAGCCGTTCATCACTGGATGTTAAATGTTTTGGTTCAGCTCTCTAAGTTTGCAAATTGCTCTCTACAAAATATTAATCTGTTTTTGTTGATAGTTGGCCCTAAGATACTTGAGTAGACAGACAGTTCCTCACTTTATACAACAGTTATCAATGTTGCATGGGGAGAGATTTCACGGTTTTATTTGATCCAACTCAGCTGATGGAAGAAGATAGTTCTAAAAATGGGGGAACAAAAATAGAAGTTTTATAAATTGAGTCACATTTTTTACTTACTAAGGGAGCTTGCTCTCCAAGACAGCCTAGGAGAAATGGCTCAATAAGTGAAATTTAGCTTGTGAAACAATTCACAGCCGTTAAAGTCAAGATAGAGAAAAGGACCAGACTGGAAGCTGGCAAATTGGGTCTCAGTTTTGGAAGAGATTCAGCTGTTACCGAGTAATAGCTAACATTTACCAATGTTTACTGTGCACCAAACACCCTCAAACATGGTGCTCAGCACTTTACAGACTTTGTCTCCTTTAACCCTTGAGGCAAACCTTTGGAGTCTGTACCGACCGTTAATAACCCTGTTGTACCAGTGAGGGAACTGGGACTTGGAGGCATTCAATGTGGAGGCACTACTTTTAAAAGCAGAAAACCACCCCCCACAAAATAGTTTAGGAAACCTCATAAAATGCAGTTTACCTCTTTTTAGATTTTTCATATGACAGGGGTAGGGGTAGGTTGAGAATTCCACTCAGGTAGATAATTCCAAAATCCTAAAATACTCTTTGCTTGTCAGTTAAGAATATGGAATAGGGTGGAAAGTTGACTAGCCTGGTGAAAATCTAACCTTCCTTGAAAGCGAATGGGAGGGATGGGCTACGGAATGCTGACTGATGGATTGACTGATGACCTGCCAAGAAGAGGTGACCCACTGGGAAGTCCGCTGGGCTGTCGTCTCCAGGCTCTCTCTTGCTCTTTCTCTATTCCAAGGCTCTCCCACCAGGTGTCTGGGGACTACTCCCACCCCCTTCTTCCTTCTCTTCTTTCACCCTCTTCCATGGCCTCTCCCAGCCCCTGCCAGGCCCAACCTTTCCTTCCTGTCTCTTCCCTCTTTGTCATTCAAGCCACACCCTTGGGAATCTTCTTGAACTTCTCAGAAGGGAGGTGCTGACTTTCAACAGGCCCCATCTGTAAAATGAGAAACCCATTTAATGAGAAATCTGTTTAAATGAGAAATTCCATCCCAGACCCCTATCCTTATTCCAAGCCTGCTTTTCCTCGTGTGGATCAGGGACGTGTCACGGGAGCTGTCGGACCCCCGAGGACCGTCTTTCAGTCTCAGATGCCGCAGGAAGCCCAGCGCTCGCTCTCAAGGGGCTGCTGGGCAGACAGGTCCCAGGATTTCTCTCTAGCACTCCTGCGGGCACAGCACGGAGCTGAGGATAGCCAGACACTGGATGAGCTTGGATCACGTCCTGCATGCAGGACCCACGGCTTCTGGTGTCCCCACCTGGATGTGGCAACCTCCACTAAGGCAGGGGAGGATTCCAGGGAAAACAAGATGAGAATGATTGTGCAGTGGGTGTGTGTATGCAGAAGGAGGCCTGGTCCCAGTCCGCTGAGCAGAAAGCCCCGCTGCCCAGCCACTACCGCTGGGACATTTGGTCTTGTGGTGGCACTGACTTGGGTGCAAAGGCCCACAGGAGGTACCTCACCAGCTGCCTTTCTCAGGGAACGCAGTCTCCTTAGAAAGGAAAGACTTTGGGAATGCATGCGGGCTTGCTTACGGGCGCCATGCACTGTATTTACAGAAAAGAATAAAAGATGTGAAAACACCCATGTGCAGTGAAGACCTAGCTGACTAAGGAGCCACAGGGTCTAAATGGACTGTGATTGTGCTTGTGGATGGCGGATGGCAGGCACATGGGTGGATTTCTGGAGTGGCTGTGGAGCAGTGGTTAGGGCGTGCGAGTTACACATCCTGGCCTGGGGCCCTGGTATTATGACTTTCTTGAGCTGATCTTAGCCAAACTGCTTAACCACAGTTTATGGAGCTGAAAAGTAGGCGTCTTAATGCTACCTTACAGATTTTCTTGTTTTGGTTTTGATAATTACAAGAGAGTTGGTGTTAAAGAGCCTGGCATGTAGTCAGTGCTCCATAACATTAGAGAAACCTGAATCTGGCAAAATCAGCAGGCCTCGTGGTCTGTACAGGAAATTGTCTGGTGTGGCAGAACTCCTGTTAGGGATACATTGGTTACCACCTGAGGAACTGCCAACAGTAGTTGCCTCCCAGAAGCAGAAATGGTTACCAGGGGCATGGGAGGGAGGGTCATTTATTTTTTGAATTTTGCCCATATATGTCCATTTCTCATGTTTTTTTTTTTTAATAAGTAAAATTTAAGTTTTTAAAAAGAACACACTGTATTGTATTAGTGTTTTAATGTTGTCAAAATATCAATATATATATATGGTTTTTATTCAAACTTCAAAACATTCTTGAGAAATAGATATTTATCTTCATTTTATAGGTGAAGAAATAGAGGATCAGACTTAAGGTAAGGTCCCATGGTTCATGGTTAGAGAGGCAGAATGTAGCCTCTATCCCAGGGCCCGTTATTGTGTTTTGTTTTTCCAGTTTTAATAAGAAGTAAATGACATACATTACTGTGTAAGTTAAAGGTGTACAGGATGGCCTGGTCCTTTTAAAACAAGTGGCTTCTGTTATGGCAGTTGGGAGCCTGAGGCCACACCCTGGGACTACTACGGCTTGACCTGTGAACCTCTGGGTGTCCTGGGCAGGGGAAGCAGGGGCCCTCAGTGCCTCAGTTCCCGCTGGTATCACTGCTCTGATGCTTCATGGATAAAGACAAGGGATGTGAAAGACAAGTTTCACACCAACTTGCTTCCTCCACAGTTCAGTCACGTAGGCCCCTCCTCTGTGCAGCAAGGGGGTATCCAGATGAGACGGCATCATCGGCTCTTCCCCTCAGTGACGCGAGGAGGAGTCCTTTTCTGCCACCTATATCAGTATCACCTGGGAGCCTCTGCACTCCCAAGGCCCCACGTTTAGTCTGGGGTAAGCAGGGCCGGGCGTCTTTGAGAAGCTGCCCAGGAGACGCTGCTGTGCAGCCAGGCTGGAGGCCACTGGACTGGAGGATTGTAGTCTGCCTGCCGGGCAGTGCTGAGGCCCCCCTGAGGTGAAGGTCGACAGCTGCACCTTTGCCAGCATGCAGTGTGCTTTGCTGTGAACAGCAAGGGGCTGTGATGCATTCTGGTTCCAGGGCACCACTGGCAGAAGCTAGCTGAAGGAGGCTGGCTGACATCTGTTGACTGGGTCATTTCACCTACTTGGTTACTCTGCGCCTCTTCGCTAGATGCTCTCTGGTGGGTGTTACCATGTAAAACCGAGATCTGCACACTTGGGCCCATTTTCATGTGTCTGCTCACATCCTCTGCCCAGCCCTTATCTTCCAATCTTCTTCCTTCCAGGCCCCTGACCAGTCAGCCAAGCCATCAGTCACCGCCTGTGCATTGTACATATTCTAGCTTCAGGACACTTCTCTTTCCACACTAAAGGGATGATGAGATGTGCCATCTGAAACACCACCTGTTTATTGCAGGGCCGCATCCCTGTGTTTCAAGGCCACCCTAGAGGAGGCTGTAGTGTGGCTAACATCACATTCAGTTTACACGGGTATAGGAAGCTGGCCCATCTGTAACCCAAGCTCAGCCTTTTTCTTCCTCCCCTGGCTGGCTGGCCAGGAGCCCCACCTGGGAGTGAGCTGAGGGCGGTGCGCTGGGGCCACAGGGGTGGGGGCTGTGCAGCAGGCCTGTGGCTTCTGGCCGTGCCCCTGCTCAGCCCTGGCTGAGCCATCTCCACCTTAAAGTGGACCATTGCTGGGCCTGCCAGATCTTATAGTTTGGAGGGCCTGACAAGACCCAGCTCACAGTGGGCAGTTCTGGCTGCTCTGCTCGGCCCCATGCATATTTGTTTTGTTTTATTGGTGGATGCATAGTTCTCTGCTGCAGAGAGCATAGCCTTGCCAGTGAACCTGGGGGTCTCATTGTGAGTTTCCCTAGAGCTTGTCCCCAACCCCACAAGGCCCCTTTTCCCACCACCGAGGACTTCAGCACCGCAATGTCAGCTGGGTCATATGGCTCAGGTGACAGAGCTGCTTGTGTTGTTGGGTAATACAGGGCCACTTGCAGATACTAGTGTGGGGGGTGGGCACCTAAAAGGGGCTTCCCCTTCCTTCTCAGGTGAGGATCTGCAAGCTAAACGTGTTAAGTTCTTAGAAAGACAGAACCAGAAAGAAAATGCAGTTGCTCTTTTTTGGCCCATTGTGTGTTGTTTTGGATCACTGTATGCACGTGTCTCCCAACTAGTTCTGGCTTGCTTTAGGGCAGAATTAGGATCACAGCCTCTCTGCCCACCTAGCTCTGGCACCCTGGGCCAACCACATCACTTCTCTGGGCCTTGATTTTCCCCCTCTATAAACTGGGGATAACATCAGAGCCCACCGTGGTGCTGTGAGCATTAAGAGAAAGAAAACACACAGCCCCTCAAATGGTGTCTGCACACAGTCAGCCCCTTAAGGGCTGGCTAGCATTCTCTCCTGTGACCCTCTGACAAAAAGCCCACCCCTACCCCAGTGCTCAGTAAATCTATGCTAATGTGTTAGTGGGTGTTGATGAGTTCATGTAACTCTTGGATCATATGTGATTAACATGTGTGTTTTAATAGGCTTGTTTACAGTGCTTCTAATGATGTGTGGATTCTTTGGGGGCTAGGGGGTTGTTCTCTCAAGCTGTAAACCCAGCACTGCTCTGCTCCACACTCTTCTCAGTGTTTCCAGCCCACCTGCTCCATAGCCTGCGGTCTCACAGACACCCTGAGCCGAGGACTGCAGGGTGTATGTGTATGTGGTTTGTGTGGTTTGTGCATACGTGTATAGTTTGTATGTACATGTGTGTGCTCTTTATGTGTGGTATGTATGCATGTGTCCTATAGTTAAGCCCCCAGAAGCAGGAAAAAGTCACAGACTGACCCTTCCTGGGAACAATCCTGGTGCCTTATCCACCTCTGACGACACCGAGCCCCACCCTGCTCTCCCAACTTGACTGGAGACAGCATCTGTGCATATTTTTATATACAAATATAATCATCTAATATTTGTATCTCAGCATTTAACCTAGGGCTCTGGCTAAAAGTTTGCTCAATTCTGTAGGTGCTTCCGTAATTCAATAGGTGAAAAAGCAGTCCTGGAATGGTCTATTCTGGGCAGTGCTGCAGTGCCCTCTAGTGGATTCTCTCTGAACTTCATGAACTCTGATTTGGGGCGACACTAATCCTTGAGTTGGAAAGCATAGAAGTTTGTCCTCAGAAGCCAATCAGGCTTGGCCTCCATTACTGCTGGTCATTCTTCTGTCATGCCGAGAGCGAGGCTCAGCAGGAGCTGAGGCTGTGTGAGTTGAGGCTGGGGTCACACTGGGGAGGGGGTTGAAGTCAGCCAACAGGATCTGAGCCCTCCAAGGGCAGGGGCAGAGGAAAGTCAGACCACAGCTTTCTTCCCAACCCTCTCTTCTCTTTCTCTTCTCAGGCAAAAATGACTCAACAGATGCCTTGATTCTGTTAGCTAAAAAAAAAAAAGGTATCTAAGACAAGATGGCACACAAAGATAAAAATTCTCTCCTATCAGGCTAATACTTAACACCCACACCTAATCCATCAGCAAATCTTGCTGGTTCTGAACCCAAAAAACATCTGAAACCCATCCCCAAAGGCAGACCATTGCCCGAGCCACCATCATCTCCAACTTGACTTATCCCCACAGCCTCCTGGCACATTGCCTGGGTTCTGTTCTTCCTCCCCTGCAATCCAGACGCCAGATAGTGCCAGAAAGTTCTTCTAAAATCATAAACCAGATCGCATTGCCAGGCCTTTGTTTAAGAAGGCTTCACTTGTTCCTCATTTCACTTGAAATAAAACCCAAACGCCTCCCTGTGGCCTATGTGTAGAAAGATGTCATCACAGAGGGTGGGCCCAGGACCAAACGATAGGAGTGGCAGAGCTTGAACCTTGACACAGGAAGGGAGGCATTTTCTAATAATCAAAGGTGTTCGGGTTGTCTGCTTCACAAAGGGTGAGGTCCTGCTGGGACCATGCAGAACTGGTTCTGAGATTTCTGTACGAGGCTGACTGGGGGTCATCTCCTGCTGCCTTCCTGTCCCAGAATTTTCTATCTCTGGAAACAAGAAATGTGAGAAGGAAATCCCCGCTTTGTTGGTGGTGGCAAGATAAATAGAATCTGAACACAGGCAGTACACGTTTAGGAAGGGTCAGCCTCTGCTTCTTCTGGAACACTTCCTCCAGAGAGGAGCACAGAACTTGACAGGCAGCCCTTTCTTCCTCTTCGGGTGCCGGGCAGGCCAAGTCTGTCTGCCTCTTGGCAACTTCCTTGTCTCGGTCCCTCTTCTTCCCCTTTGCAGAGTTCTGATCAGTCCTCCAAAACCCTGCTGGAGATGATGCTGCATGTTGGGAGCATAGAGATGCAAGGTGTAAACTCTGTGTCGAGAAAGTTCACAGACCAGGGGATCAGGGCTGGCAAGGAGTTACAGCTCCTTGAGGATGATGCTGGACTAGGGTGGAGGGTGAGGGAAGGGCAGAGCACACATGAACTGGAGAGTGTCAAATCAATGCTGGCCGGGCATCACTCACCCAGGGAGCCACATGGTCGTGGTATCTGGAGAGTCCAAGGGTGGGGTCCAGGCTTGGGTGGTTTTTAAAGATCCTCAGGTGTTTCTAAGATGAGTAAGGGTGTGGGCCCCTGATTTCATTGGGAAGAGTTTCATCTTCAAGACACCTGGATTAGAATCCCAGTGCTGCCTCTTGAGAGCTGGGCCTGTGGCATCTACCTCTGTAGTGCTGGAAATGATCAGGAGGAGGAACAGGAAGGAGGGAGGGATAGAGGAGACAAGGAGAGATTTCTTGGGCAGTGTACCTGGCCAGAGAACACCAGGCTGCAGGCAGGTGTCTTTGCAAATGGCCACATCACACAGACACTGCTGCACTCCAGGCCCAGGCACAGTCGTGGGCACCCACACATTGCAGTTGCCATTTCTGGAGCATCTGCCATCAGATTTGTTATAGAAGGAGCCAAGATGGCACCTTCACATAGGGAACACAGTGCGTGCATACATTCATGCATGCATGCTAAGTCGCTTCAATTGTGTCTGAAGCTTTGCGACGCTATGGACTCCTGCCAGGGTCCTCTGTCCATGTGATTCTCCAGGCAAGAATACTGGAGTGGATTGGCATGCCCTCCTTCAGGGGATCTTCCCGACCCAGGGATCAACCTGAGTCTTATGTTTCCTGCCCTGGCAGACAGGTTCTTTACCACTAGCATCACCTGGGAAGCCCAGGCAACACAGTAAATCCTTGCAAAACATTATGGAAGGGAACTTCCCTGGTGGTCCAGCGGTTAAGACTTTGCCTTCTAATGCACAGGGTGTGGGTTCAATCCCTGGTTGGGAAGCTAAGGTCCTACATGCCTTGCGGCCAAAACACCAAAGCATAAAACAGAAACAATATTATAACAAATTCAATAAAGACTTTAAAAATGGTCCGTGTCAAAAAAATCTTTAAAAAACCCCAAAACATTGTGGAAGGATTTTCACTACCACTCTATGACGTGGGTACCATGAGTATCCATTACAGAGAAAGAAATGGGTGCACAGGGTTAAGTGGTTTGTCTAAGACACGCGAAGTTAAGTCTTGGACTGAATTAGAATGCAGACCTGTCTCAGGCAAAAGCATAGAATGAGTCTGCCTTACTCACTATCCAGATTAAGAAATAAGATATCATAGGCATAGTTGAAGCCTCTGTAGTCCCCAAATGAACTCCTTAACTCTCTCCTCTACAACCATTCTCTTGAATTTGGTGTTTATCATTTTCATGCATCTTTGTATAACTTTACCATACATGCAAAAATTCATAAACAGTACATGGTATTCTACTGCATGTTTTGAACCAGTGTCATAGCAATGAAAACCTCTTGCTATTGGTGTTTTCTTCTCAAAATAGTTCTTGACATTTATCCATGTTGATACATGTATCTCTAAATTATGTTTTATCATGACTTAAATTTTTTTTTTAGTTGCACTGGGTCTCCGTTGCTGTGCCTGGACTTTCTCTAGTTGTGGGGAGCAAGGGTTTGTCTTCATTGCGGTGCTGGGCTTCTTGTTGCGGTGGTTTCTCTTGTTGCAGGGCACAGGCTCAGGAGTTCTGGTGCACGGGCTTTGTTGCTTTGCTGCATGTGGAATCTTCCCAGACTGGGGATCAAAGCCCTGTCCCCTTCACTGAGAAGCGGACTCCTATCCACTGTACCACCAGGGAAGTCCTAAAAATTTTTACTTATGTATTTTGAAATTTGAGATATAACTGACATATAACATTGTATTAGTTGGAGGTGTATGACAATGATTTGATGTATGTCTGTATTGTGAAATGGTCACCACAATAAGTCCAAGTAACATCCATCATCACACAGAGTTATGGATGTTCTTCTTATGAAAATTTTTTAAATTAATTAATTATTTCTTTTGGCCGTGCTGGGTCTTTGTGGCGGCACTTGGGTTTTCTCTAGTTGCAGCGAGCAGGGGCTGCTCTCTAATTGCAGTGCGCGGGCGTCTCATTGCAGTGGCTTCTCTTGTTGTGGAGCACAAGCTTGAGGGCACGCGGGCCCAGTAGCTGTGGTGCTCAGGCTTGGTTGCTCAGAGGCATGTGAGATCTTCCCGGATCAGGGATTGAACCCATATCCCCTGCATTGGCAAGCAGATTCTTAACCATGGGACCACCTGGGAACTCCTGATGAAAACCTTTAACACCTACTCTTACGGCAGCTTTCAAATACGTAATTCAGTCTGGTTAGCTGTCGTCATCATACTGTATGCTCCATCTCCAGGACCTACCTTATAACCTGGAGTTTGTCTCTTTCAACAACCTTCACCCACTTTGCCCACCCCTCACCTCCTTCCTCTGGCAACCACAATCTGTTTTCTGTATCTATGAATTCTGCTTTTTTTTTTTTTTTTAAATAAGATTCTCCATATGAGCGAGGTCACACAGTATTTGTCTTTTTCTGTCTGACAGTTCACTTAGTAAAATGTCCTTAAGGTCTATCCATGTTGACACAAATGGGAGAATCTCCTTCCTTGTAGCTGAATACCACTCCATTGTGTATATTTGTCTTTATCCATCTGTCTGTCGGTGGACGCTTAGCTTGTTTTCGTGTCTTGGGTATTGAAAATAATGCTGCCACGAACATGGGGATACAGATATGTTTTTGAGTTTTAAAATTTCATTTATTTTGAATAAATGCCCAGAATGACATGATTTGCTGGGTCGTGTGGTAGTTCTCGGAGAAGGCAATGGCACCCCACTCCAGTACTCTTGCCTAGAAAATCCCATGGTCGGAGGAGCCTGGTAGGCTGCAGTCCGTGGGGTCGATAAGAGTCAGATAGACTGAGCATCTTCACTTTCACTTTTCACTTTCATGCATTGGAGAAGGAAATGGCAACCTACTCCAGTGCTCTTGCCTGGAGAATCCCAGGGACGACAGAGCCTGGTGGGCTGCCGTCTATGGGGTCGCACAGAGTCAGACACGACTGAAGTGACTTAGCAGCAGCAGCAGCAGCAGCAGCATGGTAGTTCTCTATATAGTTCTATTCTTAGTTTCTTGAGATATCACCATACTGTTTTCCACAGTGGCTGCACTAATTTACATTCTTCTCCACTCCAGCATTTTTATCTCTTGGGTTTTTTTTTTTTGGTAATTGCCATTCTAACAGGTGTGAAGTGGTTTACCATTATGATGTTGATTTGCATTTGCCCAGTGATTAGTGATGTTGAGCCTTTTCTTTCTTTTAAAGGTACAGGCATACTTCATTTTATTGAGCTTCACTTTAGTTCACCCTGTAGATAGTGCATTAAACATTTTTTTATTGGGATATATTTGATGTGCAATATTATATATGTTTCAGGTGTACAACATAGTGATTCACAATTTTTAAAGGTTATACAGCATTTATCATTATTACAAAATACTGGCTATATCCTCTATGCTGTACAATATATCTTTGTAGCTTCTTTTATACATCATAGTTTATACTTAATCCCTTACTCCTAATGTACCCCCCTGTTTCTTTTTTGTTATATTCATTACTTTGTTTTATTTTTTAGATTCCACATGTTGGCAAGATCACACAGTATTTGTCTTTCTCTGTCTTATTTTAGTTAGCATATTACCCCCCAAGTCCGTCCGCATTGTTGCAAATGGCTGTGAGCCTTTTCATGTGCCTGTGGCCATCTGTTTGTCTTCTCTGGAAAAATGTCTACTCAGATCCTCTGCCCATTTTTTTCTATTGTTTTTATAGTCACCTTTTAAAAGTCATGATTCTGTTGGTGGCCCTTTAGGTTGCTCTCAATTTTCCGCTATTATAGACAATGCTACCACAGACAGTTCTGTGTGGGTGACCTTGTGCAGGCATGGGCGAGTTTCACAAGGGTGGGTGCACACGTAGGAGTGGAGTTCCTGGGCTCAGGGCATTGTGCTCTTCAATTCCTGCAGTCTATGTGCCAGCTATGTGCCCTATGCCCTCCCCCACATTTGGTGGAGCCAGATTTCACATGTACAAGCCTACCTTCCTATTCTGGGCTGAATAGCCTTTTGTGATAAAAACAACAGAACAGTTACACAGGGAATGCATCTAGACCACGTTCTTGGCTGTTAAGTCCTCAGCAAAGCCTGGACGGAGGTCGCTAAGGCAAGCTGTGCCGTTATTAATTCAGGAAGAACATCCTGTTAGGAAACATGGAGTGAGAGACGTGGAGTGTGCTGGGAACTTGGACGTGCCTGTTGGCCATCTCCACCAGCAATCTGCTTCAAGGCACCATCTTTTTGTCTCAACCTTGTGTTTGAGGGAAGAAACAGGGAGCTCAATCTTCTGGGTTTGCCTGGCATGATCCTAGTTCATGCCAGTTGTCCCCGCAAAAGTATTGATAGCATCTTCTTTGACTCTTCAAAGTGCTTAGCTTGGAAAGATAAATTACACGGTCACCCTAGCTATAAGAGCGACAATTCAGATCAATTTCTTATCCAAAGTGTTCTGATTTTTGATACTCTGCTGGGATTGATGCAGAGATGATTGAGGACTTTGAGACCCTGGGGGCTGTGAAGCCTGTGGTCAGAGCCGCCACTGTTGCTACAAAAACAGGATTGAAGATGGAGGCACAAGCCCTCAGAAACTTTCAGAGAGCTGACCATAGCCCCTTCCCCTGAGAAGGTCTGGTGTGCTCCCTGAGGAGGCCTGGCCTTGCTTCCCGGGCACTGCCCATGGGACGGCCAGCTCAGGGGCAGGTGGTGCCGGGCAGCCTGGCAGGCCCTCCCCCTCCCAGGCTCCTCAAGATTGGAATCTGTTCCAGGCCACCAGACAGCACTCCCTGCCAGCTTGTTCACAAAAACGGTTCCTGGACGTGCTTCGTGAGTTGTGGCCAAGCTCTTGTGACACCACCTCCTGGAATTACAAAGAGATCCTTTGTGGGCAGCCGGCTCCAGCTAACAGCTTGTGGATGGCTGGACTCCCCCTGGTGCTTTCTTTACTAGACAGCCCCCTCACTCCTGTCCATTCACTTCCAGACAATCTGGGATCCTAGATGGATAATTGGGCCATCTGATCAACCTGAAGAGGTAGGTCAGGGCGGCCTTCCAGCGTTCAAGCTTCCGGAGGAAATGACAGGGCACAATGGGAGACCTGTGGTGGGACACAGCTCAGGGCACCGGCATTCAGGGGTTCTCTTCCAGCACTGGGCCACCTCCCAGGCACAGGCCACCAGCTTAGCAGCATGCTCATGTGACAAAGGCTTATCCTTAGAAATAAGTCCACGTGGGATTTCCAACTGAGCCGCCTCAGCAGCTGAGTCTCTTACTTTAAAGAATAGACCCACTGAGGATGACTCCTACCAGGGGCGTTTCCAGACGCCTCTGGGGTTACCACCTCCATGAAGCCTTTGTTGAGCTGCCTCACCCCCACCTAGGCCCAGATAATAGTGTGCCCTCTTGCAATTGTGCCTCCCCCATGATCCATGATGACACACACACACACACACGTACACATGCCTATCACAGCAGAATTATTCCCCCAAGGACAGTGACAGGATCTCATTTAGTTCTGCATTCCCCTTTAGGCACTAGGCGCTTAGTACAAGTTTCCTGAATGAAGAAATGAGTCAATCCTGCACCTAGAGGGGTTGATCCCAGAAGCTGACTGGATAGAGGAACTCAAATGATAGGTCAAGTCTCTTTTTCGCCTTCCTCATTTTTGTCTGTCTCAGTTTCTGTTGTGAGGACAGACTGTTTCCATGTTTGGGGAGGATGGGCACCAGCAAGCCCTAATTCTTAGCATTTCTGCTCTGGGAAAAGAAGGCAGCTCCATGGGCTTCCCATAGTCCCTCAACCACCCCTGGGGCCATGGTTGGGGGGCAGTCCTCTGACTGGAAAGCCCACTAGAATCCTATGGTTGCACTGGGGAGAGACAGCTCCCCAAAGTGAGGGGATGGAGGTGGTCCTGAAAAGACAGAGTTCATGGACATCCAGAGCATAGCATTGAAGCTTGAGGAATTCCTAGGAAGAGAGATTCAGAGCTAGAGGACTCTGGGAGCCTCTAATAACCACAGCCAAGGAGCTTAGGCCTGGCCAAGTTTTACAAGGACATCCCCTCTGCAAGCACAACAAGTTGTTATACCTGCAGGTTCTGGACATCAGTCAACAGTGAGTGGATGTTAACTGAGGGCCTGCTCAATACCAGACACTGTGCAGGCCTGGTGGGGGGTGGGGCTCAGTGGTCAGCAAACCCGACACATGCCTGCCTTCCCATGGCTGGCCATCTATTTGATGGCTATGTCCACTGAGTGGTCTCCAGTAAGTCTCACCTCCTGGCAGGCTTAGATTCCAGGATGACAGGGGTGGGGCCAACTTCCCAACAGCTAACATTCTCAGAACTGGGCTTGACAGCACAGCCCCATTTCGTTCTGGAAACAGTGCTATCTGTAGATTTTAGGCCTTAGAGTCAGAAACAGGTCCTAACTCAAGAAAAAAAAAATAGGAGAGAGGAAATGCGAGGGTGGAAAGAGAGAGAGAGAGAACCTGAGAGCCAGTTCACCCAGCTGAAGGAAACCATGGACAGCCCCGCTTTAGGGTGGGCGGGGATGGAACCAGGGCCTGCAGTGGCTGAATGTGGACTCTAGAGGGTGCTGCTCCACGGGCTCAGCATCAGCTCCCTTCTGTCCTCGCGACTTCTCTCAGGCCTCCAATGCCCAGAACGAGGCTCTGACTGACCTGACCTGGGATGGGGGATCAGGTCCTGTGATTGGCAACCTTGCCCTGTGGAGTTGAGGAAGGACAGGTCACCCAAAGGAAGGGTCAGAAGGAGGGAAATGTATTGCGTTGAGTGTATGCTCAGTCATGTCCTAACTCTTTGCAACCCCATGGACTGTATGTAGCCCGCCAGGCTCCTCTGTCCATGGAATTTTACAGGCAAGAAAACTGGAGTGGATTGCTATGCCCTCCTCCAGGGGATCTTCCTGACCCAGGGATCGAACCCATGTCTCTTATGTCTCCTGCATTGGCAGGTAAGTTCTTTACCACTGAGCCACCTGGGTGTATTGGGGGTGGTCAAAAACAGCAGCCATGTACCGTCTAGATGCTGTTATTATCTCCACCTTCTAGGCTTAGAGAGGTTAAAAGGCTTGCTCAAGGTCACAGTGATGGTGAGTGACAGGACCTAAACCCAAACTTCTTGGCTGCAGAGCCTACACTCTTAATCTCTATACCATGGGTGGGGGATAGTGGGGATACCTCACTTGATCAGAAACAGTAATTTCACAGGATAACATAGTGGTGAAGAGTTTGTGAACCAGTTATAAGGGAATCACAATCAAACAGGCCAGAGAGGAAGGACTAACTTACATCAAGGCAGGAGTTAAGATGGGAGGACATGAATGACTGGAGAGCAGGAAGAGAAATGTTAAGGAGCTAAGACCTGTCACAGTTGATAACGAATGGGATGAAGGAAAAAAGGAAGAAGAGAAGTCTGTGCAGCCGCTCAGGTGGACGGCACTGTCCTTCCTGGAGCAGAACCCAGAGGAGGAGGTAGGGGGTTGAGGGTGGAAGGGAGATGAGTCTAATTTTGGACATGTTGGAGTTGAGATGCCTGGAGAACACCCCAATGGAGATGTCCAGGACCCCGTGGAGATGAGGTCTGAGTGTGGGAAAGAGCCACTGGCATAGCTGGTGTCCCCCGAGGGCACCAGGTAGCATAAGACTCCCAAAGGCAAGCCTGGGGGTTGCAGCATTTAGGGGCCATTCAGAATACTTCCCAGGGACTGGATTTCATGAGAAAACATCAGGGAAGGGCTCTCATTTGTTACTGCCCATCAGTGCGGTTCTTCCTGCCCCGCCCCTCTCCCCACCGTGCCTCACGTAGTCTGTAAGTCAGTCCTTAGGTTCCAGTGTCCAGAGCACTTCCTGAGCAGAGCCTGGTCCGCCCTGCCAAGTGCGCTTTGTGGCGCTGCAGCACTTACTACATGGTAGCAACTTAATCAGGTCAGTAAATACTTGCCCTGCTAGACCTGAGGGTCCATGCAGGCAGGAGCCGTGCCTGTCTCTCTGGGGTATCCTTGTAGGAGGTGGAGACACTCCCCTCCCTTTTCCAGGGATGTCTATTTACGTGGTTAGTTTCCAAGGCTCAGATGGGGACCGGGTTTCATGTATTAAAACTCACTCACATTCCTGTGGCCCTTCTCTCCCTTCCTTCACCTGTGCCCCTGAATCCATGGACAGCCAGGCTATCTTGGGAGCTGGTGTCTTCTCCTCTCCTGTTTTTCTGCACAAGTACAGGGACCCTGGGAGGGCTCTGCATTTGGGCCAGTGCCCCTGATAAGGCCCTGGTCTGGGCTGTGAGGCTGAGGAGGTGCTCTATCGGCTCAGAGAAACACCGACTTTGGGATGTCTCATACACTCACTCAGCTAATATTAATAATGAAGAGGAACCTCGGTTTCTCACTTATTTTTATCCTCAGGGCCTTGGGAACTTTATGGAAAGGGAGGCTGATGGGAGGGCAAGACTTGGCCACCTACTGGACCCCTCACCTTATTTAATCAGGGAAAGAAGGAAGGCAGATCTGGAAAGACCAGAGCAGGCTTCTGGCCTCCAATCACAGCCATTTATGATGCTCTGTCCCTGGGAAGACAGGAGACAGAGATGGCCAAGTCTTGTCCTACCGTCACTCCCCTTCCTATAAAGTTCCCACGGTGGGGAGGATAAAAATAAGCGAGAAACCAACATGCCTCTTTATCATTAATATCAGCTGAGTGAGAGCATCGGTCTCGGAGCTCTGAATGCAACGCAAATCCTGGGCAGTGTTCTTGTGCGCACAGTCCACACACTGTGCCAGACGACGGTGACGTTACAACAGTCCCAGGCTTCATCCTGACGCATTTTTGAAAGGCCCCTGTCGGTCTGCCAGCAAGTAGCGGTGTAAATATCAAGAACGGAGCAGGAGTCCAAAGGTCCGAAGGGCCGATTAGGTAGGTAGCATTTCCTTGGCCCATGAGTAGCCTCCAGCTCTGATAAGTCTCTCAAACTGCCTGTGTTCTGCGTCCAAAGTAACTCTACAAGCTGAGCGTCCTGTCTTCTCCTTATTCTACAACTTTTGTTCATTTAGCAGAGCATCCAGCACTAGCAGTAATAATTAGCATTGACTAATAATAATAAATGACCCTACCATTTATCAATGACTTATTGTGGGCTAGGTATTCCATTCAGGCTTTTACATGTTTCTCCTAGGAGGTCGGTGCTGTTATTTTAGGAATATGGAAGTGGAGGTTCAGAGAGAGGAAGCGGCTTGCTCAGGTCACAGTGCTGAGGGGAGGTGGAGTCAGGTTCCTAAGCCAAGTCTGACGGACTCTGAAGCCCCGTTCTTTCGTCGCTGTACTGCTCTCCCTCCGGCTGGGAGCAATAGGTGCCGTGGGGACTCTGAGAGTAGCAGCAGGGACCCAGACAGGCCTGACACACATTCCCAGAAGGAGGAAGCTAGTGGGTCTGACCCCGGAGCGGTAGCTTTGGCAAACAGGGAGAATCAAATGCCTCACCTGTCCAGTGACCGCAGAACTCAGGCAGTTCAGGGGCCATTTTCCAGCTGGGCTGGAAATGGATGAAACTGGCCAGAGCCAGTATCAGGGCAGATACTGGGGAGCAGGGACGAGAGGGGAGAAGGGGCTGGGGATTCCAGTGACCCCTCCCCACCTGGGGAAGGTACAGAGGACTTGCACTGCCCAGAGACTCAAGGCAGGGCCTGGTGAGGGCTTGAGCTCTGCAGAGGAAAGGAGAGCCCCTGGGGGTGGGGTACCACTGACCCTGGTAGTCCCGAGTGGGCTTCTCTAGGGATCCCTTCACATCAGGTGGAGGTGAAGGGAAGAGGAGGAGAAATGCAAGACGCAACGGCATTATCTTGTAAAGCAAATGTAACTGATTGACTTCTCTCCCTGAAACCTTAAAACCTATGGGGACTTCCTATCTTCCTTGGGGGGAACTCCAACCGCCTTCACATGGCTGCTGAAGTCCTCTGCAACGTGGCCACTGCTGACCCACCAGTGACTCCTGGACGGTCACCACCCCCTACACCTACTTTATGATCTGGTGTTTCTCCTGACCTCCCTCCAACATTAGGCTTACTTTTTATTTATTTATTGAACTTTTATTTTGTATTGGGGTACAGCCCATTAACAATGTTGTGATAATTTCGGGTGAACAGCGAAGGGTCTCAGCCATGTACATACATGGATCCATTCTCCCCTAAATCCCCCTTCTGGGAGCTTCTAAGACACATCAGTGCCAGGCCCTGCCCCCCACTGAGATCCCTAGACATGGGCAGCCTTCATTTTTAAAAAACTGCCCAGGTGATTCTGATGTGTGGGAGCGGAGAACGCCTGCTGCTCAGCCTTCTTGTCTGTTGCCCTCTCCTGGCCAGCTTCTCTTATTCGCCAGGCCTTAGCCCTGTCTCAGCTCCATGCCTGCCTCCGCAGGAAAACTTCCCTCACTCCCATCATGGTGTTCTTGACAAGGTGGGCTGGGTGCATGTCTGTGCCTGGGCNGACAAGGTGGGCTGGGTGCATGTCTGTGCCTGGGCCCCCTACTGTCCTGGGCTTGTCCTGTGTTTCCTGGACACCTGCCTTCCCGCTCTGACCGTGACCTCCCTGCGGTCAGTGGACCTGATCAGTTGTTCCCTCACACCTGGCATGCAGTAGCTATTCAATAAATGGCTGAAATGATAAAGATCAAGTCAAATTCTGCCTCCCTAAAAGTCACCCTAAGGAATTCCCTGGCAGTCCAGTGGTTAGGACTCTGCACTTCCACTGCAGGGGGCGTGGGTTTCCATCTCTGGTCTGAGAACTAAGATCCTGCAAGCCATAAGGTGCAGCCAAAAAAAAAGAAAAAGTCATCCTTAGTCCCTGCTATTTCTTCCTTCCTAATTAAACATGAAAGCCCCAGTCTATTCCATTTTTTAACTTTCCCCAAACGGCTATGGGTATTGGTCTTTAATTAGCACTTTTGGATCCCTCTGGGTCCTCGCTGTCCTCCTGAGCGGGGAGCTGGCTCTCTGTTCCTGCAAACATTAGTGTTTCCCCAAATAGCTCCTAGAAAAAGGAAGTGCAGTGTCTCCACAAGAAAAGACAGTTTGCAAACAGGAGCTCTGCGCAGGCAGGCTCAGCGGCAACTGAGGCATCCCCCTCTCTGGGAGATGTTTAAAGCACCTCCACTTAAGATCACAGAGAGATTTAGTCAATACTCCTCTATTTCCTCCTCCACCCTTCCTCAAGGGAAGCCAGAACTGAGCTCCTGTCAGAGAAGATATGGGCCATAGAACAGCTTCAAGAAAGCAGAGGGGATGATCCAGGTTGGATCGGAAGAAGATGAAGGCCAGAAGCTGCCAACAGGGCGTTAATTGGCTTTGGAACAGCTGAGAACTTCACCCTGGTCCAAACACCCGAGGCAATTTCCAATTTCCGAAAGCAACTGTGGAGGAAGAGGCCTGTACCTTTCTCGCCTCCTTGAATGGGCAGCTCGGAAGTGGGGGAAGGAGCCAGGAATCCACGGGGCATCCTTTTCCTCCGCCAACTGCCCAGGGCCTGGACAGAAGCCAGGCTGCCCGCCTCCTGGGGCTTGGGAATGAGCCCGAGAATAAAGGAAGCTGCGGCCCCGGCTCCCATCCCGGAGAGGAGGTGCTGACGGCAGCCAGTGCCCAGCCCTGCGGGGATCAGAGGAGAGGAATGGCTGTTGCCAGAGCATTGCGTGTGGACAACTAAGCTTTGTTAGATTTCTGGCTCCATTGACTTTTCTTCTCTGAGCTCAGTTTCCTCATCCGAACATGAGGGTGTTGTTGGGCCAGGTGTCAAAGGTTATTTCTAGGCTTGCCTTCTGGGGCCGGTGAGAAAATTGAGGAAGCAGAGAGAAAAGTGCGGGAGTGATTGTAACTCAGTGTGTGTCTGCAGGTGACCACAGTTCTTGACAGGAAGCCCTGCTCATAAAGGAAGAGTGGAGAGTCTCCCCTACCTCTCGGATGAGACACCAGATGAGGAAACTGAAGCCCGTGGAGCTTTATTTACGTTTTTAAAATGTTTATCTATTTGGCTGCACCGGGTCTTAGTCGCGGCGCTCGGGATCTGCATCTGAACGCTTGTTGCAGCATGTGGGATCTAATTCCCTGATCAGGGATTGACCCTGGCCCCTGCACTGGGGGCTCGGAGTCTTAGCCACTGGACCACCAGGGAAGTCCCCCAAGGAGTTTTAAAAGACTCACACATGACCTTTGTCTACTACAGGGATGGCAGGTTAGTGGAACTTCCTATGCCAACTCTCAGAGATTGACGAGGACAAGGGCCGTCTGCAGCATCGCATGGAGGAAACAGCCCATAGTTGATGAGCAACGTCTGCCATAGGCTTGGGAGGAGGAAGTGGCAATAGGAATCCCATATATTTGCCCTTCTTACTGGTTGATTCAGTAAATTGCTACTTCATGCAGGTCAGTGATCCTTATACTGCAGATTCAGTGGAAAATAAGACAAGCCCTTGCTCTCAGGAAGCTAATGTTTTAGAAAGGGAGACAGACAATGCATACATAGGCAAATGACTATGTAATATAATCTCAACTAGTGCTAAGTATAAGGAAAATAAAATAGTGCAATGGGAGAGACAGTGGAGGTGTGGGGGAGGAGGGAGGAGATCAAAGTGGTCAGAAAGGTGGAGACCTAAATTCTGAGAGGCAGCTCTATAGGAGCTGGAAGAAGAAGAGATCCAGACAGAGGGAAGAGCCAGTGCAAAGGTCCTGAGGTGGTGCCTACACGTGACAGAGAGAGATCAGATCTGAGGCTGCCTAGGTGGCACTAGAGGTCAGTGAAGGAGGTGGGAGTGGTGTTGTCAGCTGTCAGCTCCATGAGCTCATCTGAATACTGACGGGCCTCCCAAACCTAGCCAGTCCAAAATGACATCCTCAGTCCCTATTCCCCCTTCCTGCCCCAACCACATTGCCCCTCCTCAAGTTTTTACTTCTCTTCTTATAAATGACCACCCATCCCATTGCTCAGACTACCATGCTATACAAAGCCAGCCCTGTCACCATCACTTCTTGCCCTCCTCGCTGGACTCTCTGCCTCCACGCTAGTTCTTAACTGAAGCCCCCAAAGCACTCATCCCCCATCACTTATTTCCCCAAAGCCCTCTTCTAGTTTTGTCTTTCTCACCACCATCCCCAAACCACAAACCCAGGAACCCATATTTATCATTTTTTAAAAAGAGAATCTAGAGTTGGTTCCAGCCCCAATGCAGTTCGCATATATTCTTCTATTTTAATTATCCCCAAACTGACCGTGTGTCCAGATTGGTTCTGGGGCATGAGTGTTAATTATTATATGGCACCTGCATTTATTAGATATTTGCAGTGCTCCCGGCCCTGTGGCCAGAGCATCATCATAGCCCCGTGAGGGCGGTATGATCATTGTCCCACCTTCATTCCTATGGATACTTGGACTCAGAAAGGTTCAGCTTCTTATCATAAGTCCCCCAGCTGGTAAATGACTGAGCTAGGATTTAAACTTAGCTCCCTCTGATGCCAAAGTCCAAGGTTTTGCTTCTACATTAATCTCCCTCCTAGAAACAAACCGGCAAAGAATGATGGGCCCAGAGAGAGGCATCTTGACCTCAGCCTGGACATTCTCCCTTCACTCCAAATCAAAAGCTGGAGGAGCCTGCTCCTGGGTTCCTTGGTACTTCATCAGCCTGAAACGATAAGAGGGAGAAGACTGTCTGCTCACTTAGCCCTGCAGAGATGAAAGCCCTCCTTATCTGGCCTGGCTCTCAGTTCCTGTCCCTCCACCTGCCCTCTGCTCACGTCTGTTCTGTTGCCAGGTGGTCACCTTCCTGCCCAAGGTTGCTGTAGCCAGTACTCAGGTGCCCTCCAGCCTGTCGGCCTCTTGATCAGGAGCCATTCCCGTGGGAACCATAGTGCCAACATCCGGTGAGGACGGGCCCTCCGTTACCTGCTGGCCCTGCAGCCTCTGCTATCAGGCCCAAGAACAAAGGAGCTTGGTGCCTGCCGCTAGGCAGGCTGTGTTTGTCCAGGGCGAGGCCTACCCTGGCACAGATGTTGAGCAAACAGGACTGCCGGCCTCACAGATCCGCCTTATGAGCAGGACTTCAGCTGGGAGGTGTTGCTGCCAGGCCACCTGCCGAAATGTTACCCTGTCCTACTGCAACCAGCACCCCAGGGCAGAGGGGGCTCTAGGGCCAGCCCTCCTGTCTCTGGGCCTCAGGTTTCCAGCTCTGCAATCGGAGAGTTGCTCAAGGTGATCAATATTATTACTGATCAGTGTTATACATGTATACAGTGGAATATTATTGACCTAGAACCTTGAACAATGTTTCTGGGAGTCTCTGGGGCTTGAGAACAGATTGAAGGGGTGAAATCTGGGAATCTCATGGCATCCTCCCCCACCCCTTACCCACACTCCAGCCCCATGTACCCTCACATGCCTCTGGCCAGTAGGACTAACCTCTCTAGAGCAATGTCCCTGAGCACTGGATCCATGACCTCATTTACACTAATGGAACTTCTAGGACTGGGTCTAGGATACTTCATGGTCAAAGGATTAAGTGTGACCAATCTTGCTTCTGAGGCAGCTCAGAATCGGATCTCTTACTCTCTGTCCTGAAAATCTCATGGTATCTGGAGGAGGTTCAGAGGGACGGATGTTTCTCCAGTTAGGATAGTGAGAGGCTGTATGGTGATAGTAACTCTTGGACTTTAGAGTGCATCAGAATCACCTGGAATGCTTATTTGAAATGCAGACTGTTGGGCTCCATACCCCCAGAAATTCTGAGTCCCAACATCCAAGGTGGATGGGTGGCTTAGAATTCTGAGTTTTTATCAGGCACCTAAGTGATCCTAAGGTGTCTGATGAAGTAGAATGAGTGAGTCTGAAAGCTATATAATCCTTAAAAAAAAAAAAGAGCTATACACTCTGATTCAAATCCCATCCTGCTACTTACGAGCTCTGTGATTTGGGGCAAGTCACTAAGCCTTTCTAGATGTCAGTTTTGTTTGTAAAATGGGGCTATAATAACATCTACATCCTAATAAACTAGACGGATTTTTTTTTCAGTGTTTTTGCACTTTGCAAACGTTTGTTGAGCAAATGGGGTAGGAGTCTATTTGCCCAGTTCAGAAACCTGGGGATTCTTCTTAA